>CM075495.1:2155000-2572500 GCA_037950675.1 Hypophthalmichthys molitrix | reverse complement strand
TCTTCACCTTTGGCTTCTTGTAGAAACCAGAAATGTACCATTTGACCACCTTCTTCATTCGGTTATAAGCGTTTTCCTCCACCGCCGCTCTGATGACGTAAACAACAGACAATTACTTTAATAAAACAAACTAAAATCTGATTTGATGGCCTTATGTGTATTTTTAAATTTTATTTGCTAGTACTTCAACTTAAATGTATTTATTTCAGTTAGTTGCCAAGGCAACATTTCTAATTTTCATTTTAGTTTTTCAACAAACATTTATACGTTTTTATTCAGCTTTATTTCAGTTCTTTTTATTAGGTTTTCATTTTATTTGTGAATATAAAGGACCATCTGAATACTTCACTGTGTCTGTGTGTAATCTTACTCCGACAGGAAGTCAGCGTGGTAGTAGTAATCGGACAGTTTGTCCAGGAAGGATCGTGGCTCCAGGATGAAGGTGGGAAGCACGACTTTGGACAGGTCCATGCCGGGCCGGACCTGCTTCAGTAGAGTCCAGATCAGAGATTTATTCTCTTCTGATACCGTCTCTGTCTGACACTCTTCGCCAGCCTGATAAACACACACACACACACACACACACACACACACACAGATTAAATGAACAGATTGTGTCATTTCCACCACAGACTTACTGTTCATCTCCCCAGCTGTCTGCTGTAAAAATACACGTCTGAATATTGTGTTAGCATCTGTGCATCAATAACACTCCACTTGAGCCAAACGACTTTAATAATTCATTATGATAATGTCATCATTTACATACATAAATGAGGCATTGATTTAACCGGACTTCAATCGCACACGCACCTCTCCGAGCTCTTCATGGCTCTGCTCAATGTACGGCGTTTCCCGCAGCGTCTCGTTGGGATCCAGGTCGATGTACGAGTCTTCCTGTCGCTCCGACGTGTCGCTGTCGCTCTCTTCACTTTTCTCCATCACCTCATTTTCCCACTCCTCCTGCTCCTGCTCATTCTCACGGTCCGACTTATCCGAGTACAGGTCCGGATCCTTAAACTGGTCACTGTCGTTAAACCTGACGGATCACGCAAACTCTCAGTTAGTACACAAATGCGTTGACTACATCAGTTTTGGTCAATGTAAGTGGATAGAGAGCAACAAGTGAAAACTCCATTCATTTTCTCCATAGTGAAAATTATTTTTGACTTTAAGTCATAAACCTTTAAAACCAGACCTACAGTTAGCTAAGGAGCTGTTAATCGACTGTATATGCTTTTGTTAAAGCTGTCAGACTGCATTACTTCAACTTATTTTTTAAAATAATCATGTTTAACAGCTGAATTTGTGGTGAAAAACTACATTACTCATGATGCTGTACAGAAAATTCCACCAATCAGAGGGTAGCGATAAGCAAAATGCACCAAAAGAGCTCTTTAGCTCCGCCTACTCCCACAAAGAACTGCGAATGATGTAATCGTGGGAGTAGGCGGAGCTAAAGAGCTCTTTTGTAACAATATACACTACCGTTCCAAAGTTTGGGGTCAGTAATTTTTTACTATCTTTTTTTTTTTTTTAAAGAAATTAACACTTTTATTCAAGACTTTTTATAAAGACTTTTGCTGGAAAAGATTTGAATGCTGTTCTTTTAACTTTTTATTCATCAGTGAATCCTGAAAAAAGTATCACAGGTTATAAATCATATATCAAGAAGCACAACTGTTTCCAGCATTGATAATAAATCATCATATTAGAATGATTTCTGAAGGATCATGTGACACTGAAGACTGGAGTAATGATGCTGAAAATTCAGCTTTGATCACAGGAATAAATTATATTTTAAAGTATATTAAAATAGAAACGTCACGGCACTCTGCCGCTGAAAATCCGGCATTAAAAATGAATATGCAAGTCCATAAAGTGTCAGTTTTTATCAATGCTGGTTAAAATATTAATCTAAAGAGCCTGTCACATGACAGCTCAGTATGTTAATGTGTTCTTACTGAAAGCCCTGCATGTTGTGCGCCCGCAGCAGACTGTAGAAGTTGATGTGCGACTGCTCTGCGGTCTGCGGCGTCTCCTCTTTGCCTTCTCTGATCATCGTTCTCTTCAGCAAACTCGAGCATTTCAGAGCCAGTTCAAGAGCGTCCATCCAACATCGGCCTGCACACATCACGTAAAGTATTATAAAGATTGATGCCGCAGTAAAATACAGTGCTCTATTTTGGCAGTCTGGTGTGTGTGTGTGTGTGTGTGTGTGTGTGTGTGTGTCTCACCGTCAGATTCTGAAGCCGCTCTGAAGATCAGGTGGCTGCTGGGTAATGGCTGTGTGATGGACCCCACAGCTTCTCCTTTGGGACCCTAAAACACACGTAAACAATTCATCCAACTATCCAAATGGCACTTTTTATGCTAATAAAAGAATATTAGAAATACTATGATTATTAAAGAGCCCATTCTCGTAGCATTTTCTCTTATATTAATATTTTAAAATATTTAATATTTAATATACACTACCGTTTAATAGTTTGGGGACGGTTTGAAATTTTAATACTTCAGTAAGGACGCATTAAATTGAACAAAAGTGACAGTAAAGATATTTATAATGTTTTCTATTTCAGATAAATGCTGTTCTTTTGCACTTTCTATTCATCAAAGAATCATGAATAAAATGTGTCATGGTTTCTACAAAACTATGAAACAGTTTTAACATTGATAATAATAATGATAAATGTTTCTTGAGCAGCAAATCAGCATATTAGAATAATTTCTGAAGGATCATGTGACACTGAAGACTGGAGTAATGATGATGAAAATTCAGCTTTGATCACGGGAAGAAATTACATTTTAAAATATAGCTGCGAGCAGCAATTATCAGGGTTCAAGCGCTTTAAGACCTTTAAGCACATGCGTAAAAAGGTATTATGTTTTATTTAGCAAGCCTGTAATCATCTCGATCATAGATGTAAAAGAACATTTACAGCCAATACAGGAAATTTACCCTAGGAAATATGGTTTTTAAAGCTTTTTAACATTTATCAAGGTTGAGCCAAAAACCAAGTTCTAGTTCGCCAAAGTTGGTTTTCGAAATAATCTCCAATATTTAACGAACGATTTGATGGACAGCAGCGATCCTAGAGGCAAAGTTGCTCAGAATGAGGAGTTCTACCATGTAGTACGATTGTCGTGGGCGAAAAATCATGTGATACACAATCCTTGGTGCATGTGAAAAATGCGAAGGTCAATTTCTTTCGAATTTCTCACAGGCCTCTAGGGCCGTGAGTCAAACAGGCCCAACGAATTTCATTTCAACCATCCTCCATTAACCTTGTCTGATAGCTGCTCAAACTTCATTGGCCGACGGCCGACATGTTTTTCGAGATATGTCATAGACAATCATGGCACCTCAGACAAAGACACCGCATGCCAATTTTCAAGTCAACCGGACTAACAGTGAAGTAGGTATAGCCATTTTCATGTGTTTTTCCTGTTATAGCGCCACCAAGTGGCCAGTCGCCGTGTCCTGTGTCACGTGACCACAGAATGAGTTCTTACATAGGTGTGCCGAGTGTGGTTAAAATATGTCATTCCATTTACGAGTTCTAGCCATTTTTGTAAAAGTGGCTCCGCTCACTTTGAATGTTTTGGCCACAAAACACAATTTCCACAATTTCAATTTTTTTTTGATAATTATTGACAATTAGACTCCAGAGAATCTCGCTGCACTGGTTTCATTCCAATCGGTCCAAAAACCTAGGGCTAGTTCGCAAAAGTAGGTTTTTCAAAAAATCCAAAATCCCAGAAAAGTTTCGCCAGAACAACTGTGTTTTGCTGTGTGTTTTTAAATATTTTAATAGAACTTTTATGTTATATTATTTTAATATCAAGATTATTATATATTTTTTCTTTTATTATGCCTTTAAGACTTCTTTTGGCACTTCAAAGATTAGAAGCATGTCTACCCCAAACATTTAATATTGAAATGATAATGCAAAACAATGCAAATCCAAAAAGGTTCAGGGTAATTTAAGTTTTCCCACATACCTTGACGGCCCAGATGGACTGCTCGAGCGGGTGGAAGAGCTTGAAGCAGAAGCCATCCTTCTTCGAGGGTCTCTCGATGAGCTCACAGGCGTTGAGCAGCACGGTACCGACCCACTGGCCGTTCTTATTGGTCTTATAGATCAGCAGGACGCCTGGCTTCAGCACACACCACAGCTTGGTCCAGCTCTTCAACGTGCCACGGATCTGAGAGAGATAAAACGGGCTCGTATGAGACTGGAGGTCATTCTAAGGATGTTTTCTCATGCGGTTTGATTACTTGATCCAAATCTAAGATCGATTTAACTTCCCTTTCTCCCTACCCTGCAGGTCTTTTTCCGCATACTAACACATTGGTTTTATCAGTGTGAGTGTCACTGTGATTATTAAAATCAGATGTTTACCCCTGGAGCGACATAAAGATGTCAAAATGAAAAGTGCTGTTCACTTTTTAATCATGTTTTTGTCCTGTTGGGTTTTTACTTCCAAAACTTAATAGTACAGCACTTGCATCTGTCTGTGGATGAATCACGTGAGATTTAATAAAGAATGAGACAATTTTGAGATCATTTATGTATTAAAACAAAACTATTTACTATCAAAAACTATTTCTGTAAGTTAGGCCGAATTGCTTTTTGACCCATCTGGAAAAATTTAAAATCATTTTTTTTTTTTTTTGTTTAAAATAGAGATCACGATTCTGAGTAGACAACTAAACAAAATAACAATTTACTAGACGTTCTGACAAAATGTTAATTGCTGTATTTTATTTAAACAATATATAATTAATTTGAATTAAAAAAAATCGGTTTGAATGAATGATTCAATGACTCACTCATAAAGACTTGTTTCATTATTAGATGAATCAGCGTTTTTGAACAAATCAGTTAAATGAATGATTCAATGACTCACTCAAAGACTTCACTTGTTTCATTACTGGATGTATCAGCGATTTTGAAGGAATCTCGTGAATGAATGATTCAATGACTCACTCATAAAGACTTCACTTGTTTCATTACTGGATGTATCAGCGTTTTTGAACGAATCTCTTTAATGAATGATTCAATGACAAATACATATTTAACAGTCACTTGTCGCCACGTACTGGTGTAATGATGTAATTGATACATCGTTATTTGAAGCATTAAGTTACTTTCAAAAGGTGATTTGCTCTATTTTGATCGCTACCGTAGACATCTTTATGTTTATATCCGAACTATAAACTTTTATCCTAGTCCTTATACTGTACCCAGTACTTGTATAATTTGAATGACTGTAACACAGAAATAATGATACTGTGTGGTTGAAAAGAGTGTTTGTAAAGCAGTTTCATATCTGTACATAACAACTGCTCTCTCTGGATCAGCGGCAGCACAAACGTAGATCTAAATGTATGCAGAAATCATACTAGCAAAAGGTTTAATAGACATATAGCTGAATCGTTGTCATTTAGGAATAAGATTGCGTGGGAGCTTGAATCGAGATTGCGATCTTTTATCGACTAATCATGCAGCTCTACCGCAGACACTAAGTTTTTTGGTGCATCAAAAACGGCCTATAAGAATAAACACAGTTTAATGACACACCTTGAGCCAGTCGGCCATGACGATGACAGACGGATCAGTGATGGTGCTGAGCAGTTCTTTAGTGGCACGTTTCTTCTCTTCCCTGTAGTTCTTCTTTTGTACCTGAACAAACATCACAAACAGTCATAAATATTGGTCATTAGTGATCATAATGTATAAACATAACTATTAAATGCAAGAAAAAACACAGTGGAACTATATATGTCATTAATGAGCATGGCTGTACCTTGAGTGACTCTTTCTTTGTAAGTTTGTTTCCAGATGCCGATACGTCCTTGTCTGAGCCATTATAGAGCTTGGTTTCCGACTGTGAAACCAACACAGGCGTTAGTAACTTGCACAGCATCCTAATATATATTGAGCTGTGCTTTAGCTTGGCCTAAATTAACATGTCATATTTATTATACATACACACATCTAACTATTAACTAAAACTAAAACCATAAAAAAAATTCATTACTTAAAATATAATAATCATTACATGAAAACAATTAAATGTAAATAAAAAAAAACTTTATTTCAGCTATTTGCCAAGGCAACATTTCTCAATTTTGTTTAGTTTTAAATTGAAGTATTAAAATAACTATAAATAAACTAAACTAAAACTCATCAACAATCATGACTTTTGTTTAAAATTAACATCACAATTCTGAACAGACAACTAAACAAAATAAATATATTAAAAAATATTTAATTAACTTTAAATAATTTTTGTGATAAAACAGTTTGAATGAATGATTCAATGACTCACTCATAAAGACTGAATGAATCAACGTTTTTGAACAAATCTCTTGAATGAACAATAAAAACAAAAAGATTTGTTTTATCAGTCGATTGTCACCCCCTACTGGTGTAACAATGTAATTGATACAATCTTTATTTGAGGCATCAAGTTACTTTCATAAGGTGAACCGTTGTTATTCAAGAAAAAGATTGCATGGGTGTTTGAATCAAGATCGCAAACTTTTAATCGTGCAGCTCTTTATAAAAATGTAAAATATAATTTAAAATATAAACAAAAATGTAAATTCTCAATGATACTATACTGCTACACACATATATATTATATACTGTATTATATTATACAGATAAAGTGGTGACAGGTGGTGTTTTACAGATAAACATTCTTGTTTAATGTTTCCTGGAAAAAAGTCTAAAGTCATTTACTCAGTTCAAAACTTAATTTCAGACCCTGATGTCGGGTATAGATCTGTCTTTTAATTTCACACTGAAGCCTTTCAAAGCAGATTAGGTGAAACATCTTTATGTGAACAGTGGTTAATTATCCCTAATTATATTTGAAAGATCTGTACTAATTCCACACAGCACTCTCACGCTCTTCTGGACTGCCATCCGACTCTCGTGTTTGACGGGATCTGTGACTGGGAATTTATTTGGGATTGTGAGTGCATCTATTAATGGTCTGTCTGGATGTGGCGACACGTCTACGCCATCCAAAACCTCACAAAACCCGGCTCTGACGCAACTGTGACAGTCAGTCTGAGATTTGGCATTTATGTGTGGTCAAGTAACCGGTCTTATCTGGTCTTGACTAACCGCATCCATGCTACGATGCATTTGATCATATTACCGAGTGTGGGATCTTCTCTAGGGTTATTTCTGATGCGCTGCTAATCAATGCACGCCCCCTGCTGTCCTGTCACCTCCGAGATGCTCTTGACTATGTATAATTAATAAACAAGTGCTGGAGATTGCTAGAGGACCAGCCGACCCACACATCGATCCGATTCCAGCCCCAGAGGATCATGGGCAGGGAGAATAAACAAGAGCCTGTCAGAGTGTGAGTTTACCTTGCTCTTGGATATGGAGTGTGAGGAGTCTTCTTTCAGAGGCAGGATTTCTTCTTTGCCACGATCAAAACCTGCAAAAACAAGACACTGTAATTCAACACAAACGGCCAGGCTGATATTTAGCCATTTAGATCATTGAGCATATAAAAATATATCAAATAAAAATATAAAGGCTTTAGAACCTCTTTGTTCTTGATTTTTTTCCTTTTCTTTCCTTAACCTGTGTAAAATGTATCACCAAATATAATCACAAATCATGTTATACAATAAAAAAAATAAAAAAAATCAATGTTTTATATAATAGTACTTTTCAATTATAATAATTTATGCACATGTAGGATTCTCATGGTACCAACACCAGTGATATTTCACTGTTCTCGATACCACCGAAAAGTCTAATGATTAACTTGAGATGCTAATAAACAACAAGTGCAGTTTATACTCTTGTAAAAAGTGTTATTTTCTCATCGACACTGACCAATACAGGTTTTTCGACCAATGTTAAATGTTCACTAATGTATAAAATCTGATCCCAGACCTGCACTTAGAGGCTTCATCTTTCAGTTTGAGCAAAATATGAGATTATTTCAGTCCCACGACCCTGAGAAAATAGCTTCGTGACGGCTGTATCAACACGTCTGAGTGCCGTGAGTCAGAGATTCACAACAGCTGGAGGGAAATAAACATAAACACACACACACATACGTGCACACACTGGGTTTCGATGTTTAATAAGGAATTTCCATAGACAATAATTTTCATACACTCTAAAAAAAAAAATGCTGGGTTATCAACAAACCAAGTTGTGTTAAATACGGACAAACCCAGCAATTAGGTTAAATATATGGCTGGCTTAAACTGAACCCAAAATAGCTTGGAAATTAAAAATCAGACACATAATTACTAGAAGCAACAATAATAATCAAAAGATGACCATTTATTAATAATTATTTATTAAACATATTAATAAATGTTAATTCCCAATGTATTTTGGGTTCATTTTAAGCAAGCTATACAGTAATTTTTAAACAATAGTTGAGTTAAATAAAACTACCCAGCAAGTTGGGCAAACATTTAACCCAATCACTGGGTTTGTCCATTTTTAACCCCACTTGGGTTGTTTTTAACCCAGCATTTTTTTAGAGTGTACTGTACACACTGTATATTCAATCCCCAAAACTTAAACACAACCCTCACCCTTTTTTTTTTTTTATGATTTTAGTTTGAGTTAACGATAATAACACTGGTGTTATATTTTGATGGTGATGGCCATGTCCCATATCTAAGGCCCTTAGGAAAGAATAACACTTCATTATAAGCAAAAAAAAAAAAAAACAAACTTACATTAGATAAGGCCGAGGACGATCTGTCAATGTCACTTTGTCAAGACTAGTTAGTTTCTTAGGCATGAATAGCACAACTGTCAATTTAAATAACATCTCTGCTTGATGGAGTCATTGTCTTGGCTTTGTTAGCCGGGAGTGGAATAAAAAAAAGTTGAATTCAAGTTATGATTGAAGACCTCATAAAAAAAGCTTAATAAATACAGTTTTCTGTCCAATGCTGACATATCTTCTATCGACATGGTAAGACTGGGCAGGACACATTGAAAACCTTTTTTAAAAAGCTATTTATTATTTAAAGACATTCTCAGTTCAAAGAGCACTTTTATTGGGGGAAAAAAAAAATTGTGTATGCGTCTCTGCAGAGGACGACAACTTTAATATTTTTGGTGTGTTTTCCTCTGAAGAGAAAGACTAAATGCGTATACACTAAAAAAATTAGATAAAATAAAAACAAAACTTTTCAAAGTTGTAAATAAAACAAAATTGGAAAATACCATTACATTCATTCTAATTTAAAATTTCACCTTTAACTCTTTGTAATTACTTATGAAATTTACTAGCATTTTTCTAAAAGAAAATTGTTCCAAAGTGAATTTATTTTCAGTGCATCTGCTAAATAGTTAAGTTTATCAGCTTTTAGCAGTACTTTATCATATAGATTATCTCAAAGCAACAACTGAAGACATTTCAGCTCACTTTAATCACAACAGCAGACAACCCTTTCCTGCTATAAGAGTCACATAAAAGGCTTTAATAAAGAAAACTTGTGCTTTTTACTGATAGAACGGGGCCATTTTCAAGCTGCTCCAACATCTGTATCCAAATAAACAGAGCAAAGATGCACTTCCGATGTTTTTGGACCAACGAACCACGATGGATGTAAATGACGAGCCATCAATTTTTGTAAACGGGTCTATTGTCTCCCATCTCTCCCCTGTAAGCATTGTGTTCATCTCAGAAAGAACGCCACTCCAAGAGCTCTTCAACATGTTAATCATACGCAGAAAAAACCACACGTCCTCAACCTGATGAGAGCATCAGCATAACTCGTCTATTAGCATATTAGTTACCTATTCTGCTGCCGCATAAATCTGCATTAACCACGCTTTCCATTTAACAGTTTTACTTCACAATCTGACTGGACCTGGAAAAACTCTCTTGACATGACGTCACTTCCTGATCCTGTTCCGATACCATCTTTTCCTGTCTTCTCTCTGCTATCGTACTGATTAAAGTGGGCAGAAGTACATTGTGAATAATGGAGGTCTAAAGACGAGCAGCTCTCAGATCAGATGTAATTAGTTGGTCATGTGCTCAATATGCTGATGGGACAGCTGGGAAATTAAGTGTTGAATACGACATGTGATGCATGAGATGCTCTTGTTGTGGGTGGTTAGACACACACACACACTCTCTCTCACACGTTTGTTTTTGTGAATTGCGGGGACATTCCATAGACGTAATGGTTTTTATACTGTACAAACCGTATTTTCCCCCTATACCAACCCTGCACCTAAACTTACCTTTTACCTTTTTACTTTCTCACAAAAACTCATTCTGTATGATTTATAAGCCTTTTGAAAAATGGGGACATGGGGTAATGTCCTCATAAGTCATCCTCTCCTTGTAATACCCATGTCATACCCATGTCATTATACAAATTTGTGTCCTGATATGTCACAAACACATGCACACACAGACACACACACATACACACTTCTACTTCATCAGTGAGCTTCAATCTCTGATATCTAGTCTGACCTCAAGTCTGTCCTTAAAAACATCAACAATAAGCATGTGACCTTAAAATTCATCTGTGCTATCAGTTTAGATAAAACTCATAATCAATTTACATTGCATTTAAATTCAGAAAATGCGCACAGAATGGAAGTCTAAGGAAGAGAGCGACCAAAATTGTTTTTGACAACCAAAACAGATTATTTGTAAGTGATCTTATAACAGATATGCAGAACTGAATAATAATTTGTTTTATTTTGGCTTTCTGACACAAGACATATTTGTATATGTAGGCAGAAGTACCACGGTAGGGCGAAAAAACTGCAATTTGGACCTTCAACCTGTTGAACCTCAATGAAGTCCACTATATGGAGAAAAATCCTGGAATGTTTTCCTTACAAACCTTAACTTCTTATCGACTGAATAAAGAAGACATAAACATCTTGGATGACGTGGGAGTGAGTAAATTATCAGGAAATTTTAATTCTGAAGTGAACTAATCCTTTAAACCGGGATTGCAGAAAGCATTTTAACAATCCCAGAGTCTGAGTCGAGTTCACCTGTAAATGTTTTCTGTGACAACACAGACATTTACCGCTGGGCTACAGGAACACAGCAAGATGACAGCTCACTCCACGAGGAGGGAGAGGAGACATCTGTGTGTGTTTTTGTTTAATAAGCCGTGACACTGTGTGAGTAATAATCCACATATAAAGCAGGAGCTCACAGACAGCTCTGATCATTAGCCAGAACTGAGTTAGAGAGAGAGGGAGCTAGCTGGGACTGGAATGGATATACATAGAAAATAAATAAACTAAATATTGCCGTGAACAGAAAACCACTGATGGATTCTTGTCTGAGAGCGCTGCAGGTTTACCTGCTTATCAAACATTCAACACACGCGCCTACAGACAGATAGACTGACATGCAGAGAGTCCAGACTAAAAAAAACTGCACAACATCACTGAAAAAACACAGTCACTGCTATCGGCTAAACAACTCTGACTCTTATATTTGAGTAATGTACACAAAATTAACCCCAACATGAAGCTTGAACCCTGAAGTTTATTTTGTGATGACATTTATGATTGTTTAAATGCATTAAAGGGGTCCTTGATTATGATTTCACTTTTTTAACTTTAGTTAGTGTGTAATGTTGCTGTTTGAGCATAAACAACATCTGCAAAGTTACGACGCTCAAAGTTCAATGCAAAGGGAGATATTTTCTTTTACAGAAATCTCTGTTTAAGGGCTACAACAAACGGCTGGTAGGAGCTTCTTCCTGGGTTGGTGACATCACAAACCCCAAAATTTACATAAACCCCGCCCCTGAGAACACACAACAAAGGGGGTGAGGCCATGTTGGGCTGCTTTAGAGAAGAGGAAGAGTTGTTGTAGTAGAGTGTTGTTGACATGCCGTCATTTTACGCCGGACTGCTTCACAAACGAGGGTCAATTCAACGCTAGATTTGCACAAAAGAGTAACATGACGGCACATGCTAGTGGATGAGTTGAATCAACTCCACAGCAACTACATACATTTATCCACTAACCATTCAGAAACGTCCAGTTTCATTCTAAAAGTTGTAACTTCTTCCTGAGTCTCTCCATCAGTGTCGACTCCGGTTTGAACAATGTAAGGCTGAACACCGTTACTGACAATCCTCATTTTGGCTGCGTGAGATTCTCCTGCTTTGTTGTTGTTGAGTAACCGAAGCGTGAGCTGTTAAAGCTCCACCCTCTTCTGGAAAGGGGGCCGGGAGCAGCAGCTCATTTGCATTTAAAGAGACACACACAAAAACGGCGTGTTTTTGCTCACACCCAAATAGGGGCAAATTTAACAAGCTATACTAAATGATCTGTGGGGTATTTTGAGCTGAAACTTCACAGACACATTCTGGGGACACCAGAGACTTAAATTACATCTTGTGAAAACGGGCATAATAGGTCCCCTTTAATGTTTTTGCAGGTCTTCATCAGTATGTTTTCTTGGGTATTTGTGTTTCTCTGCGGTGAGACAGTGACGTGGCTGAAATTTCCACACTCCTGCAATGTCCTTGACTACGGCAAACCAGCAGCGGAGGGTGTAATTCCACCCCGGTCGCCCTCACGGAGGCTCAGTCCATCTGAAGGGCAGAGAGCATCGTCTAGAAAGAGAGACAAACTATTCCGTATAACACTTAATACGACAACACCAGGCTCCTGCAGCATGATGACAAATGGAGTGTTATTGCGAGTCATCCGGTCAGCACACAGGTGTCAAGACGGGGAAACGCACCTGTGTTTTTGTGCACAGAATCTATTAATAGTCACACATCTGTGCTAATCTGCAACCTCATACAGTAAAGTGCAGATGACCCATGGAGTGAGATTCAGTTGTCTGGTTCGGAGCGGTGGGGTGAAAAATTAATCTGTGGGATAATAAAGCTCAACTTGTTCCGGTAGTAAAAAATACCATTCAGAATAACTTTTGGTGATAATGCAAAAACCTTTAAAGACAAATCAAGCACTCGGAGGTTTAGCAGACATACTTATGCTTCTGTCAACTTAATTTACCTTCATTAAAAGGTGTTTGTAATAGGTTCAAGGGTTATGTAGGCTAGGAAAAGGACATCAAAATAGTTTCTTAAAAACATATTTATGAATGTTACTCAAATTTAAAAAATGAAAAGTAACCTTTTATTAACATATAATCACTTGCTCCGCCTTTTAAACAACTTTCCTTGTCAGCTGATGTCACTTTTTACCATCCAACGAAATCCTAATGGATAAAAATGAAGCCCTGCCCTTTCTGAAAAAACATTACTAAAGTGAAATGGGTTGCAGACACCTTTTAGCATAATGTATCTGTAGCATAAGACACATTTAAAAAATATATTTAGGCCTACATTTAAGCATTTGAAGTGCATATAAAATTTTCATCCATTTGGATTACACAGTTTTAACATAAAATAATAAACTTAATGTGATGCATATTTGTCAGGCATATGAAACAGGTAAGGATTTTGTGCTTAAATCATAGCATGGCATAATTTATTAACTTAAGTTTGCATTCATTTTATTTTATTATCAAAATGCATTCATTTAAATAGCTTAGAATCAGCATAAATCTGTTCATTGTGGAAACAATTACATTTATTCAGTTAAAAAATATGGCTACCTGTGAAACAAGCAATACAGGACAGGAAAAGCTCTATAAAGAAAGGAAGAGCTAAATAAACTTATCATTGCGTCTAAACCAACAACTTGTTTGTTAGATCCAATACCCACTAAACTATTGAAAGAGTTGTTACCTGTAGCAGAAGAGCCTCTTCTCAATATTATTAACTCGTCTAGGTCATGTCCCAAGACCGTTCAAGCTGGCAGTTATTAAGCCTCTCATTAAGAAACCACAATTAGATCCAATTGAATTAGCAAATTACAGACCCATTTCAAATCTTCTATTTATGTCTAAAATACTAGAAAAAGTTGTGTCAGCTCAGTTGTGCTCAATTAAGGTCAGGTTTCAGGCCTCATCATAGCACAGAAACTGCACTCATTACAACTACAAATTTCTTACTTTTAGCTTCTGGTGTACTGGTGTTACTTGGTGTTCGACACAATAGATCATAAAATACTCTTAGATAGACTACAAAATTAGAAATTACATTGGTATTCAGGAACCGGCATTAAGGTGGTTTAGATCGGTCACGGTGGGCAAGTGATATAACCGGTGTTGCTGAGTATTGGCATGATTGCAAATGTGGTACTTACTGATCTTAAGTCCAATAAACAAGTTGATATTAAGTGACTTAACATTTTAGCCACAATACTGTCTGTTTTTGCTCTATTTCGTGAAAATAGTTTCAAACAAAGCCACACCAGAACTGTTGCCCGTCTTCAAGCAACTGTGATTTTGAATCAATCTGCGTTTTGAACAACTGAATGAATGACTCGCACATTAAGATTTACTGCCACCTACTGGTGGCTTTGTTTTCATATTTATACTTTACATAGGCTGTTTTTACTTAAATATCCAACTTTTAAAGTTTCATTTTTTACATATTTCTAAATTCAAAAAATTATATTTACCAATGAGCTGCATGAAGCAGTCTATGTAAATGTGTCTAAATAATACCACTTTAGATTTTGTGCCACTTCTGCAGTGCAAAGATGGATTTTTCAAATTTCTTTTAATTGGTAACTGTCTCATTGAGTGTTATTGTTCTAACTGAATTTATTGTTTAACACTCAAAAACAAATCTTCTATTTTAATTTAAGAAATTGACGAAATATGATGCATACATTTAATAAGTTTAGGAAAAAAATGCTCTTATAATGGTAAAAATGCCCCTGGAATTTAATTTAAAGGGGCAAATATCGCCCTGTAATGGGAAAGTTAATGTCTGTTATTAATCAGAAAGTGCTCCTAAATTTTTTCAAAAAATGTTAGCGTAGAGACGGTCACCATTTTGTCTATTTAAACGGGGAACAATCTAAGATAACATCAGTAAATTATGGAGTGCCTCAAGGATCTGTGTTAGGCCCTCTGTTGTTTTCAATATACATGCTGCCACTTGGTAATATTATAAGAAAACATGGAGTTAGTTTCCACTGCTATGCCGATGATACTCAGTTATATATTTCAACACGACCAGATGAAATCTCTAAATTATCCAAGCTGGCAGGCTGACAAATATGCATCACATTGGGTTTATTAGCTTGTTTGTTTAAACTGTTTAATCCAACTAGATGGAAATTTTCCATGCAATTCAAACACTTATATCTTAATTTAGGCCTAATTATTTTTTGTGTGCAGTAGTGATGTTTTCAACACAATAAAAACACTAAAATTTGACTGTTTGATTACAAATCCTTATGGGATGAGAAGTTCATTTATTCTGCAAATAAGTTTTACTTTGAAAGAAATGTTGTGATTCATTTCTGAGCCAGCCAGTTTTATGGAGAAAATTTATATGAAAATAAATATACAAAAAATACTCAACCACCACTGAGCTCTGCATTTTTATCCACTATAATGACACACCAAGCCAGATTTGAGCGATTCAGTATTAAATCAAAGCCATTACCCTTCAAGCGAACACTGCTGATTTTCACACAGGTGAACATGATGCGCATACAAGATTTGTACAAATCCAATACACTCTGGGTCCATTAGCTAATCTCTGCTCAATGGACTCCATTAAAATGCTAAAAAAAAAAAAGGATAACGATAATGAAAATGCTGGGTAAGTGTACAGATGCGAGTATTAAAATAAAAACGCCATCTCTGAAGCAAGCTAAATGAAGACTAGCATCTGCCAGCATCGTGTACATCCAGAGCACAGCGAGCGGCCTGTGTGCGTGAATGAGAGCATTTAATGCATCCCTCTCTTCTTAAAGTCATAATCATGAGGGGTAAATGGAGCGGAGGCCACACTGACACGAGTCAGATTCATTGTGAAAGCTGAAACTACTCAATAGCTGCGGCAGAAACATCTGCGTCCTGCTGAACAGCTCAATCAACTGACCTTGAGTAGACGACAAAGTAAAAACAGTCCTTATTTATGCTATTCCAACCCTAATGCGTACCATCAAATGATGTTTCTGAGAACTACGGTTGGCAACTGAGAACTGGTTCTTATTCAGAACCACTTCGGCTTTAAAAAACAAAACAAAAAAAAACAAACAAACACTGGAACCGAATGATTTGTTTCTTGTTCTCCAGTCAATGTAGACAGAATGCAGTAGTAAAATACTATAAATAAAGACAAATCTCACATCTATCAGTGAGTCTAATTCAGACTGGTTAAATTGGTCGGACAAGTTCTTCACCGAAACTGGAAATAAACAAAATCATTGCGGAGTCAAATGTATATTACTTAATTCTGATTTATTAATTAATTAACAAAATAATAACAAAAAAAATAAATTATTGAAATATAATATTAATATTATTATAAAAATATAAACTATAGATAATTAATAAAATAATAAAATTATTAATAGAAAACACTTTATTAAACAAAAATCTTCATTATTCTTTCAATGATTAAAGAATAATTTATCCTAATTTACTCAACAATTTATTAAACAAAACCAGTAAAAAATTTGATAACATTTTTGTTTGGTATATTATTGAATGCATAGTTAGGATAAATTCGTCTGTAATTATTAAAATAAGAGTAAAGACGTCAAGAGGAACAAAAATCGTTATGATTCCGATCCCTAGTATTGACTACTGAAAAATGTTAATTAAATAGCAGGAAGTGCTACTGAAGGTTGAAAGAGACATGGTGCACTCTCAGTTAATAGATGCACTTTTAGTTTGGAGAGCAGTCAAGAGTCAAACGGTAAGCTACCAAAACTAAAACTTAATAGACTACACTAATCGTTAACAACTGCAACTCATCCTGGCACAAACGCAGAGGAACGTGATCAAAACTACCTGGCAAACAAATAAAACATGTAAAAGTTTGCTGATTCACACCAGGATGTTGAGATGGACCCACCTGGCAAGCAGACGGAAAGCTCGTTGTACCCCCCAAACGAGGCGTTGCGAATGAGTTTGCGTCCATCAGGATGGGGCGGGCGGCCCGAGATGGTTCCTCCACAGGTGGAGAACCGGCGGCGGCCCAGAATCCCTTCTTGCTTCATCATGAGGGCGGGCGTAGGGCGGCCTGAGGGGCTGCTGCGGTAATTTGGCAGTCACCACAAACACACGTACACACGCTCAGACATACTACTCTGCTGCTAGTACTACAGCTGACCAACTGTGCTCTGACAATTCACTCTGGCTCTCTCGCCGTTACTCACTGCAGCCCGCCCTCCCTCCCTCTCGCTCGCTCTAGAGCGTCTGTGTGTGAGAGTGAGAGAGAGAAAGAGCGGCGTCTCAGGTTCTTGGACGGCACTGACAGTGGAGAAAAAAAGCTTAGAGCTGATACGTCACTAGACACCTGTACCTCTTCCTTTTTTATTTTCAGTTTCATTCTGACCTGACTGCATGATGCATGTGGTGAATCTGACAAAATCATGGATGGATGGATGGGTGGATGTTTTTAATTTGATATATTTTAGGGCTGTCACTAATGACTATTTTGGTAATCGAGTAATTGGTCAATTGTTTTGACGATTAATCAGGTATTTTTTTGTAGTAATAAAAATAGACCTAAGCAAACGATAGCCTTTAAAATGGCTTTAAGTCCCCCTGTGGTGAAAATCAAGTTTTTAATGATGTTTATTCAGGATAATCAAGATTTAATGATTTATAAGCCTATGTGGTGTTTTTAATATGCTTTAAAGGGGACCTATTATGCCCCATTTCACAAGATGTAATATAAGTCTCTGGTGTCTCCAGGATGTGTCTGTGAAGTTTCAGCTCAAAATACCCCACAGAGCTCAAATTTGCCCCTATTTGGGTGTGAGCAAAAACACGTTTTTGTGTGTCCCTTTAAATGCAAATGAGCTGCTGCTCCCGGCCCACTTTCCAAAAGAGGGCGGAGCTTTAACAGCTCACGCTTTGGTTGCTCAAAGCTGGAGAATCTCACGCAGCCAAAATGAGGATTGTCAGTAACGGTGTTCAGCCTTACATTGTTCAAACCGGAGTCGACACTGATGGAGAGACTCAGGAAGAAGTTACAACTTTTAGAATGAAACTGGACGTTTCTGAATGGTTAGTGGATAAATGTATGTAGTTGCTGTGGAGTTGATTCAACTCATAGACTAGCATGTGTCGTCATGTTAATCTTTTGTGCAAATCCAGTGTTGAATTGACCCTCGTTTGTGAAGCAGTCCGGTGTAAAATGACGACATGTTAACAACACTCTACTACAACAACTCTTCCTCTTCTCTAAAGCAGCCCAACATGGCCTCACCCCCTTTTTGGCATGTTCCCGGGGGCAGGGTTTATGTAAATTTTGGGGTTTGTGATGTCACTAACCCAGGAAGAAGCTCATTATAGTCATTGCAGTTTGAAATTGCTGGTGTTTCTGATGTCACAAACTACCTTGTAACCAATCACGTCCATGTGTGGGCGGGCTTTAGCATATCATTAACTATTCTGCGAAGCAGGGGGGTCTCAAGAGAACAGGTTATCCCGGTATATTTTTCTGCTGATATGAGTACATGGGTACATTTATCAATATAGCGGTCATATTAATTACTGTTATGTGTCCGGCGTTGTAAAAAGCGACACCATTGTACAGCGCTTACCTCAGTAAGTTGACCATGTGGATCTCTGAGTTTGTGCGAGTGAGTGGAGGCAGGGCTAATTAGCATATTCATAGATCCGTGTATATTAAATGAAGCAAGGGTGTAGAGTTACATTCAAGCTATTTTAAGGTATGAAGACTGTTTTTTACAGGAACAAAATGTTTAAATATATCATTTTGGTGATCAAAGATGATAAAATTATTGGGGAACTTTTTCTTAAAACATAATAAGGTTTTGTCAGATTCACTTTATGACCGTTTCTGAATCATTGCATGTTTCTATATTTTTGTGACTATGTCTGATTTTCTCTTTCAGAGATCCTGCAATGCAGCTCGTTCAGAGAGAATGCTTTATGAAGGATACTGTAGCTGAATATCTAAAACATGTATACACCTCCTTCTCAAACAGTCTCTGCTGACGGTGCTGGTGAAAACAGAATCAAGCCATCGCCCATCAACATCTCCTGATGGAAACACACAACCAACCTGATCACACTATTAACTGTCAAATCTGACACGGTGAAGATACAGCCGCATGACGATCCATCTTTCACGAGACTCAAATATGACAAACGGTGACCAGGTTTACACTGTATTAAACAACGTTACAGAGCCACATCAAACTTACCATAGTCTTACAATGCTAACTTTTCCAATCAAAAAGCACTGACTTCAAGTAACAGACAATAAGAAACATTACACGGTGAAATTTAATACTTGGAGCTCAGTGCTTTTCAAATCACTAACCTAAGCTTACATGAGCAAGCACCACTAATTAAATACACATAGGCATAATGATCAAAATCTACATAATCCAGTCAAAGATGCCACGTAAATCAGAGTACAAGGAATTAGTTTGAAACCCTGAACCTAACTATGACAACAGTATGCAGTAGGAGTAAGCAAAACAGCACTAATAAGCTGTTCTAGTCACACTAGGATCCAAAGGGGAAAAGTGATTTTCTTCAAGTCAACTGAGAAGCTGTTTGTTTGGAGTGAAATGTCAACAAGAAACTCACAGGAGGAGGCTGTGCAGACTGCTGGGACTTCAAGTGAAGCTCTGCCTGTTTCTTGGAACAGCTTGTGTAAGTTCAGCCTGTTTTTGGTCAATAAACTGGAGAAGAGCTCCAGATGAATCAAACTAAAGGATAAAGTAGTTCAAGAGGCTTTTAAACACTCCAGATTCATCGTTTCTCTATCCAATCAGAATTCGCACTGGGCCAATCCTAACCAATCAGAGCATTCCTCCCAGAGTCTGCTGATGTCACTTTGAAGTTGCTAGGCAACAGCCTCACCAAAAAGAACCCGGAGCACCGAACGGATGAGACAGCAGGATGGCTGTGAATGATGCCCTAATTAACATAACTAATTAAGATCCTCTGGTGGATGTATAATTCAAAGCCTATTGCTCATTTTCCTGTGTTGCATGGAAGTTATGCTTCATTTGTACAGCATTTAACAACCCGAGACCTCGATTAAAATAGCCCACAATTAGACCGATCTCTCTATCTCTCTCGCTCTGTCTCAACATCTATCCATCTATCTATCTATCTATCTGACCATCCATCTATCCATCTATCTATCTGACCATCCATCTATCCATCCATCCATCTATCTATCTATCTGACCATCCATCCATCCATCCGACCATCTATCCATCCATCCATCATTCTATTGTTCCATCCATCTATCCATCCATCCAACCATCTATCCATCCATCCATCTGACAATCCATCTATTTATCTGACCATCCATCTACCCATCTGACCATCCATCCGACCGACCATCTATCAATCCATCAGACCATTTATCCATCCATCCGTCCGTCCGTCTGACCATCCATCCATCCATCCATCCATCCGACCATCTATCTATCCATCCATCTGACCATCAATAATTTACTTTCTGTCTATTTATCAATAATTTACCCTCTGTCTGTCTGTCTATCAGATTCAGGTCAGAATAATTTGGCTGTTTAATTGTTTACTGCACTCTAGCCATTTGGTCTTGTGCCCATCAGGAGAGTCTTTACAGGCTGATTGTGTCTCTGAATTAAGTGATACGAGAGCTGAGCCAGTGGCTAATTTCAGCAGGTATCTCTGCTGGTAATCTGTAAAGCTCCCGAGCACAATCAAACACGGCAGGCGATGTTCCTTTATCCAAAGATGGGTGGAAACACCCATGCCTGCTTTAGCTCTGAGCCTTAAGCTGTATGCTGATGACGGCATATCTCTGGAGACATTCCTCTGGGGACAGGACTCTGTTTGTCCACTGTGGAGGGAAATGTCAGACCATCTGACCCACACACATACAAACTATGTGGAAAAACACCCGAGGTCAACAGCATGTTAATCTTTTCCATAAAAAGCCACCTGATGTCTGCTTTGTACTCAAGTGCAGTCTGTTCCTTTAAATCTTAAACCGTTTGTCTCTTGTTTTTTGTGCTTCATTCATAAAGCTCAATTCATTTACTCAGTAGTGTGTTATTCGTGCTTCATCCCCTACAACAGTGTGTAAGAGAGTGTTTGTAGTAACCTGAGCAGGTGTGAGCATGTAAAACTGATCTCCGCAAGAAAAACAGTTATGTTTTGAACTGTTTCCCACTCAACTAAATGAGTAACTCAGCGAGTTATACTGAACTGGTGTAATGTCATCAGCAGAGCAGTTCATGATTCAGACCACTGTACTATTCACAAAGATGATTCAGAGAATCCAGTGGCGTAGCCAGAATTTTATTTTTTTGGGGGTGTCCCATCTTAAAATGAGGGGGGCCACAATATTAAATATATATTATAAGCAGTGAGTGATTTTCTCTGCCTTTTGTTGTTAGATGAACAGAGGGCACAGACAGCAGTAGGTTTATTAGGCTGCTGTCACTTTAAGAGCTGCACGTATCCAACATACTGTTACACGGGTGTTTTCATTTCAACTGTTTACGTTCACTTAAGACATAACCGACTATGTTTTATAAGGATACTTGCCTATACGGGCAATTTTGACAATTCTGTGTGAATTTGTCAATTCAAGCCCGAGAAGACATGAAAAAGAACTCGATTTAATAGGCTATTCACGCACTGTCTGAGAGGCAGCTATCTGGATGTTTTCGCACAGAAAACTTCTTGAAAATATCATGTGATTACTGTACCTCCTTCCTGTAATAATGCAGGGAACCACTTTCAGAATTAAAATTTCCTGATAATTTACTCACCCACATGTCATCCAAGATGTTCATCTCTTTCTTTCTTCAGTCGAAAAGAAATTAAGGTTTTGAGGAAAACATTCCAGGATTTTTCTCCATATAGTGGACTTCAACGGTTATCAACAGGTTGAAGGTCCAAACTGCAGTTTCAGTGCAGCTTCAAAGGACTTATCTAGCGAAACGATTGGTCATTTTCTTTAAAAAAAATAAAAATAAAAATTGATATACTTTTTAACCACAAATGCTCATCTTGCTCATCTATGCGCCACGCATTACGTAATCATGTTGGAAAGGTCACGTGTGATGTATGCGGAAGTACTGCGGTAGGACCTACGTCACGTGTGACCTTTCCAACGTGATTACGCAATGTGTGGTGCATCGCAGAGCAGTGCAAGACGAGCATTTGTGGTTAAAAAGTATATAATTTTTATTTTTTTTAGAAAATGACAGAATGTTTCTCTAGATAAGACCCTTATTCCTCGTCTGTGATCGTGTAGAGCTCTTTGAAGCTGCACTGAAACTGACATTTGGACCTTCAACCCGTTGGTCCCCATTGAAGTCCACTATATGGAGAAAAACCCTGGAATGTTTTTTTTTCTCTCAAAAATCTTAATTTCTTTTAAACTGAAGAAAGAAACCATAAACATCTTGGATGACATGGGGGTGAGTAAATTATCAGGAAATTTTAATTCTGAAGTGAACTAATCCTTTAACATTAGTAATATGCTCTCAATTTTACTTTCTTTGCTATTGCCATATCCCAACGAATTACAAACGTTCCAGCGAAGTCTGTGAAAAAATAATGCGTGTTCTACATGCTCACACGTCTGTGCCGTTGTGCGCTTAATCCATTTTTTAATTTTAAGCAATCAGATATCTGGGGGTATATTAGATATATCAGCCAACAAGTGCCCAGCATATATGTGAACTCCTTCAATATTGTTTAAAAAGCATCTCAGGATGCACCTCATGATGTTAGTTGAACCTAGACAAAGAAGCTAAAATATAGGACTCCAAATGAGTGATAAAATAAGCAAAGGCACCAAATACGATGCTTTTCCAACCTGGTGAATGACTAAAGGTGCTAAAGTCTTCTGCTTTGGAAGCCACTAGAAGCCTTATGCAACCTGGCCATGAGCCTGGATTACCAGCCTAACAAATAAGCGTTATGAGTCAGACCACATTTAATTCTACTAAACAAAACCGCCCAGACAACTAGTATCCTCAAGAACCAGTTGATTTACTAATGTACACTTAAACTTGAATTCTGTTCTCACCAGGTACAATTGCAGGCGAAGGAGGATTCAACTATACAAACAACATGTATCATTTCATTAGACTGAACATAATAAGCACACACTAACTAAGCATTACTAGCACTAGCTAAGTACTTGCCTTGCGAGCAGGAAGATTAAAATACAAGTTATTCATACAAAAAAGTTTTACGTCCAACCCTCTCCATTGACGATCAAACATTCATTGGTCCACAGAACTGCCATAATATTCCCAGACAGTAGACGATATGTGGAAAGCATGCTCACACCCGACCTCCCATATGCAAATTACCCTGCGTCTGATTGGCCACAGTGACGGAACATGTAGGGAAAGCAACTTCTGATTGGCTGAGCTGCATGCTGTGCATTTTAACCCCATTTACTGATGAGCTGTAATCCATTAAATCCAGGCCAACCACACCTGCTCTCGTCTCAAACAGAGCGAGAAGGCTAGTAAATAGGATTTGTGAGCATCTCAGTTGGTGTACTGATGCTATTCCGGGTGCGTTCTCACTGGGCGAAAGCTGCAGTGTGTCTTGTGTCGGGTTGCCGCTGACGGCACTGAATAATTGAGTGAAACGTGGCCCACATCTGCAAGATGGACTCACAATGAAACTTTCTATTATACATCAGAACACACCCAAACTGCCGTGATTCATCCAAGAATATAAAGGAGAGGCTGAATGGGCTTTCAAAAGGATGGCGAGGTGCAATTGCTGTTGCTATGGAGACCTGACATGATGCGAGAGGTCCAAAGGCACTGAAAGGTTTTGTGCAGAGGTGATGGCGTGTGTCAGCGTCTAACCTTCCAGAACAATGAAAATCAACTCTCACGACACACATATGACGCTCCAAACGTAAGTGCATGAATCAGGACCACAACAAGCTCTACAAACAGGAACACGGTGCATTTAATCAGATTAAAATCATCATTATAAAAGCCAAATCCTCTGACAACATTAATAACTGCATAGTAGAGATGCAAGACTGGTGTGTGTGTGTGTGTATACATATATCTCGCAGGTGGCTGTAAATTTGACACAGGGATTATGGCGATCACATGGACACTCCATATAACATTACAGTGAGCTTCAACTTTGACCTCACATGACCTCTCAAGGTCTGGCACCTTTTGACTTGAATCACTAGACTTTAGATGAACTTTAAAATTATATTTGATAAATAAATAAATAAAATGTATACATACATATACATTAGTGGTGTAACGGTACATGTATTCGTCCCGAACGGTCACGGTACGGACGTCACGGTTCGGTGCATACGGTCAGACGACGAATACAGTCAGTCACAGGCGATCCACACTCCAATCCAGAAGTGGGCGCGTGCAGTAATGCAACGCTGTTTGCTAACCACCACAACAGGAAAAAGAGCAGAAGAAGAAGAACAGACGATCTAGATATGCATGCAATCTTTCAACTAGTGTTTCAACCATGGAAAGACATCAATAAAACAGCTTGAGAATAATATCTCACGTAACATTACATTTACCTCAGGCAAGTCATTTAGTGTCCACAGCATGTTAGTCGACTAGAGAAATTAACTCTATAGGGGAGCATTTCACTAAATACACGCACTCATTCATTATATTTAGTTTACCTGTTAATTTCTTAATTATTCAATATATGTTTAAATAAATCTGTCATTAAAACAAGTTATACCAGTAACTGTGTTAATTATTATATTTCAAAAATAAATTGGAAATAATTTAAAAATAATTTTATAATTAGATTTAGAAGTTAATGCAAAACCTGCCTTATGTGCAATTTACATGTTTTTTTATTTTTTTTATTTGAGAGTTGATTATTATATCTAAAAATAAACAGCAACTGAATTTAATAGTTTGGGCTCTGTTGTTAATTGTAACCTTTAATATTATAGTAATGTGCAAGAAAGGGTTTCCTGTATATAGTTTACAGCAATTACTGAGATAGATTTTGTTTTATCCTTAAGAAAATGTTAATTATAAATGAATTTATTTAAAAAGAGAGATACAAATCTGTTCAATAAACCACTGTTTATTAAAAAAAAGAGGAAAGAAAAACCAATTTTGGTTTTCTCCCCCTTGCTATACTGAACCCGTACCGAACCGTGACTTCAATACCAAGGTACGTACCGAACCATCATGTTTGTGTACCGTTACACCCCTAATATACATACATAATTATTATACACATATACATAAATATTGATATTAAACAATTAATAAAATAATTAAAAACCCTTAATCATGGTAAATTCACCGTATTGTACACCTTGTGTGACTTATGCTTCATTATACAGACTGCTTGGGTGGATTTCTCTTAGTATGTAGTAATAATAGATTACCATAATAATATAACAAAGTCTGGTGACTTGAATGTGGTCGATTTGCTCAAAAAAGCGAAATCATGCCAATGAAATAACCAGAAAAATTCACTACAGAAAATGTCTGTGGCATTTCCAAATCGCATTTTTACCATTCCTTGATTGTTTTCCATGACTTTAGGAATTGTGCTGACTAGAAACAAAACAATAAAAGACTGCACAGACGTTCTGGTCTGATTTCATGACACTTCAGCAGCCTCTAGTGGTGAAAACCAACACTAGATAGGGAAAAACTGCTTCAAGTGCAAGCCAACCCTGAAATCAAAATAGACTTTCTTAATAAATGCTTCTGGTCCCATTATGCATGATATATTATTATAAAAGTGTTGTTTTCAAAACCTTTTAGAACAACGTAATAACTTGAATATGCGCACTGTGACTGCTGATTTAACTAGATGTCCTCATGCTCTGTATATAGTAAAGTATTGTATATTGTTTACTACTGTACATGTGTCTATTGTGTATATATCCTATACTTGTTATCCACACTGTCATGCTGTGGAGATTGCACCACCTGTATATTGTATATAACCTGTAAACTGAACTGGTCTGGGATCAGATTTCCACTTTCATGCAGATGTGGCCTTTAAAACATTTCGGCACAGAGCCTTCAGCTCATAGAGACTTCTGGGAGAAATCCACGTGTTCGTGTATGTTGTTCTTCTGTTCTCTTACCGTGGCTGTAGCTGACGCCCGGGCTGAGGGAGGGGCTTGTGAGTAGGTCTTTACTGGGCGTGTGCAGCCCCGCCTCCTTCCCACGCTGACTCATCCTTCCCGGGGTCAGAAGTGCCGCATCATCACCAGGCATTAAGGCAGCTATGGAAAAATAACAAGGACAGAAGATACATTTATAAAACAACTGAACGCTGAATCAGTGGCTGTTTTTCACACTATACACAATTTTAGGACTGACGTGGTCAAATCTGATTAAGGCAAAAATATTTTTTTTCATTCACTGGTCAATTTTTGGCTATCTGGCTTTTAATTACATGTTTTTTTTCAGACTAGTGGAAAGGGAAAAACAAGCAAAATACACATTTGAGTGTTTAATTTCAATTATAATACATATCTTTAAAGGCTGTGAGTCAGAAATCTCCACATAAAGAGCACTTACATACACCAAACTTTACAGCTTTATTCCCATCTATATTCTGAAGGATTTTACAGAAGGGTTTGTTTATAATTAGCCTGATTTTATACCTAAAAACAGTGATTTTTTTTTTCTTCCCTGGCTGTTGACAGTATTTTCTAATTTATGGAGTGATAAAAAGAGATCAAAAATCCTTTAATATATCAACAAAATAAAAAAGGAATTTGAACCTGGCTTCATACAAAGTTCAAATTTCTGTTCTGGAAATATATGCAAATGAGTGCATGTTTAATTAGATAATACTGCATTTGCATTTCAGAAAACTAGCACAAAAATGTTTGAAACTCAATTGGGAAAGTATATCTATCAGTTATTTTTACCCTATTCACCTTGCCTTAATTGGATTTAAAACCACACATGGATGTGGTTTGGGTTTATAAACACTGGATTTCTTTAGATTTCAAATGACAAAAGAAACAAATCAGATTTGAGTCGGATACACCAAAAAGCTGTATTTTTAAACAAGCTTTAAGAGATGCACATATTGTTGTACAGCACTCCCTCTAGTGGCAAGTGCACAGAATTATTACATAGTATTGTCCTAAAACTCTTATATATTTTTTATTTTCTCACTGCAACAAGATTGCTGTAAATCAGTAATGATTGTGTTTGTGCACGTCTTCAGCTGAGAAAATTAAACGCACATCAAAATCTGCATAAGAATGATCCAGTGACGCAGTGTAAAAAGGGTTAGGGGAAGTAACACAAGCGTCTGTGGGTGCTTTCATTCCTATACGTGTATAACCGCACACACGCACACACACACAAACACAAACACACAAACACACACACACTCAGCCACTTTAAAAAAAAACGACAAAGGTGAATCATTTTTATGCAAATCATTCATTAGAGATGCTTGTTTGAGATGAAATCTGAATATTTTACCATCATCACTGAGACTGTGAAACTAATTACTAATGAGCCAATTAACCAAACAGCCATGTTAGAAATGAGAAAATATAAATCTTAAATTGTGAGTCATTCTCTGCACCACATAAATCTGCAGACACATCCAAAGGTCACTTTACTTTTAAATTTCTGTGGCTTTGCATAACACATAAGTACATGAATAAAAGTCATTTTGACTCTAATAAACATCTGAACATGTTTAATTTAATCAGTGCATTAGCATTAGCAATATGGCCAAAAATATTATCACAATATTTTTTCCATATCATACAATATCGATATTTATCACCAATATTAATTTACTATTAATGAGGAAGGAGCAGAGCAGCTCTCAGAGCAGCTCTAGAGATAAAGTTCATGTGTTCATGTCCTCATTTATTGAGACGGCAGACACTGAACACACACACACACACACACACACACACACACAAATGTTGGGTTTTCATGTTTTAAGGGGACTTTATATAGACATAATGATTTTACATAGACATAAGGGACACCCACACACACACAGGTGAATGTCAGCTTCTTACCTGGGGTGACAGTGTTCTCTCTGCTCTCTGCATGATGCTGAACACACACACACACACACACACACACACACATCACACGTCACAGACAGACACACACATCAAGGGTCCGCCAGGCAGTGTTGGTTTTGATGTTGGTGAGATTTTGTGCGTTGGGACACGTTGGCAGCAGACAGACAGACGGCATGGGAAAAAAAGACAAACAGACAAAAAAAAAAGAAAAAAAAGAAGACAAACAGGGGGAAAAAAAAGCAGAATTAGTTAAAAATGACAAACACATTATGGCACACAAGACACTGGCAACAAAATCAAACTGAACAAAGCAAGAAAGACTAAGCAGAATAAAAACACAAACACACACAAACATAACAGTCCGGACGATGTGGATTAGCAAAGATTATAGTGAACAGAGATCAAAACCATGACAATACAAAGCTCTGGGATTCTGATTGGTCGGCACATCTGTCAATCACAGTATAGCAAATACACTTGAGAGAGTGATTGGCAAAAGAAGCCGGTTTGAGGTCATGTAGGTTATTGTTTGATTAATAAAGCTTTTAGAGCAGCGCTTGATGGCTGTCATCAAATTAAACCTACAGAAACGTGCACAATCTGTTTGTACAATGTTGAACAATCAATATCAATGCCCTCATCATGAACATAAATGACACCTCAAATCATGAGGATTGCTATTCATTTGCTTGCATAATCAAGGAGAACATATTTGGGATACAACTAACTAGTCTAATCATGTCAGTCTGTCTGAATTTACAATAAACCAGCGTGCCTAATCTGTTAAAATATTTTAGCTCTGTACAAATATAATTTAATAACATTTAGAGCGGATTGAAAAGCACAAAGCTCAAGGATTTGTAATGTTTGACCACTTATGACAGTTTCAAAGCTGTTTTCAGCATTACTGGGATTAAGTACAAAAAAATAAAACAGAATCAATCCAAAACCTCTTTCACTTTTTGGTGCATTGAATTGTGGGCAGTGTTGTTATAACCTAACTAAGGCTAGTAAAAATAGTTTTAATGAAATGAAAAAAATAAAATAAAATAAAATAAAATAAAAATTGAAATGAAATGAAATAAATAAAATAAAAAAATAAATAAAATAAAACAATTTAAAATAAAATAAATTATTTAATTTTATTTAATAATTTTATTTTATTTAATAAATTTAATTTAAAATAAAATTTCATTAAATTAAATAATATTTTCTAATAACTAAAATTCAAATTAAAACTGAAAATATAAAACCAAAAGCCAATTCAAAATGTGAATAAATACTGTAACAGTATATAAAAAAATACTAAAATAACACTGCTTGTATGATACACCCCCTAATGTCTATACTTCACATTTCAGCAAATGCAGTAGGTCATCTGGCTATTTGATATAGGAAGATAAAGGAAGATGTGAAAGTTATAATATTCAATGCACATATAGTATCCCATTCCCCAGCCCAGGAAATAAGATAAAACTAAAGCGATTGTAATCAAAACGTGTCTCTATCATGGATAACGGCATGTTTTCATTGCACAGCCGGGAAAGCATCTGTTCGATAATCCTTAAACAACTCCATGTCTGCTCCGCTTCCTCCTGCAAGAAGCTTCCAGCATCTGTGTTGATGTTACTGCCCATGTTTGTCTATTCTGTTTCCTGTCGCTCTCCCAAAATTCATTGCGACGAAACTGTCAGATGCAACAACTTCCTGCTGAAGGCCAAAAAAGTTCCCATATACAATAGTGATCATCTGAGAAATTTAACCAAACCATGACTATTTCCTTTAGATTATCTTCTAGATAATCTGCTATAGCAAAGTGACTGCAAGTTTCTCCTATGAATATTTCTATTTGATAATATTTGAAATTTATTTTGGCAGTCATCTGGAACTTACCACATGCAAAGCAAAGGCGTTTTGGCTATCAATGCCACTGTTGAAATGCACGATTCAATGTTAGCCCTCATTAATTTATTCAGTGAGCAAAAGTGTCTGATAATAGGACGGTTAGCAAGATAGAGCAAGTATTATTCAACTGGTCATGTGATGTCGGTCCGCATGAGGCGGCTCATTACCATGTGAATGAATTACTGACGTCTTTTATGACTAGAGTCTTCCTCTCATGTGAGAGTACATCATTTTAAAAAGATTTTTAAAAAGCACTGTCCGTTTATTTAGAGGTCAAACTTTTATTAAAAATTGCAGTGCACATCACACAGTGGAGCAAATCATACCTTTCTGTGACTCATACATTACTGCTGTTTTATTTTTACAGAAATTAATACTTTCATTTACCAATGATGCTTTAAACTGTTTAAAAGTGACTGTCAAGACATTTATAAAGTTACAAAAGATTTCTATTTCAAATAAATGCTCTTTTGAGTTTTTTTATTCATATCCTGACAAAAAATGTGTCATGATAGACTAAAGTCAATCAGTACAGCTGATGGTCTCAGATCGCAGAACAAAATAAAACAAAACCATCTACAATGCTGACTTTCTCAAGGTTTCTCTAGGACATATTTAGTTCTCCTGCAGTGCTGGTCCGATGCAAAATTATGATGATGACACTCGATTCTGTCTGGAGAAATGAATCAATGCAATTGCTCGTTCCCGGCACCACATGGAGTCTGTTTATTCACTTTTCAGCACTTAATGTGAGAGAAAAATCAACATAATTCTGCAGAATGAATTTACATATGGTCAAACAGAGCTGAACCTTTGATCAAACTAGGCAAAATATCCGCAAAATGAACATGCAAGACCCAAACATTATTTTCCAAACAGCATCCAGCACGTCAATCCAATCAATCCTTGCATCAGCATGGTTTCTGCTGAGCTTCCTCAAGCTTTGACTCATTCAATCAAAGTCAATATACTCACATAGTGGGCATAATGAACGACAAAAACACACACACACACACACACACACACACACACACACACACACACACACAAACACACACACAAACACACACACAAACACACACAAACACAAACACACACACAATGAGCACATTTACATACCGATAATAACTCCCAAAAATCAGCTAATTGGATTAACCTGTTGTCCTTGTTTACATGCAAACCAATAACCTGGCAATACAAGTAAACCACATTTATAAGACTTTATATATATATAAAAAAAAAAAAAATCAGGTTATTCCCCGGTAGTGACATCAAAATGTAATCATTCCTGTATCTGAGTATTTCATTTGTAATTATCAGTATTTTGACTGTACCACTTCAACTTTGGTTGCACGTAAATGAGAACACATTTTTTTATTTTTTGGGTCAAGAAAGAGTTGCACTTAAATTCGTAGTAAGTTTGCTTTTCTGTTACATATCACACATGTGCACTGCAATAAGCCAACATAACGCAGGTAAATGTGTTTACATGCAGGGCGAAATCAGGGTAAGGTCCAAAAATCTAGCAGTGTCGATCAGTTTATGCTTAAAGAAGATGAGCGCGTATTCAAATTTCAATACCAAGCATTTTGAAAGCGGCTCACTGATGCATGAAAATATCTCCCAATATGAAAGCTGTCTTAGGCTGGGTTGTGTAGTTGTAACCATCTCTTCTGTATCATGCTTGAAAAAAAATTTGGTCTCTCTTTGATGACTTTGATTATGGTTGCACTTATTGTTTGCACTTAATAAGACTAAGGGAAAACCGTGTTATTAATTTTTATTTGCTGCAACAATGTCAAATATGTGAAAAATAGTGTGTTTTTTGAACATTCAAGCATGAAAACCTGTTCTAGTAGAGTCCAAAATGTAAAAGGGCATAATAGGTCCCCTTTAAGCCATTTAGTCCAATAAAGGAAAACGGGTAAATATGTTTACACGACTACACGCATTGTCAGCTTATTAAGCATAATTGGGTTAAGAACGTGCATGTAAACACGCTCAATGAATATTATTTAACTAAATACAGTCAGAGGAGTATTTTGTAATTCAAGGTGCCTGATGTGACAATATTTCACAGATGCACATTTTCTCACTGATTAATCTAAAAGTGCTTTCGACACACGGCTCATTGGTCCTGTTTAACGTTTAACTAAGTTTCCTGCCCCAGCTGCCAACATTTTGTGAAACCACCTTGATTTACAGTCCTGTAAATGACGGTTTAAGCATCTCCTGTAATGAATTCAGATGAGTCAAGCGGCCTGTGAAACAAAGACGACAGCTGATGTTTTAAACCCTCAGCGTTCGGGTGTTTTCCAGCAAATCCACAGGGAGATTAATGTGCAACACTCAAGAGCATTCGACGTCCGCTTGCGCGCACAAACCCACATGCATATCAGCAACAGTCGACAGGCCCATACGTGACAGCACAGCGTTCCTGCTGGATCAGCGCTGTCATGACTTTAACACCAAGTCACAAAACAACAAGAAAAGGTCACAGACGCACCTACAGTCAGAGCAGAAGATTTCTAAAACACCTAGATAGAGTCGTCACACTCATCCGGAGGCGGTACAGTCAGTCCTGAGAGCACAATTAAAGGAAATTAAAGCGCTTTTAGAGCACTGTGACTCACAAAAGCTTTTAGGAATGTGCAAAACTCTTTTCAGTCATTCACCAAAACACAGACTAGTTGATTTTAAAATATGTTGAATTTACACACCCTTTTTGGTCTTTAGAAAGTCATGGATAATTAGGCTGTTAGCATAAGATGTGCATTCAAAAATAGCTTTTTAAAAGGAATACTTGTAACTGGACTCAATGGACTCTGATTATGAACACAATGGCACGAGGAATTATTCTGATACACAGATGACAATTATGTAGACCAACCAAAAAGTAACTATGCCTTTATTCTTTCATGTGTTGTTTGTTCAGAGACTGTAGTGCTTTCAAATGTAATGCATAACTATGCCTTTATTCTTTTGTGTGTTGTTTGTTCAGAGACCGTAGTGCTTTCAAATGTAATGAAAATATTAGACCTTTTAAATGTTCTTCCACATTTCTCCCTCATTTTGGGAGTTTGCTGTCATATAGGGTCAGATTTTTAAAATGCATCAAGGTGCCCTCAGCTCTGTTTTTTGTGTTTTCTTCTCAGTGGTCATATTTTAATATTCATGTGTCTGTATAATGAGTGTGTTGCAGGTCTGTGTTTTATTGGTTGTTGTCTCCCCTTTTCACACCTTCTACTCTTCCACTTTTCTACAGCTTTACACGCCCATTTCTTGAGACTTTTTCAACACAAGGTGTGAGCGACCAGGCTAAAACAGGGGGTGGGGGAGAATTAAAATTTCCTGATAATTTACTCACCCCCATGTCATCCAAGATGTTTATGTCTTTCTTTCTTCAGTCGAAAATAAATTAAGGTTTTTGAGGAAAACATTCCAGGATGACATGGGGGTGATTAAAATATCAGGAAATTTGAATTCTGAAGTGAATTATTCCTTTAAAAGCAAAATGATTGTGACAGAAAAAAAGTCCACAAAAATTCAACCCATTCAATTCTACAGTAGTACAGGGGATTACACTCATTGTTTATGGGACTGTCACACAATCAAAGCCTATCGGTTTAAAGTTGTGGTTGAATTGAGTCACATATTTGGCTTGGTCTTGAACTTGGACCCATTATCAACACTTCTAGGCCTTCTACGTAAATGCATTTCCAATAAACATACCAGACGGCTTTTTAACTTGTTAACTTTTGCTGCCAGGTCCATCTTTCTGTGTATTCCTCACAGTTTCTGTTGGTCCAATTGCATTATTCTTATTATTCTTATAATCTATTTGTATAATTATTATATTACAAGAGATTATTTTTTTGGTTGTTGTGCAAGGAAAAAGTAGCAAACTATGTGTAAAATGATACTGATATGACCAGGCAGGAGACTTTGGTAACTGGATGCAAGCGGTATGTGATAATTGCTGAAACTTGCCACGTGGCAAATGGTAATGCATATCACTTAATTAATTTTCATTAACTGCTGATCTTTATTCATGATCCAGTTTGCTTGCTTATAAATGCATTTCCTGTTCGTTAGATAAGTAATATTCCAATAATCATGTAAACAAAGAGAGGGATGCGCTAAAATTGTCTACAGCAATTGACAGCCTGATACAAATGCTGTAGATTACGCTGAAAATGTTTCAAAGAATTTGGTATCCAGACAAAAACTCTCTCATTACATAAGCAAATAAGTGTTTTGGTAACAAGAATGCTAAAAGAGAAAGGGAGAAAGAGCTGGAGAGATGGGAGAAAGAAAACACAGATGGACAAAGGAAGGTGAAGATGGTGTATAGAGTATCAATCCATCACCGGGATGCTTTCAGACGCATCTCATTGGCTGGTAATGGGTTGGGATCACAGTGAGGTGTTTTGTTTCTGGGATGGATCCTATTAAAGTCCCTTTAAGACAAGTCATTTCACTCGGTGGCCATCTTTGAAAAAATCCAAGTGCATCTCCTATCTCTTTGAATGGGGAAACATCAAATTCTCCAAAGCTGTTTGCCAAGCTTTCAACAATCACCAATGAAATCTAACAACTGTCTCATAATTTTTTTCTAAACACTCGAATCATGACAAAAAACGGGATTTTTTTAGACTGGATCAAGCTAATGCGCATGCGCAGACCTAAATGCACGTCTCGTGCCTAATTTTGGAGGCGCACATCTGACTGTTTCTATAGAAACCGGAGCTTCTAACGGCCGCTGCAGTGACGCGATGACTTTACCAGTCGGCGATTGGCTCTTATTTAGCCATATTGCGCGTTGCACTTTCTCCCATTCAAAGCAATACGAGTGATGCGTCTTGTGTTATTCTATAGTCTTTGATCCTATTACCTCTGCTGTGGTCCTGCTGATCTCTGGTCAGCCTTAATATATGCTGGCCCATTTCACAGACAATTTTAGCACCAAATCTCCTTGAAATTGTGTTCTGTTTCAGAGAACATTGTGGAGGCAGGAGTGTCACTGAAGCACTTACTTCAGGGGTGTGAATGTCAATGAAGTCGGTGAAGGCAAACGCATCTGATCGGCTAATGCTGTCTGTCAGCTGGTGGGAGACGAGTCAGCAAACACTTGCTAATGACAGACGTTTAACATCACACGCAGCTGACGGGAAAGAGGTGGAGGTGACAACCGCAGAAGATGCCAAAAATATAAGATGCCAAGAAAGAGGAATGGAGGAAAGGTGAAGTTTTACTGGCAAAGAAGCAGTGCAATAAAAACAAACAGATGCCAGCAGGACAATACAGATGGAAAATAAACAAATCTAGTTTTGCATTGAAAATGACTTGAGAGAGAGCAGTCTAGAAATCATGGAAGCTTGTTTCCACCACTAAAAATAAAAAAGGCAATTGCGAGTTATAAAGTGAGAATTGCGAGATAGAATTTTTTTTCCTCACAATTGCGAGTTATCACACAATTCTGACTTTATATCTCGCAATTCTGACTTCATATCTCGCAATTCTGACTTCATATCTCGCAATTCTGACTTCATATCTCGCAATTCTGACTTCATAACTCGCAATTCTGACTTCATATCTCGCAATTCTGACTTCATATCTCGCAATTCTGACTTCATAACTCGCAATTCTGACTTCATAAAACTCGCAATTCTGACTTCATAACTCGCAATTCTGACTTTATATCTCGCAATTCTGACTTCAAAAAACTCGCAATTCTGACTTCATAACTCGCAATTCTGACTTCATAAAACTCGCAATTCTGACTTCATAACTCGCAATTCTGACTTTATATCTCGCAATTCTGACGTCATAAAACTCGCAATTCTGACTTCATAACTTGCAATTCTGACTTCAAAAAACTCGCAATTCTGACTTCAAAAAACTCGCAATTCTGACTTCAAAAAACTCGCAATTCTGACTTCATAAAACTCACAATTCTGACTTCATAACTCGCAATTCTGACTTCATAACTCACAATTCTGTCTTCATAACTCGCAATTCTGACTTCATAACTCGCAATTCTGACTTCATATCTCGCAATTCTGACTTCATATCTTTTAAATATAATATATAAAATATATATATATGAATTCTCAAACAAAAAAACTAAATTCTCAAATATATATTTGAATATTTGAGAATTAAATGTCATTGTTTTATATATAAGAATATAGAATTATACAGATATAATATTATAAATATTAAGATTTAATAATTCAGTTTTTGTATATACAATGTTTTCTATATTTAATTATTGATTCCAAATATATATTTTTTTTTTATATGTTTGAGAATTATATGTAATAAAATAAAAAGGAGAACAAATGATTTGTTAAAGTGTAGTGAGTACACTATTTTTTGCGCTCATATTTTTGGGGCATCATGTCATCACAGCAAACACCATTTTCTTCAGAAAATGTACAAATCTAGTTTTCTATTGTTGTACTGACGCACAGGCTGTGAGAGTGGTCATCATGCCATGAGACAGGACTTTCCATATAGAAGATGTCCTGATATGGACACAGATACACACAACAGAGTGACAGAAGCCTGCTTTCTAAACAGTACAGTCATGCTTTGACAAACCATCCGGAGACAAACCACTCGTACAGATTACCCAGCAGCTGTCTCATGTCCAGCAGTCATAACACACACACACACTCTATGCAAATGCTGTTACTATAGTAAAACTCCAGCGTCTAAAGTTGCAACATTACCGCAGCCCACAGACAATCAGAGTTCAGTAACTGTTTAGAAAAAAAAAAAAAAAATAAATAAAAAAAAATTATATATATATATATATCACACGACACTCCCGTCTGCACGTCTACATCCCAACAAATTCATACAAGATCATACAAGATCTCATAAGACACAGCGCACTCATATATCACCGCAAGACTCGGGATCAACACAGAATCCCGTCTACACCCAACCAGTCAATCAATCATCCGTCTGGAATGTGGATGTATTATGAGAGTAACGGAGCCCTATCCTACCGTTAGCAAGCCTGAGTGGTCTGCGAGGATCATACAAACACACACGGTGCATGCGGGACAACACGAATCGCTCCGTTCTCACGCGCGCAGTACTGATCTACTCTTTCCCACACACTCCTCCATCTCAGACGCTGCTCCTCCCTGTTTCTCTTCCCTCTCTGTTGATCATTAGATGATTGTCTGTTTGCTCAGTGTTTCTCACAGCTGGTCAGTCAGTGAACTGGACACAATGAAAACATAACAGACACTATATACTGCACTTTAACACACACACACCTCTACTTAGGTATCTTAAACAAGGACATACCAGACTGCAAAGTCAAAGCAAAATGCAGTATTTTGACATTTTGTATTGAGTTATGTATTAACTATATAGTTTTAAATAGATAATACTTTAATTCAGCAAGGATGCATTAAATTGATCACAAGTGACAGTAAATGGATTTCTATTTCAAATAAATGCTGTTCTTTTGAACTTTCTATTCATCAAAAAAATCATGACAAAATTGTGTCAAGGTTTCTACAAAGATATTACTGTTTTCAACATTGATAATAATCATAAATGTTTCTTGAGCAGTAAATCAGCATATTAGAATGATTTCTGAAGGATCATGTGACACTGAAGACTGGAGTAATGATGCTGAAAATTCAGCTTTGATCACAGGAATAAATTATGTTTTAAAAGATATATATTCCAATAGAAAACAGTTATTTAAAATTGTAAAAATATTTCACAATATTACTGTATTTTTAATCAAATAAATGCAGCCTTGGTGAGAATAAGAGATTTTTTTAAAAACTTTGAGATCCAAAACTTGTGAACGGTAGTGTATGAATGGTTTATTTATGACAGTGTTGTTTACCTTCTACACTACAGATGACATGACACACAAAGTTGACCTAAAACACCTTCTTATATTTATAAACCACCCTGAACCGCCCCAGTTGACATCTGGATAACTGCACCAACCCATCATGATGACTCATTTCCATTTTCCATGAGCTATGTATTAATAATTCATCATTTATTCATTCATTCGTTCAAAGCTATTGGCTATAAACCGCTTCATGAGGCCATTACAGAAAATAGAGAATATAAATAACTACACATTAAGAAAATACTTACAATCTGAACTAAAACTCAATGCGATTAAAGACTATGGCTTCACTTTATACAATCAGTGAAAAGAAATTCATTATATGAAATAATATGGAGATATTGACAGACTATAAATAGCGGAAGTGTCAGAGCAAATATAGATGATGTTCTCTGAAGATCCTAAACTTCAGTAGATGCAATTACTCACAATATGCTAATAAAAAAACGAATTAATTCACATTTACATAAACATGAGACTATTTGAAGAGCGTTTCCAGCAGGTCATGATGAGCAATCATTTTAATTTCTCTGACGCTGCTGAATTTCTAAATCAAACATTTCCACTGGTGTTTGTGAGTCTGTATTTAGTTGAAACATTCTGTTCATGGCCTCATGAGGCTGACATCTGCTGTCAGATACGAGGCGCTCAGAGTTTGTGTCGTCTACCCACCTCTAAAGACAGGAAACAAGTGGCAGAGGTTTCCTGCCAAACTGAGTATCGCATCCTGCGCTTCCTTATCGGTACGCATATATAAACACATCAGACGAGGACACGGGGTCAGTCTGACGAAACTGTGATGACTATGTGAAATGCATTCAAACTTCAGAAGAGTCATTAAAATGATTTCAGCTGTGTTTGATTGTGTTTCATATGGAAGCTTGTTTCCGCTAAGAAAATAAAAAATAAAAAAGTAATTGTGACTTCTCATGATTCTGACTTTATTCTCGTAATTGCGAGATATAAACTCCCAATTGCGAGTTATAAAGTCAGAATTGCGAGATATAAAGTCAGAATTGCGAGATATAAAGTCAGAATTGCGAGATATAAAGTCAGAACTGCGAGTTATAAAGTCAGAACTGCGAATTATAAAGTCAGAAGAGTGAGATATAAAGTCAGAACTGCGAGTTATAAAGTCAGAAGAGCGAGTTATAAAGTCAGAACTGCGAGTTATAAAGTCAGAACTGCGAGTTATAAAGTCAGAATTGCATGATATAAAGTCAGAACTGCGAATTATAAAGTCAGAAGAGCGAGATATAAAGTCAGAATTGCAAGTTATAAAGTCAGAATTGCAAGTTATAAAGTCAGAATTGGGAGTTATAAAGTCAGAACTGCATGATATAAAGTCAGAACTGCGAGTTATAAAGTCAGAATTCCAAGTTATAAAGTCAGAATTGCATGATATAAAGTCAGAACTGCGAATTATAAAGTCAGAATTGGGAGTTATAAAGTCAGAATTGGGAGTTATAAAGTCAGAATTGGGAGTTATAAAGTCAGAACTGCGAGTTATAAAGTCAGAATTGCGTGATATAAACTCAATTGCAAGAAAAAAAGACAGAATTGAGAGTTTATTTCTCAGATATAAACAATATAAACAATTCTGAGAAAAAAAATTTTTTTTCTGACTGAAGCAATTCTGACTTTATAACTTGCAATTGTGAGTTTAAATCTCACAATTCTGAATTTCATTTTTGATTTTGAATTTTATTTTTTTTATTTAGTGGCGGAAACAAGCTTCCATAGTTTCACATCCTTTTGAATGTCAACAAACATATAAAATGTTAAATTAAATAAAACACTGAATATTTTTTAGGTAAAGAAACTATAAATTGTGCAACTAAAGGAAATGTTGATACGATTGATGTAAATGGAAACTACACAGTCTCACTTCAGCAGACCAGGCTGTGAATATAGGAAGAAGTCAACAAACAAGAACACACAAACTGAGCTCCAGTAACAGTTAAAAGTGAATCTTGGGATAGAGCTCAGACCGAAAGTATGACAAACGATCCTGTAAATAAGGTCTGGCTCTCGGGTCAAGGTTTACTGATTTATCCAGCAGATGTCATAAAGTAGCTGTATTTTACATCACTGCAGACTTTTACAGCTCATCGTGTCTCTCTCCGTTCAGATGATTCAGTCAGGAAGGGTGTGAGCTTTATAACTCAAAGCACTGGAGTAATAATGCCAGTCGATTCTTATTTTCAATCCAATTTAGGCGTCATGGCTGATCAATTACTGTTACATTGTGCGCCCATTAACAGCAAAGAACAGCAGCCTGAAGAGAATCGAGGACTGGAATGACAATAAAACTGAGAAGTGCTAAAACACTGTAAAAATAAATAAATAAATCTGAAATATAAAAGAAAATGAAGCCTATTTCTAGGGTCATTCACATTTTTGCATTGTGACATTATAATATACATTATTTCCTCCCCAAATTTTAATTATGATAAAGTGCAAAAATTTAATTACTGCAATATTATATATATTACAATATGTTATATAAAATTATATATTATATTATATTATATTAATAGAAAGGTACAATTGAAAGTATATATGGTCATTTTTGTTGTACTGGATTTAATTTATGCTAATTTTAATTTAAAAAAATGTATCTGTATCTATGCATTACAGTAATGAGAAATCTTTTTAATTCAGTATAAATGCGATTAATGTCATTTCATTCGCATTTCATTTTCATTTTTTTCTTTGTACAAAACAGATTATTCATTTATAGTAATAATATTATTAATAATGATAAATATTTATTATGACTGGCACATTTATTTTGTGAGATTCCCCCATAAACCAAAACTACAGTGTATTCTTTGTACAGATGTAGATGAACGCACTGTAATTAGCTAATAACTCGACACGAATGAATGAATGAATGAGTGAAGTGTTGTCAAAAGTACCGACTTCGATACCAAGTCGTACTGAAACACCTCTGATTGGCCTTTGTGTTCATGAGCTCAACAGATATGTCTGCGATTGGCTACAATGATCAACGCTACAAAAACATGTTGTAAATAGACATCAATGATGCTCTTCACAGAGCGCTTACACTGATACTCGTGCTCCCGCTTTCAAAATGCTTTCAAGTTGAAACATTTCCATGTGCTTTCAAACGCTCCCGTGCGTTGACCATTGTAGCCAAACACAGACTTATCTGTTGAGTACGTGAACACAATGGCCAATCAGAGGTGTTTACGAAACCACACAACAACAGTCACATTTTTAAAATTTCTGTATTGCCTTGGTATCTAAGTCGGTACTTTTGATAACATGGATGGATGGTGCAATTACAACCCATTTAAAGGGAACCAGGAAAATGTCTGGTGCACAGTGACATCCTTCACTCCCACCAGAGAGCTAAAGATCTGATCTCAATGTGGACACTAAACCTTTATACAGGGAATACATGAAGTGATGTATTCTGACACGTGTGAAGCAAATGGAGCTGGAGGAATATAAACCACACTTTACTGAAATTAACAATAAACAAACAAACCCCTCACAGCTCTTGTTCCTGCATGAATAAAGTAAATACTTACACAAGACCTACACATCTCCTGCTCAACAGGCATTTATTTAGGTTAATGAAAGTGACAGCTCTTCTGTGTATGTGACTCACAGATGCATTCTGGGTAACACCTGAGGCTTGTGTGTGAAATGATTCACTGGCAGTTTGCACACTAGCAAATAACCAGAAACGCAATACAAACACAAATGCTCAATATGTGCTTCTTGTTTTTTCTGGACAAAAGCAATGTGACATTATTTTCATGACAATTAAGATTTTTAACCCCGAATTTTAATTATTGCAATCCCAAAAATTAAGACGTCTGGCATTTCATATATCATCTTTTATCTGAAGTGATTCGTATTCATGTAACAGCATTGTTTTGTACTAAAACAAAGATTTTTAATCTATAATCATTATAGGTAAAGACAAATATTTTTACACAACACAGTAATAAGAAAAAGGGGCTTAAAATTTCTTAATCATAATGAAATTAATCTCACAATGCAAAAAATACAGGGTTCATTTTTTATAGATGTTATTAAATATATTATTTTGGGGCAGTAAGAAGTATCCCAGCATGCATTAGTTATTTGTACTATTCATTATTCACAGGCTCGCTCTCAAACACTGACAGCTGAGGTGTGTTTCTGTCTTTTGTAGTTGCTAATGGGAGAGAAAGTGTGGTGATTTTAAAGTGTGTCTGGTGTCAGCAGTGTTAGCTTTGTTCTTGTCACTGTGAAGGCCGATACATGCTTGTCTAAGCTCTAATGGCTCATTATATTCCCATAATGCATATGTGTGTGTGTGTGTGTGTGTGTGTGTGTGTGAGCGCTCACCTGAGCTCTCTCAGGATCACCCTGAGACTCGGCACAAGACTCCATGTTTCTCCAGAGACCGCCGGTCAACGCTGTTCACAGATCTGCATGTCTGCGGAGACACAAACATACTTACTTTTAACAATTACACTGCGATGCATGACTGCTGATTTAGGCTAGCCAAACAGCTTAATCATAATTAAAGTAATAGTTCAGCCAAAAATGACAATCGTTACTAAAGAATTGTATACTTGCACTGCGTCTGAAATCAAATTCTTTCCAACTTTTTAGGATGCAAAAAAACAGTGGACCAAACTGGCATTTAAAGCAACCAACCACAGTTTGTTTTCTCCCATTTGAAATTACAGACCATTTCTTGACAATTATCATCACTTTTGCAGAATACTTCTTTATAATTACTGACGCATATGGCTCTAATTTGAAGCTTGATGTCACTCGACATGCAGGTGCATCAGATAATTATTTTCTTCTCAGTTAAAGGGGTGGTTGATTATGATTTCACTTTTTTAACTTCAGTTAGTGTGTAATGTTGCTGTTTGAGCATAAACAACATCTGCAAAGTTATGACGCTCAAAGTTCAATGCAAAGGGAGATATTTTCTTTTACAGAAATCACTTTTTAAGGACTACAACAAATGTCTGGTAGGGACTACAATAAGCTTTTTCCCGGGTTGGTGACATCACTAACCCTAAAATGTACATAAACCCCGCCCCCGAGAACACACAACAAAGGCCATGTTGGGCTGCTTTAGAGAAGAGGAAGAGTTGTTGTAGTAGAGTGTTGTTGACAAGCCGTCATTTTACACCGGACTGCTTCACAAACAAGGGTCAATTCAACGCTAGATTTGCACAAAAGATTAACATGACGGCACATGCTAGTGGATGAGTTGAATCAACTCCACAGCAACTACATAAATTTATCCACTAACCATTCAGAAACGTCCAGTTTCATTCTAAAAGTTGTAACTTCTTCCTGAGTCTCTCCATCAGTGTCGACTCCGGTTTGAACAATGTAAGGCTGAACACCGTTACTGACAATCCTCATTTTGTCTGCGTGAGATTCTCCTGCTTTGTTGTTGTTGAGCAACCGAAGCATGAGCTGTTAAAGCTCCACCCTCTTTTGGAAAGGGGGCCGGGAACAGCAGCTCATTTGCATTTAAAGGGACACACACAAAAACTGCGTGTTTTTGCTCACACCCAAATAGGGGCAAATTTGTCAAGCTATAATAAATGATCTGTGGGGTATTTTGAGCTGAAACTTCACAGACACATTCTGGAGACACCAGAGACTTATATTCAGAGTTTGTGAAAAGGGACATAATAGGTCCCCTTTAACACAGCCTTTTTAAGACAAGACGAGCCAATCAAACTGGCATTTAAAGCAACCAACCACAGTTTGTTTTGCAAAATTCCTCTAGTTTCTCACGTATTTGCTAGTCTGTAGACGATTACAGACCATTTCTTGACAGTTGCCATTACTTTTCCCGCACATTTCATGACATTATCTGACGCGGACGAGCTCAAACACTCGTCAAGCAGGTACTTCAGATCATTTGCTCTTTTTCCTCGGTTAAAACCGCCTCTTTATCTCGACTATCACGCCGTCAGTCAAACAGCCCACACAGTGGGTATAAGCAGCATAAGCGTCCTCAGGTGCCACGCAGACCTGGATTCAACGCATGGCCTGTCAACTTCTCAGACCAAACTTTCACTAGCGGAAACTTTTGATCTATAATTAGCAAAGTAGGTCATGGAGGGGGAAAAAATGATGGAGAGAAAGCAGAGACGGTCCAGGAGGCCTTGCAGGCTGTGAAATTGTAACAGTGTGGCGTGATACGGCTCAATTTACACCCTTTAACTGACCTGACGTCCTCTTGCCTTTTTATTGTGTATATAATACTGGTCAAAGGATTTTTTAATGTTTTTTGAAAGAAGTCTCTTATGCTCACCAAGGCTGCATCTATTTGTGCATAGAGTAAAAACAATAAATATTATTACAATTTAAAATAATGATTTTCTACTTTAATATAGGCCTACTGAAAAATGCAATTTATTCAGCATCATTATTCCAGTCTTCAGTGTCACATGATTCTTCAGAAATCATTCTAATATGACAATTACATTTTAAAATATATTAAAATATAAAAGGGTTTTTAATTTATAATAATATTATGCATTTTTGATCAAATAAATGCAGGTGAGCATAAGAGACTTTTTTCAAAAACATAAAATAAACCAAAAAACAAACAAACTTATTAATCCAAACCTTCCACCGGTTTGTCAAATCTGTCCCATATGTAGGTCGTTTCCAGTCTCAGACCAGGATATAAAATTGTTTGAGAGTCACAGCTTACTGACTGGTCAACACAATGTGTGTGTGACTTCTAGAAAGACCTTGTCAAATTAACACGCCAGCGGGACGCAACCAGAAACTGGCAGACAACTGCACTGCACTGACATGCTTCTGAATCAACATTCATGCCTCTTGAAACTGAATATGAACTGCTGGGAAATATCCAGAGCCTGTGACGGAAACACATCGGCCGGAGATAATGGTCCGCACATACACACACACTCTCTGCAGACCAAAGTGAATGGAAACAGCTGCAGGCGCGACTTCAAAGGAAACTTCAATGCGTTCAGTGAAACACAAAGCCGGTGCAGGTGAAAGGCTGTAGAGGGGCGCACTGGTCTGAGAACAGTGATTGAAGCCGTGGGCAGTCCAGCTACCAGGAGCGGTGAGGAATATTTAGCTCTCTAAATGCCCTTCTGTTTATCTAACACCTATTCCGCCCATTTAGCATGCTAATTTCAGTCACCGAAAGTGTAAACCTTCAGATTTCCTTATGCATGGGTTGGGTAATATTGCTGAAACTTCAATATTCAATATATGCATTTGCTCAGAAATGGCAAAAACAAACAAACAAATAAATAAAAGGAACCCATATTGATCAAAAAGCCACTGTAGTCAATTCACATCAAAATAAGGCTGCATGATTAATCGAAATTAAACCGCACACGATTTGGCAGAGGCTGTGATTATTAGGGATGCACTGATGTATCGGCCGCCGATATTTATCGGCCGATTTTTGCCCAATTTACAACCATCGGCATATCGGCTGTAGCAGAAAAAAGGCCGATATAACAAACCGATGGTTTATTAATTAACTGCATGAAGGCACTGAGCTGTATAATGTCTGTTACATTATCCTAGCGCTGCTGTCTGTGCTTTAAAGTTAATCAAATAACAAAAGATCGCACACTATTCTTGACTAAATAACTTTTGTAACTTTCATAAGTGTGGTGGACCCCATCCGAACGATGACCAAACCTTTACTGAAGTTTTATAAAGTTTATTGCGTCCGTTTTCACTCCAAACAAATCACCACAAAAGCTAAACATTACAGAGCACAAGAAGTGCGCATTAAACTCTCTCTCCATTGAATTATCATCAACAAACAGCGAATTACACAAAACACTTATTACAACTAACAGTTAACAAATACATACGGATCTTATGCCTTTTCGGGGGGATAACTCTGAAGAACTGCGTGCTCTCCTCAGACCGTAGACGAGAACACCCGTCAAAATAAGAGTCCCGCCTTAGTAAAGGAGTTTAAATATGTATGAGATCTGCACTTACGAAAAAATATTAAAATGTATACAAAAACAAATTAGAAGATCAATCACAATAAAGTCTGTTACAATAAAGAAGGATTAATATGTATTTAATTTATACAGTGCTATTTTACATTTGTTTACTTTATTTCTGTACCTGAAAACTATTAAACCTACCTAAAAAGCACTGTTTCATATGCATGTTTGTTCTGTTGTCTTTCTGTAGGCCTGCTGAATGTTAAATGGATCCAATCCATGTTCATTAAAAATTACTTGATGATGCAGCAATAAACCTGCTAGTATATTTTAATGCAGGTGTTTTTAAACTTTGCTTATTTAAAACATGATCAAAATACTATCTATTTTGATGACAAAATTTCAAATAAGAGAGGAAGTGACAAATATCGGTATCGGCCAATAATTGTTTGTTAATATCGGTATCTGCCCCAAAAAAATCATATCGGTGCATCCCTAGTGATTATTTTTTTATGCGCAGCTTCTCAGTGAAGCACGGCTCTGTGATCAACAGTAAATAATGCTCCATCTGAAAGCCAGAGGGCGCTCTCACGCAGAATCTTTAAATATGCCCCGCAGAAGTACGACATAATGCACGTCATTCCAGGAAAACCCTATGGGCATCATACTATCACTGTAGCTGAATAAACAGAAAGCTTTGATTGATTAAACATGACTAATAAACACACAACTATGACAATATATGGTTTATCTGAGTTCTTCAGGCCTTCTCGGGTATTTACATGATAATAAAGTACATTTATACTTCAATGCTAATAAATAATATGTTGTGTGCCTTATTCTGTGTAAGAGGCCACATCATCTCAAACAAAAATGTTTTCAAACACTCAGCTGATGTTATGAAGTGAGTTTGGAGTGAAAACGTTGTTAAATGTTGTTTTTTGTTAAACAAGAGGTTCTTATGGAAGCTTGTTTCCGCCACTAAATGCTAAAATGAAAAAGGTAATTGCAACTTTTTATCTCAAAATTCTGACTTATTTTCTATAGAGTCAAAATTGCGTGATATAAAGTCAGAATTTGTGTGATATAAAGTCAGAATTGCGAGATATAAAGTCAGAATTGCGAGATATAAAGTCAGAATTGCGAGATATATAGTCGTACAAAAAAAACATACATTTTCCCCTCACAATTGGACATTATAACACGTAATTGCGAGTTTACGTATATCTCACAATTCTGACTTTATATCACGCAGTTCTGACTTTCGAACTCGCAATTGTGTTTATAACTTGCAATTCTGAGAAAAAAGTCAGAATTGTGAGATTTAAACTCGCAATTGCAAGAAAAAATTCGGAGAGATAAAAAGTAGCAAATACCAAATCAACGCTTCTCATGTATGAGATGTTTGACGTGTTGCTTTTTCAAATGCTTTTTTTTTTTTATTTAAATGCACCAATCCATAGCAATAAACAGTAATATTTATCTATATAAATCAAAAACAATGCCACCCTGAGACCTCATAAATATTTTTAATGATAATGCAAAATGAACCACTTTGAGTATTTTGAATGGATTCACTGAAATGGATCAAAACAAACTGATTCACGAAAAAGAATCAAACCTCCCAAATCATATATTAGAGACACTATTGAAATATCTCTGTCTTAACGCTCTCAAGTCATGTCACATTAAAATGGAGTGCTGTTGTTTGATCTTAAAAAGCAGTCTGAAGCACCATGTGGACAAAGAAAAAAAAATCCCCGGAGGCTGTTTCTTCTTATTGATCCCTCAATGCAATTTTCCAAGGACATTTATTTGTCTTTATTTGAGTTATTGATGTCCTGTCAGGGTGCAGAAATAGTGGCATATGACAAGAACTAGTTGGTTTAGGTCAGCGGTTACACCAACATTTTGTACGTTTTCCTTATTAAACACACCTGAATCAACTTGTTAGTAGAGACTCAAGGACCTGAAATGGGTGTGTCAGATAACAGAGACAAGCAAAATGGGTACAAAACAAAGGACAAGAAATTAATTTTAGGCCTTTTGCTTCTAGAAAAAAAAAAACACAAAAGTGGAAAAAAGAGAATCAAGAAATGCTAAAACTGGAAACGGAAAATCTGTTTGCAGAAGTAAAACCACCGTCGAAATAAACCAGAAGAGAGGAGGACAACAAACAGCATTGTTTCAAAATGATTCCTTAATTAGCTTTGTGTTTTTACACTGAATAATAAAGCAAAAATCCAAACCCTTTCTGTACATTTTCCCACAGACAGAAGTCTAGGTGGCAGCCTGTCACCGTCAACACTCCCACCTACACAATAACACTCAATCTGTGAGAACATACGAGACAAACTCTGAGAACTTCATGAGAGGCGTCAGATACAGATCGCTGTGGTTCTATGAGAGAAAATGTCCAACCTACTGCCACAGCATGGCAATAAAAACATTCAGGTAGACGGTCTAATTTGATTCAATCTGCATGACCCAGTTTCTCTGCTGCAGCTGGAGGGTTTTGTCTTTAACAGCACTTACTCCACAGATGGTTACAGAGTGTCTGCTTATATTTTAGGCCCTGTTTACACCTGGTATTACGATGCGTTTTTGTCGATCGGATCACAAGTTGACGAGAGAGACACATTCCCATTTACACCTGGTGTTTCAATCCGTCGCTGTTGTCCTCTTTCAACCACTTCTGTCACGATTTCTTCAAGGGGAGGGTCTACGGGCAAGTAAATGTAAGGGTTTCTTCAGATCTTTCCATCTAATGGACAAAATAAGCTTGCGCAATTTACATATGAGTGCAAAAATCATACAACGTAAAAACATATGCAGAGCAGAGTCGATCGCTGTGAGTGTGTGTTAGAAATCAGGAGTGGTGAGAGAACATTGTGCTTGGTATGTTTTTCGTCTTCAAACCAAACTTCTGGCCAAACTCCCGTCTGGCTAAAGCGCGGCCCATAATGTTCACGCATTAGGTCAGTAAGCGATCTTTTGTGGCTGTTCGAATGCACTATGAAAGCAATCAGGTTTCATCTAAATCTGGAAGTGCTCGAAAGCTCAAAACATTTTAGACCCTGTTTACACCTGTATTTAGCGTCGTCCACTTGTGATCCGATTTATGAAAACACTTCAGGGCCTTAGGGCGCGTATCCACCAAAGCATTTTTAGCCAGCTGAAAACGCTGGCCACTCTGCTGAAAACGGCTATCTGTGAGCGCTTGAAAGTGCTTTGGCAGCGCAGATCATTTGTTTCAGGCAAAAAAGTCGACACAATATAGAGTACTTGCTATGTATGTCTGGAGACCAGCAATATTAATTTCTCATGCATTTTGTTCCGTTCTCTGCTTATGTTGTTGCACACAGCAAGAATGTTGTGACAGTTGGTTGGTGATGTATTTGTCCCGCCCCTCCTCCACTCTGATTGGACGGCTGGCTAAAATGTGACAGTGATGAGCGCAGCGTTTTACTCAAAGTTGAACATTCTTCAACTCTCGGTGACTGGTAAAAAACACTGAGCGTTCAGCGCCTCGTTACGCTCCTGGCGTTTAAAAAACGCGGCGAAAACAATTGGAAAAGTACGTTAGCCACTGGAAAAAATGCTTTGGTGGACACACAGCCTAAAGCAAGCTTTGACAAGCTGTTTCGAACTCCCAAAACAAACTTTGTTGATTTCGCCTGATTTTGTTCAAAATTACGTCACATCAATTCGTTCCTCAATTTCACATCAAGTATATCGGAGCCTTTGTTTTTAGCCGACGCCGACGAACTAGTGGCGACGAAAGCAGATTGCGGGGTTGGCTCACGTCGGCAGCGTCTGTGTCCAAAGTTGGCCTGACACACCAAACCAACACTCGACAGCCGACAGCCTGCGCAAGATGAAATGCCTTTCCGTACCAGCAGGTGGCAGTAGCTGAACAGCCAATCAGAATGATCAGATGGCCCGACGAGCTCCGACGCCGATTCAACATGTCGAATCTGCCGGAAAAAAGCCAACGAGGACCAACTTCAGCCGACGGTGTGGAACACACTGAGAAAACTTAGTCGGCCAACGAACAAAAACTGCCCGACGGCCGACCGTTGGCTTGGTGTGTTCCTGCCTTTATATGCTTGAAATTAGACGTATAGGGTAAAGAGCATCTTATTACATTCATATGGACAAAAATATGCATATGCCCTAAAGTTCAAAATAAGTCATCATGTGCTAAGAGAGAATTTTTCAATTAACATCTGAGTCCCTGTAAAATTCAGGCAAATGTGTGTCACTCATACTACAACAGGTACCACTAACTATATTATTCCTCTAAATAAACAACCAGCTGTAATTCATTTGAGTGCTTGATTACCTTACTGAAAGACAATTTAATAAGTCTCTCAGCTCTTCAACACAATCCCTCTCTATTGTGCTGTTCCTCTCAGAATGAGTGTGTGTCTGGCCCAGGTGGCAGCAGTAGATAAAAGGTGTTTGTTTCAGTAAAAATATCTTCTTTTCACACGTCTCTAACCAGACTCCCTCTGAGCTCAAGCGACTCATCTACCCCACCAACACGCTGAAAAAACCACCTTGTGTCACACATATTGCCCCTTATGGATTCACACAACCACAGCAGCTCACACATTCATTTAGATCAGAGTCTGATAATATGCTTCATGAGTCATATTGTACATATTTGTAGCACTGTTCCTCTGAAGACCACTAATAATGCAATTACACAGGCTGTTTTTGCCATTTTTAGATTTATTTTTATAAATGACATTTGCTATTAGCGGCTAACCTCTTTGCATGAAATGAGTAACAACATTCTTGCTACATTTCTAAATTCTGAATAGGTGTTGATATGTAAATGTGTGTTTTGTGTATTTGACTTATACATATATACACACATAATATATATATATAAGGGCTGGGTAAAAAAAAATAATGATTTTTACGAACCAATATCAATTATTAAATCCCATGAATCGATTAGCCTAGTCTGTTTTCAGCTGATGAATGAACAGAACATGTAGCGCGCCTTCCATCCAATAAATCGCAATAATCTTTGTGCTTTGTTACTTTTGATATGAAGCAAAGTCTCAGATTTCAAATGACGTCCATCTTATTATGAGATTAAAAAAATAAATACCGTTTTGGCGCTGTTTAAAGTGTCGTGACAGATCGCTGTAGCGAAGCGGCAGCACGGAGCGCATGTGAGCATCCTCTCCTCCGCTTTAATACCAGTTACAGTGCGAAATAAACATGACTAAACATCTGAAGGTATGTTAAAATACACAGTACAACTTACCGAAATCCATATCATGTCTCTTGTAATAGCTCAATCAGTTTTTCAACCTCAGAAAGACTTCAATAAAACTGCTTGTAAACAATGTCAAGTAACATCACATTTACCTCAGAAAAACATATTCAGTGACCATAAACTCATAAGTCAGCTAGAAATATGAACTCTAGAAAGCAGCATTCTGATAAATATAGCTATGCACCATTACATATTCATTATAATGTTCTTCAATATTTAATGCGTGTTTGAATAAATCAGTTATGACAGCCACGATTTAAATGTTTATTTCAAAAAAATGAATTGGAGTAAAAATATGATTATGTAATTCTAAACTTTATTTATTATAAAAAAAAAAATTAAAAAAAAAACATTGAGTGTAATTTAAGTGTTTGTATATTTATCTGAGTAGACACCAGGATGGATTAACTCAATGGTTTTAGTTCTCAGATTTGGCTCCCTTGTTCTGGAAACCAAAGTGTTTCTGTTTAGATGCCGTATATACAGCGTATCTTCAGGCATGTTTGTACCTAGTAAGTTAATTTTAACCTTCAATATTATAGTAAAGTAGTACTAACTGACTCCCATGTGTAGTTTACAGCATTAGTTGAGAGATATACTGATATACTACATCCAAAATAATCGAATCGAAAGCATGCGGATAGAAATCGAATCGAATCGTGAAAATTGTGTCAATACCCAGCCCTAATATATAATAAATATTATTTATAATATTAAATGTTATATGTACATAATTGTATGTATGTTTATATATATATTCTATTACTATATTATATTAAATTTTATTTATTTTATTTTAAATCATTATATATTTATTTATTTGTACACACTTATTTTTAATGAAATCTATTATGTATAGAATTACATGTATAAATAAATGTATTTTATTTATTATTAGATATTATATATATATATATATATATACACACACAGTATATATTCTATTATATAATATTACATTTTATTTCTTTTATTTTAAATCATTATACACACAATTATTTTAATGAAATCTATTATGTATAGAATTATATATAAGTAGATGTATTTTGTTTATTAATTATTAAATATTTTATTATAATTTGCTTTTTATTAAATATGTATTATTTAAATTATGTGTATATATGATTTAAATAATATATATATATATAAAATTATATTATATTTTATTTCTTTTATTTTATATTATTACATATATACACAATTATTTTAATTACATGTATTATGTATAGAATTATATATATGAATATTTTATTATTAATTATTTTATTTATTAAATATTCATTATTTAAATTATACACACAATTTATTTAATTTATTCATTTTTGGAAAATAATATTAAAATAAAAAAATATATTTTCTTATAAAAAAACTGTTAGTAACGTTACTGATTTAACAAAGTACAATTACTACATACAATTAATTTCTCTTTTATTTTTATGTTTTATATTTTTATATGTTCTATCCATAGTGATTTACAGCGACGTCACGTCTTTCTCAAGGCCCCAGTGCTGATGGTCCATGAATAAACCCTTGAACCTTCCACCTCTCAGTTCGACACACTGCTCACTCCACAGAGCTGATGATATGCGGCCGCTGCAGCCTGTCAGCACGCCGCTGTCACTCTCTTGCTTTCTCACTCTCCTTCTCTTTTCAGCACCAGGCTTAGACAGATTAGCAGGTCAGATCCGTGTTACTAAGGAGTAGAAGTCTCTGCCCACATCAGAGAGGGTTTCCATGACGTAACCTCATCAGTTAGACACCCTGATTGTTATCGTGAAATGTTCTTCAAAAACTACCGTATTACCGTCTCCCACCACTGAAGCATTTATAGAGCACGCAAAACAGATAAGCCGAGGGATAAACAAGTGTCGACTAAATCTAATTCAATCTTATAATGAACAGACCACTAGACAACTGTTATATGACTTTAAGTGGCTTAACTTCCAAGACCTTCTAGTGTTTTTGTACCAGGAGGAGACGATGAGTAATTTCTCCCAAAGATCATGATTTGTATAAAAACGTCTGCAAATAAGTTTGTAGTAATCACAAAAAAGAAACAAAATATGTGAGGAGTTTAATACTTGCAGTAAATCTTAAAATTTAAAAGGGGATCTATAATGCCCGTTTTACAAAATGTATAAGTCTCTGGTGTCTCCAGAATGTGTCTGTGAAGTTTCAGCTCAAAATACCCCACAGATAATTTATTATAGCTTGTCAAATTTGCCCCAATTTGGGTGTGAGCAAAAACACACCGTTTTTGTGTGTGTCCCTTTAAATGCAAATGAGCTGCTGCTCCCGGCCCCCTTTCCAGAAGAGGGCAGAGCTTTAACAGTTGCTTCGGTTGCTCAACAACAACAAAGCTGGAGAATCTCACGCAGACAAAATGAGGATTGTCAGTAACGGTGTTCAGTCTTACATTGTTCAAACCGGAGTCGACACTGATGGAGAGACTCAGGAAGAAGTTAAATTTATGTAGTTGCTGTGGAATTGATTCAACTCATCCACTAGCATGTGCCGTCATGTTAATCTTTTGTGCAAATCCAGTGTTGAATTGACCCTCGTTTGTGAAGCATTCCGGCGAAGGCATGGAAGGCATGGCAACAACATAGCCTCTCCCCCTTTGTTGCATGTCCTCGGGGGCAGGGTTTATGTAAATTTTAGGGTTAGTGATGTCACTAACCCGGGAAGAAACTCTGGTCCCTACCAGTTCATACCAAAATACCTCCCTTTGCATTGAACTTTGAGCGTCGTAACTTTGCAGATGTTGTTTATGCTCAAACAGCAACATTACACATGAAATCATAATCAACCACCCCTTTAACAAAAATAATGCTTGACTAACAACAAATTTAAAAGCCAAAAGATAGGAAGAGGAACTAGAAAAAGAGCACGGAACAAAAACTTATTGGCCTAAAGTGATAAGCACTTTAATATTAAAAGCTTTTTAAAAGTGTCATGCAGCGTAACAGCAATTAAAAATGAGGTTCTTCAAAATAGTAAATGAAATATCAGCATTCAGTTGAACTTCCACATATGCTAGAAGGCAGAAGTTTGAGATAACACAAATCACCCATGCTGACACACATCTAGCCGGCTTGTGACATCACCATGTGACATTTTTATGAGCAGCATCATTTAATAACAGAACCAGGAAATTGAATTATGTAATAAGAGCCACACAAAAGCCAAACTGCGTTGTACGTCCTTCACCTCAGGGCACCAGCTGCAAATACTTACAAAGATTTCCCTCCAAATAACAGCCTCTTCATCCTTTAATATTCAATTAGTGAAGATGTGAGCGTCAATGTGTCTTAAAGTGGCCTGAGCGTGTTTTCATTTAAAGAGAATTTAAACCTCTGCCCGAGGCGAAGCAATAATCTCGCAATTACACCAACTAAAGACAGACGGCGAGAACAACAATCATCCCTTTGTGTCAATGTGTCCGTGGTGTTAAAGGCCACACAAAACTCGGTTATTCAGTGCTGAAGGGGAGGAAGAAGGTGTGGAATAGCAGTCATACCAACCCATTATCAAAGAGAGAGAGTCACACCCAACGTAAAGCATTCAGCGCACCACCACCCTTCTCTTTGCTCCAAAAAACATCTGCTCTGTGCCCTATTTTTAATGCAACTTCACCATTTTTTGAGTCATCTTTCCTGTTATGTTGTTTTAAATTCTGGCTTAAAGGGATAGTTCACCCAACAATAAATCATTTACTCACCCTCAAGTTCCGAACCTATATGAATTTCTTTTTTCTGCTGAACACAAAAGAAGATACTTTGAAGAATGTCGGTAACCAGACCAGTCGTTACTGGTATTATCAATAGCTTCATAGCAAGTGGAACTGTACCAGCCACTTTTACACATAGTCCAACCGTTGTTAAAAATGTCATCTTGATCAGCATGATCTGAATAACTACAGACACATTTCTAAATTATCTTTAATTTCAAAAGTTGTCTATTCCCAGATTTCATCTGTTCTGAGTACTTTTAATATTTTTGACAAATTTTAGTCTGATTTTAGAGAACTTCATAGTACTGAATCTGCCTTGTTGAAGATTACCAATTAGGGTTGAGTACCGTTCACATTTTAACCAGTACCTGATATCGGTACCTGAAATTCAGTGCCGGTACCTTTTTTCGGTACTTTATTCGCTGTGTAATAACAAAAACATTTATTTCAGTGAAAAACCTCTCAAATATTTATTTAGAGCGCGCATGAGAGCGGTTTCTGTGCGGAACTCTGCAATGAGATTAACAACGCTCGCAAAGTGGATCATAGATCATATACGGGCATGAGTAAGCACGTTTCAAGTTATGGACATTTTGCAAATAGCGTTGTCTCAGTCGGCATCTAGTTTTGTGAAATGAAAGAACGTTTAGCCATTGCCCAGTGTGTTGTGTTTGAACAAGTTGCGGGGGTGACGTCGCATGTTCTCTCTCTCTTTCTCTAACATACCTCTTGCGCCCAGATGCATTCTCAGGTACTGAAATTTGGCACTGATTGATTTAATGTGAATCAGTACTCTGTAGTACCGACGTAATTCGGTCAGTGCCCTTAAAAGTACCAAGTTCGGTACCGAACCCTAGGATATTGTACTTTCTCTTGACCCTAGTTCTTGCTGTATTTAAATTTAAATGCAGCATTATTTTTTGACTTAAGTGCAGCATTTTGACACAGTATACCATGCCATCCTTTTACGAAGACTTGATCATGTAGCTGGGTTTCAGGGATCTATGCTGAATTGGTTTGCATCTTACATTAAGGACATAACTTTCTTTGTTAATTTGGGGAAATGTTTCTCATCTCGTGCTCAAATCTCCTATGGTGTTCCACAGGGCTCTATTCTATGTCCTCTTCTTTTTGCCTTATATATGCTTCCATCTCGGTCATATTATTTAGAAACACAATTTATCATTTTATTTCTATGCCGACAACCCTCAGATTTATCTTCCTGTTAAAACAACAACTGTTCTGTGTCTATTCTGTTTGCTGGATGGAATTTTTAGTTAAGTAGTGATAAAACTGAAATAATTGTTTTTGGCACAACAGTTTTGTCTTCTGGCGTTGTTAAACAGCTTGGTCCCCTCTCTTCTAATGTATGTGACTGTATTAAAAACCTTGGTGTTATTTTCAATCCCACATTGTCTTTTAATAAGCAGATTTCTTTCAGCTAAGATCAATCGCTAGAACCAAGAAGATGCTTTCTATGAAGGACCTTGAAACTGTAATTCATGCTTTTATAACATCAAGGTTGGATTGCTGTAATTCACTCTATCTGGGTTTGTCTAAAACAGCTCTGGAACAGTTGCAACTCGCCTCTCGCCTCTCTGCACTGTTCAAGTTCAAGCACAACAGTCAAACACATACCATCATCTTTCAGTGAAGATTTCTAAATCTTTTGTGCAATGCAAAGGTTACATGGATGTTAATGGTTCTACATGGAGCCATTGATGCCAATAAAGAACCTTTATTTTTAAAAGTGCACCTCCTCTCCTCACAGTCGGCCGTGTTCCCCACCGTTCACCTCTGCGAGTGATCTATATTTAGTTCAGCCCACAGAACGCGTCCAGGAGCCCCTAACAACAGCTCTCAGCTGAGAATCTGTGCCATGTGGGAGAGCAGGATTCCTTCAGTCGAAACAAAACCTCATTAACATGACAAGTCAAGTAACCCCCTCGTCCCTCAGTCACACTAACAAACACTGACCCCTTAACCAGAGGGTACAGTGAAGGTAAAAAGAGTATCTCATGTACTTTAGTAGTTTGAAATCTACTTTTAACAACCAAAAGAAAAGGATTAATTTAAGGTCATTCTCCAGGAGAAAACTATGATGGTGAATCTTTTTACAGACTTCTTTTGTCTCTTTCAAGCATCTCAGCAAAACCCTCAGGCTAAGCAATGCCAATATATTTAACAAAGAGGATTGAAAGTGCATTGCAGAAACACGTCTCAGTTGGTTTTCTCCTTACTGCACAGATTAACCAGTCAGGGCACGATCACTGGCACACAGACACTGGCAGAGGAATGTTTTGTTGGGTTAATTTTTCACGCAGGTCATATATTGCTAACAAGGTAAGTGTCTCATTTATGCACTATTAGAAACACGACACGCAACAATATTGTCAAAACCGGTGATGGAAATGCCGTAAAGTATTCATACAGTGTTCAAATGATATGTCCAAAGATTTCAGCATTTTCCTGTGCACTGGAGGAGTTCTGCACAGCGACTTGACAGGGCGCTTTTTTGCAGAGCGAGATGATGCACCTCTATTTTTCCTGCATCCATTTGGAAAAGCCTCATCTCATACATGGGTACAGCTACATTGTTGCCAAAGCAAACCATGCATATAGGTTAGTTATGTCTGAATACAAAAATCATATTTGATCAGTTGCAAAAAAGTTCTGATTTGAGAAAAAAAACTCATATTTGCCTGTAGTCTGAACATAGCCTAAGTGCCTCGTCCAGCATGTCTGTCGAGAAACGCACATTATTCACTCCTCACTGACATCACGGCTCTGAGTTTACTGCTCTGTCCACACAAGCTCAGTTCACTGGAGGAAAGTCCACACCATTAACCTCAGCTGACACCACAGCACAGACTCTTTACAAGACCGAGCTGCCAGCAGAATAACAGACTCAAGAAAAGGCATGCTGTGTGCTTAATCATAAATCAAACAACTTATGACCCCGAGGATGTGTTACAGAAACATCCCATCTTAAGTCTGATCCTCGTATAGTCCAAGATTTTGTTGCTGTCGGGTGGAAACCTTGCACGTCCAAAACTGCTACTTTAAAAAAAAAAAAATAAATAAGGGAAAACTGTATTTTTCAAATAATTAAACACTGTGTTGTCAAAAATTATATTGTGGCTTTATATATGGTCAGACTCTTGTATGTGTCATTATATTATTAACATTTTACCAAAATCAAGGTCAAATTGAGTTAGCGAAACATGCGTTTTGTCATTATAATGGTGGCATCTGAGGCAGTAAGCACTTCGAATTACGTTTTCATCAACTTACAGGTTATAAAGTTTATTGTAGCTCTATGGGTGCTCAGTATATCCTGTCATTTGGCCAAAATCTCATGTTATAAAAGATGAAGTGCTTTACACAGGCTATTTAAGACAATATTGGCTATGACTCAATGACAAATGCTAGACTAAGATACTCTTCTCCACTCCTCAAATACATAAAATATTAGCCTTTATATTATATATATATATATATATATATATGTTTCTTGAGTAAAGAAACTGCTGTACTTATTCAAACAGCCAGTTCTTTATTTACCCTTGCATTGCAAACAAGCAGAGAAGTATGTGTGGCTTTTCATTCACGATAGTTTTGGGTGGAGTTATGAGGTTTTGTGGATCCAATGGAGTTACAAGGTTCAGCCACAAGCACTTTTTAATACTTTTCATTGGTTAAATATTTGCAAAACCTTCAGACGTGTTGTTGTCAAAAGTACCACCTTTGGTACCAAGTCGGTACTGAAATTTTAAAAATGTGAAGCTTTGAGTGTGTCACGATGTGTGGCTGTAGATAAAGCACACGACGAAGGAGATACTTGGAAAGTTTTTGAATCTACTAATAATAACAATAAACAGGAGAATAGCAAGGGAAAATACAAACCGACGTAAACTAACACTAGACAAAAGGTGCGTTCACGTCATATAATTACTTTAACTATGAGATTCTGGCTCGTAAAAAGCATTCACGTCCTCGTAGAGGTCGTAATTACAGTTTGTAAGCTGGGAGTTTTCTGAAAGCTCCCACGTGTACCACATGGCCGCTGTACCACCTGACCGCTGTAGATTAATTTAGGCATTGATAGTGGTGCCATAAAAACACATAATTCCCAGTCAGAGGACGTGAACAGCTTCGAATAGAATATCACATGTTGTTATTTCAAGATTACGGTAACTACGCGGTGGCGTAAATGCAGTCAAAAGACCAGACAGAAACAGAGGGCTTAAATAAATGGCGAACAGAGGACTATTTAACAAGACACACCTGAAACGAGGACTCTAATCAAATCAGTAACCATGGATACAAACAGGGAGAGAATGGAGGAGAACTGAACTAATTAATTAGGAGATAACAATGACACTCAAACATGAACTGAACAGAAAAACAGATTTAAAAAAGCAAAGGCAAAACAGACATAATCCTGACAGAGCACTGTTGAGCGGATTTGTAAACACCTCTGATTGGCCATTGTGTTCACAAGCTCAACAGATATGTCTGTGATTGGCTGAACACTACTTCAGACAGACGTAAAGGTTGACCAATAGCAAGGTTTCTGAAAAAGGTTTTTTCTAAAAAAAAAACAAAAAAAAAAAACACATTAGCCAGTGAACAACCACCTAGCAACCACCCATAACACCCTAGCAACAATACAGGGATGCCCTAATAACACCCTTCACTTCTGCACTTATCATGAATCCTGTTATCACTGTAAAGCTGCTTTTGAATCAAGCGCTATATAAATAAAGGTAACTTGACTTGACTAATCTAGCTTATTCTTGAAACTTGGCATTTTGCACTGCAAATATTGTTGGCTCTCTTATGAGAAATTACTTGTGATTATGTTCATTTGTAAGTCACTAAAAGCATCTGCTAAATGAATAAACGCAAATGTAGCATCGCGACAGCATGTTTTGAACGGGCAAATACCGCTCACATCTTGAAAAATTAAAAATCTATTCATGTAAATTAAATGTTTCTATAACATTAAACACTTCATCAAAGAAGTGTTTGAATCTGATTATATGTTGTGCATTTCCTGTTTTAAGACTTTCAAAATCTCACACAGGAAACAGCTTCTGTTCTCACCTGATCTCTGTTTCATTTGTTACAATGAAGCATTTCCAGCATGTCACGTTGTGTTTATGAATCTACCCATCAAAAAACAAACTGCATCCTTCTCGTTAAACAACTAGAGAGCACTGATTCACACATTTTCCAAGACACGCAGGCCAGTTTCACCCTCTCAAATCACGAGACACTTCCGATCTCAGACACCCCTCACAGGTTTGACATTCAGAGCCCTGTGAAGGACACAAGAGAAACCATAATGAAGGTGACGGATTTAATGAGGATTAAAACTCCATTTGATTTGGTATCCAGGCAAAACTGAAGGCAGTACTAAGAGATTACGGACACAGCCTTAAGGGCGTCCATGTCAGCGGGACGGATCATTAATATAAATGAAGCGTTGCGACTCTCCCGGGGTGCCGAGGGTTTGCACCTGAGCACAAGCCTCATGACCAGGCGAAAATAGCTGTGAATTTGTATGCTGGACATTGCCATTTGGTACTAGTAACATTCAATTGTTATTTGTTAACAAACGTGCCTTTGAATGATTCATTACAAGTTGAGAATCAAGTAGTTTTTATTTGGGCCGATCAATGTCCTGGACTTGCGCACAAACTGCATTTCAATCATTTCCCAAAATGTCATTTTTGTGGAAATATTACAGGACGTTAACAGGACACAGAAAATACTGTACAAGCTTACGGTTCATGATGCTCGAAATATTGGAAGAAAAATACAAATACTGATTTGAGGGTGGAGGTTTATATGAATGTATCTCTGAAGAGATCTGACAGTGTTCAGAAACGTTTCAATGCATTTTCTTTTCCTCTTAAAAAATGCTGGGTTAAAAACAACCCAGATTGGGTTAAATATGGACAAACCCTGCAAATGGATTGTTTTAACCTAGCGGTTGGGTTAAATGTTGGGCAAACCTGCTGGTTAGTTTTAGTTAACTCAACTATTGATTAAAAATGACTATATGGCTGGCTTAAAATGAACCCAGAATAGATTGGAAATTAAAAATCAGACACAGTTACTAGAGGGAACAATAATAATTAAAAGGTGAACATTTATTAATAAGCAATTTAAAACTCTAAAAAATGCTGGGTTGTTTTAGCCCAGCAAATGGGATGTTTTGACCCAGTGGTTGGGTTAAATGTTTGCCCAACCTGATGGGTAGTTTTATTTAACTCAACTATTGTTTAAAAATGACTGTATTGCTTGCTTAAAATGAACCCAAAGTTTTTAATTTCCAACCTGTTTTGGGTTGATTTTAAGCCAGCCATATATAATTTTTAAACAATAGTTGAGTTAAATAAAACTACCCAGCAGGTTGGGCAAACATATAACCCAATCCCTGGGTTTGTCCATTTTCAACCCAACTTGGGTAGTTTTAACCCAGCATTTTTTTTAGAGTGAAGAAATGTTTATAATTTAATTATTATTTATTAAACTTATTAATATGTTAATTTATTAAACATTTTTAATAAATGTTCATTTCCAACCCATTTTGGGTTCATTTTAAGTGAGCAATATAGTAATTTTTAAACAATAGTTGGGTTAAATAAAACTACCCAGCAGGTTTGTCAAACATTTAACCCAACCACTGGGTTAAAACAACCCATTCGCAGGGTTTGTCCGTATTTAACCCAACATTTTTTATAGTATGCTTTGTGTAGCACAATATCACAAAGATAAAGTCAGACCATTCTGTTTGTGTTTTAAATTTTGAAATTACTACAATCTATTTTAAATCAAAATCAACTGCTCATGCTACATGTGTATCATCTTTGCTTGAGTCATGATTAAAATGCAGTGATTGCCTCTTATTACAAATGGTTACAGATATTTTTTGTTTGTTTGTTTAAGGCCAGTTTGGCCTGTTATAGAGCAAATAAACAACAAATTAATTTGCTTAAAGTCAAAGAACCGTAGCGGATTCAGAATTGGAATCAGCCATGAAAAAATCAAGATCGGTGCATCACTAATCACAAGAGTCATTTGTTGTGAATCAGACTACACTGGTCGCATTGTAAGTTTGTTGAAGTCCAACAATTAACCTTAGTTTGTCAGGAACTAGATCTTCTAGCTTACAGTATAAAATATATGCAATTACATCCAGAAATAGTTGGACAATGCTTAGGATTCTGTCCTCAGCTGCTAACACTATGCAAAATAAGACGACAAACACACCAGCAGCGTCAATAACGCACAACAACACAGGAATGGAAACTCTATTTGACATGCAAATCACGATCACTGTCTCTCGTAATGTTTTGTTTGAGTTGTACACATGCACACTTTCCTACGAAGCAAACGATCTGTTGGGAAATTGCTGATGAATAATGCGCTGACAATGACACAAACATTTTTGGATCTTGAACACAGATCTACATCAGAGTCAGACAGCAGCGTCTGACATCAGAAGTGTACCACACACTAAAATATTTACAACAGGTTTAGGATGATATGTTTAGATAGTAGATGTTACGGCTAAATAAATACAACATACACCTCGCATTTCACAAGCTCACTTCAGCATTGTGGCACAGAAAGCTATGTGGAGGTGTGCGCTCAGGTTTCTGAACACCAATCTGCCTCTAAAGGGGAAAGTGGAAACATGAACCTTTACGCAAAGGTCAGAGATACACATAAAAGAGATGCGGTCGTGTATCCGTTCTCGTCTGATCTGAGATGAAACAGGCTAAACTGTGCAAATAAGAATAAGTTTTGTGGTCAAATTAAATGGTTCATGTTACTGAATACTAATTAATCTTTTATTATTTTGTGAGGCTGCTTCTAATGACACATAATTATTGTTATTACATAGTAATTTAGTACTGTAATATGTTGTTATCCATTAATTAGGCTACTTCTATGCTAATTAGCGAGATTTACCACACATCACATTGAAAACCACAGTGGGACGGGGTAAATATTGGGTAAATAAACCAATACATTTCATGCCAACATGATAATATATTTTTTATATGGGTCCTTTATAAATAAATAAATACGGTAATACCATGGTTTACCGTTGGATGAAGATGATAATAACATAGTACTTTGATATACATCATGATTTGATTATCATAATCGCATGTCATTTGATGTTCAAAATGGTACTTAAATGATACCGTGAAATTATTATTATGATGATATTGTCCAAAAAATGGGATACATGGTATACTGTACAGCCATACCATGGTACTTTTTGAAAAGGAACAGAAAAAAAAGACTCAATATTTGTTTATTATGATTGCACTTTCATAACAATGGTATTTTTAAACTCTGGTTGACACTTGTAAATATTTATAAAGGACATCTGCATTACAGATAAATATTATTGTTTATGTTAACAACAAAAACAGCCCGAGCATGTCACGTTAGCTATTACATAATATACACGCTCACTGCAATCAAACCACTGAAAACAACATGTTTGTGTAGATTTGAAGACATTCAGATCTAAAATGCACTGAAAATCCCATCTAAATGATGGAGGATGATCCATGCATGCATAAGTCCATCAACAAGATCTGCAAAATGCAGACTGTGCGTCAAAATCTAGTTGGCTGCCTAACTAGGGTTGCATTCTAGGTAGAATATAAAGAATACCATGGTATTAGACGTGTCCAAAACACTGGTACTACTATGTTTTTCCATTGTATAATTGTATAGTAATGGTGCACGTGCTGTTCATGACCAAAATACAATCTAGGTTGACAGCTGACTGTATTTTGAGAGTCTATATTGCTCAAATATACTGCATAAGTCAATGATTCCCGCCCAAAAAGGCTGCACGCGCTGATGATGCTCAAATATGTTTTCTAGATAGGCAGCTCACTAGGTTTTAAGACACAGCCAGAGAGCAGTTTACGGGTTTTTCGTATGGAAATGCAGAATTACAAAACATCATCACTAACCTTAATTGTCTGAAGTCCTCCTGACGGAAAACACGGGCTTTTACTTGAGAGAATGAGGTGAAATGTGAATTGTGTGGATTGCGTCGTCTGAGAAGAATCCGTCTGTCAGTCCATCAGTAAATGGGTTAAAACTTCTCAGACGTATTCTGACGTAAATTGATCCTACATACGCCGGAAACGCTCTAAGTGTGAACCATAAACGCGTTTTGTTGTAATATATAAGCCATTAAGTGGAATACTTCTGCCAGCCTTCGCTCGCACGTCTGTCTTCCTTCCTCTGCCCGACTGTTTATCTGCGATCGTTTAGTTATGTCTGCCGCGCTCGAAGGATCGTCGTTCGACTGGGCTAAAAATAAAAAACACACGAAAAGCAGGTCTGGAATCAGCTCTTTGAGATGGAACGCGTAATCGCGTCAGTTTGATATAAACATTCAGGCAGACCGCGGATCAGTTGACTGTTTATCAGGCGAACAGGCGGCGACCGTTAGGCGGAGTCTGTTACGTACCCAGAGGCCTTTAATAAAAATCATATTAAAAGTCTAACAGGTTGTGAAAGAACCAGTAAAATGGTACTGAAGATGGCCTTCCTTATGTATCATATGTAGCGTGTTGACTGTTTTTAATTTTTAATTTAAAAAATAAATTAAAAATGGCAATGTTACAAAATATTTTACACATATATTAGCAGCATACTGTTTATTTGGACATGATCTAAATAATTTGAACATTTTCACTCACATTACTTTTATTTTGGTTAACAAACATGGCATACTAATAAACGTGGAAAGGGCTAGAAAAAATTTAAGCAATGCAATGCTGCCACCACGTGGTAGTGAGCGTCCAACCAGAGCAAAAACATTCCATCTGACAGCTATGACGTAACCACGTTGCATTCCATAGCATTCCATGAATGGAAGAGGATTAGCAAAATATTTAAAACGCACAAACCTGTATATATTTATATAAAGTGATAAAGTAGGTCGATGACGTAATGCATCAACATTAGTACAGGTAAAGCTGATGCAAAGAGCAGTGATGTGAATGAAATCGTTATACAATTATACATCGGTGCATTGATATAAATGGCTCTTTTTGGGCTTGTAATTATAGGAAAAGATGTCTCCTTGGTATTTGGGAATGTAATTCTTGGTTTTACAGGTTAGAAAATAGGAAATAAATTTATATTCAATTAATCTAATCGGCTAAATATTGTGTACATACACGTTTTAACCTATTTTATGCATTTTTATACAGATTCGACTAATTAGCATGCTCCATATTAGGTATTGACGAAAAAAGGTAGAATGTAAAATTGAAAAAAAAAAACAATGTTCTTGTGTCGGTTCTTTTTTTTTTTAAAGCTTTGGAAATGAGGCACTCTAAAACTGATAATAATAATAATAATAATATATCGAATATTAAATATATATACTGTAATTGACTAGGTCAAGTCTCGCGCGCGCACACACTGTGCTTCCTCGTGCGCGCGCGCGTCTCCTGTTTATCGCCCCCTAAATGTTTTTCCCGTGATGCTCCGCGTGGTCGAGCAGCAAGATGGCGGACTCTCTGGATGAATTTGAGAAAGAAGCTGGTTGCGTCCCGATCCTCCATCCCGAGGTAAAAAATACAGCCTTTATCCAGCTGCACCACATTAGCCATCTTAAATAAAGCTGAAGTGATTTCACGTCCGGTAAAACGCTATTTTACCGTTAACTTCTCACAAGGAAGGAGAGGGGCTGATTCCCCCCCATTGCTGCGTAATAGCATTGCTGCTAACGTTAGCCTTTCATATTCATAGATTTTATTTGTATTTTCCGTTTAATCGCACGTCTAATCACACGATCTAAGGCAGGGGTGCGTTTTTAGTCCATATTGTGCAATGACAAACATGACATGAGGGTATTATAGAAGTATTCACAGTGTGTTGTGCTGCGTTTGCATCTAAATGACAGACACCATTCACAAACATCATCATCTGCATTCATTCACCTTTAGATTTGAAGATTAATTTCGGCGTATTATTTTATCAGAATGGTTTTACTGCACTGTAAGAGTCTGTCTGATTGTTTTTGACTGCATTTTGGTGTTTGTTGTTGTGAATGTGACAGATTGCTTTAGAGCTGTCATTGTTGTGAGTTATTTGCAGGCTTTCATAAATATATTCATGAATAAATGCTATTATTTGAGCTGCAATGGCTGGTTTACATGATTGTATAATGACTCGTTTCCGACTTTGCATTGACAGGTGAGTTGAAGTAGGGAATTTTTACATGATGTTATTTTAATACAGTGGTAATATAATTGGAAGTTCTTCTTGCATATAAAGATCTATAGTTTTATGTGTGCAATAGTAGGACATCTCCACTAAGGGTTGATTAGAGTTATTAAATCATAACATGACACCTCAAAAATGCAATTAATGATAATGAATTGACAGTTTTTGTTTCTTTCATTCATTCATTGTCTTTTTTTGGACCCAGTACTGGTGTGTGTAGCGAGACAGCTTGCTCATATGGGACCTCCTGCTGTAAATTATTCATGCTCAGGCAGACTGACCATACACATGATCGCACACATGTAGGGTCCGTGAATGGGAGCGTCACAATTGGCTTACAGTCATACTAACACAAGCTGACCTGTTGGACTGAAAGGAAGATCTCAGCAGACCTGAGCTGTTCCTTTATTGAAAGCAATGTTTATAGTTATATATATAATATATTAAAGGTAGGGTAGGCAATTTGTTTGTTTTTGTTATACTGGTTGAGACTCTCTTTACATCGTGATAGCCATCGATAATAGAAGTGGTCTAAATATTAAAATATGTATATCTTTTGTGGAAGTCTCAGGACCAAAAAATGTTCGTCCAATCATTGCATTCGGTCCATAAACAAACAGAAGCCACCTTTTACAGTTCCTCCTGAACCAAAACAACATGCTTATGCTGCGTTCATGCCGTGTCATAACCGTAATCGCTGGACGGCAACCCTGATGTTCTGCCCAGAGCTGTTCACGTCCTCAGACTCTCATTTATGTGTTTTTATGTCAACACTATCAATGCCAAAATGAACCTGCAGCAGTCAGGTGGTACAATTAAGAGCTCTGTAAGTTGTTTATGTTCTTTATTACTGTGCTGTTATGTGCTTTGAGACATGAAGAAATTTAACGCTGTTTCTCGTGACGCTTTGCAGACTGTGTGTGCGTTCATGTGTTTTGGAGGAGGCATGGCTTTTGAGACGCTCTGAAGGGAGGGTGGATCTCATGCTTTCAAAGCTATCTTGCTATTGCTAGCCTCTCTGAAATTACATACCCTACCTTTAATATTATAGGCTAATAATAATAGTTTGTGGTCGACCAGTATGTTTTTTTTAAATGGCTTATGCTGATATCTGTTGAGCAGGGTTGCAAAGGCAGAATACAATTTAATAACAGAAGTGAATTGAATGCTTCTTTTACAAAATTTACTGATGTCATTGTAATCTTTTGTGTGTTTGCTGTCTGTGGTCTGTTGTTCAGTGGGATGAGCTAGTTGGTTTAGTGGCTAGAACATGAAACCATGATAGACAGGGTGTTTTGCATGTGGCTGTTTGAGAGAAAGAAAATAGATTAGTTGTCCTCAAAATTTGGCTTGAGATGCATCATCAAAAGGTTATATTATAAAGTGAAGCATTGTTCCTGCTGCTCTTTTGCTGATTGTCAAAAAGAAAAAAGAAAAAGAGGAATGTAAAGTGAAACCTGAAGGACTCAGTGTTAACCAAAACTAAAACCACAAAAAAACTGTTACTTCTGTTATTTCAGCTAGTAGCCAAGACAACATTTCTTATTTTCATTTATTTTAACTTGATGTACTGAAATAACTAAAACTGAAATAAAAATATATATAAACATATTTAAAGGGGACCTATTATGCCCCTTTTACAAGATGTAATTTAAGTCTCTGGTGTCTCCAGAATGTGTCTGTGAAGTTTCAGCTCAAAATACCCCACAGATCATTTATTATAGCTTGTCAAATTTGCCCCTATTTGGGTGTGAGCAAAAACACGATGTTTTTGTGTGTGTCCCTTTAAATGCAAATGAGCTGCTGCTCCCGGCCCCCTTTCCAGAAGAGGGCGGAGCTTTAACTGCTCACGCTTCGGTTGCTCAACAACAACAAAGCTGGAGAATCTCACGCAGCCAAAATGAGGATTGTCAGTAACGGTGTTCAGCCTTACATTGTTCAAACCGGAGTCGACAATGAAAAAATCTAATAAAAATGACAAAAACACAACTAAATGACTAAAACTAAAGTTAAAACAAAAACTAATAATTTATAAAAAAAGATATTTATCTCGGTGATTGGACTAAAAATCCCACCAGGACAGAAAGAAACCCCTCTACTATGAAAGACACAATCTGTGCATTTGTCTTTAGTTAATCAATGCGGTTAACTAATGGAACGTCGACAGGATCCAGTTTTCTTCAGACGCTGGGCCCTTGTCACCTGGGTGGGCGGCAGTCATATATAGTGAAGAGCCAGCCATCTGTTCCCCACCGTCACCCATCAGACCTGAGGTTTCCTCTAAAGATGATAAGGTCAAAGTGAAAGTATGTGTGTTCTGTAGTCAAAAGTGTGCCATCTTTTTGGAGGAAAGGCCATTGCTTGCGTGCGACAAAACGAGTTTTGTGGCATTGAATTTTTCTGTTGTTTCCTGTTTCTGCATTGTTTGTGTTATTTCATAGTTTTAGATGTAAAACTTGTGTGTGAAATCTCTACAAAATCTCTACTTTTCAAACTACAAACAAGAAGTTACTAATTCTGGGTTAAAACATAAAAACGAATCCTGGGTTATGTTAATCCTGAGATATACATGTTAGATTATTCATTTCAAGTTAAGGCCTGTTCACACCAAGAACGATAACTAACTCCAGCAGACGATAGCGTTCAGTTTATTTTGAGCACACTGCAGCAGTTTCATCGTCTGCCTCTTTAAATGCTCTTTTTGGATTCTGATTGGCTGTCAATGTTTTCATCGTTCGTAATCTGGGAAATATCGCTCTGAAAGTGATTTCAATGATATTGTTCCTCTGTGTTGTATTCATTATAGCTGTGGTGTGCTATTCATTTACATTTAGAACGATTTTAAAGCTATATCTTTATAATTATATAGTTATTGTCCTTGGTGTGAACGTGCCTTTATTCTGATGCATAGCTGTGTCATTGCCTTGACGGTGTGAATATAATTTCTTAATGGCTGTTGACGTTCAGTCCAGACATGTCCTTATGGACATTGACATGAACTAAAGATATAAAAGGCAACGTAATTAACAGAAGTTGTTGATAAAGCACAAGCTCCCCAGAGCCGGATCTTAATGTCTTCCTGTAGAAATGGGAAGCCAAGCATCTCAGTGTGTGTCACATGGTCCCGCAGATGCTGTAAACGCTTGTTTCCTCACTGGCAGGAGGAACATTAGGCCCGTATTGAATTAGACCAACTGCCTGATACCAAGCACAAAAATGTAGAATGAAACAATGACAACAACTTTATGAAGGCCTGCTGGTGATGCTAAATCTCCCAACTGCTCGTTTTATCAGTTTCTCTCAGTGGTCTGAACTGGTGGCATGTTTGTTAATTCTACATGTGATGTAACACATCTGAGTGTGTTTTCAGATTGATCCCTGAGAATTAGAAGGAAGTGCAGTCTGTAGAGATTTTCAGCTCAGGATTGCTCATGAGATCTGTTTCTTTGATTGCTAAAATGGAATATAATAACCTGAAATAACATTAATGCTATGCTTATGACTAATAGATGTGGATTAAGTGCACATCTGCTAGCTGTGAGCTCCTCAGTTCAGCCTACCACATATATATATATATATATTTGCACTACCAGTCAAAAGTTTGGACACGGTAAGATTTTTAATGTTTTTAAAAGAAGTTTCGTCTGCTCACCAAGGCTGCATTTATTTGATTAAAAATACAGTAAAAACAGTAATATTGTGAAATATTATTACAATTTAAAAAAACTGTTTTCTGTTTGAATATATTTTATAAAGTAATTTATTCCTGTGATCAAAGCTGAATTTTCAGCATCATTACTCCAGTCTTCAGTGTCACATGATCCTTCAGAAATCATTCTAATATGCTGATTTACTGCTCAAGAAACATTTATGATTATTATCAATGCTGAAAACAGTTGTGTACTTTTTTTTTCAGGATTCTTTGATGAATAGAAAGTTTAAAAGAACAGCATTTATCTGAAATACAAAGCTTTTGTAACATTATACACTACCGTTCAAAAGTTTGGGGTCAGTAAGAATTTTTTTTTTTTTTTTTTTTTTTTAAAGAAATTAATACTTTTACTCAGCAAGGATGCATTAAATCGATCAAAAGTGACAGTAAAGACATTTATAATGTTACAAAAGATTATATTTCAAATAAATGCTGTTCTTTTGAACTTTCTATTCATCAAAGAATCCTGAAAAAAAAAAAAAAAAAAAAATTTTATATCAGCAGATATTTGGCATTTTTTATCATTTTTTTTAAGCCAATAAGTTTTTCTGTCTTCTGTGCTATATGCATTATGCAGTTTGACATTGTCATATTCTTGTCATATGTCACTGTGTACTGTATGTAAAATTGTTTTTTATGTAAAAAGTTATTTTTTTTTGTCAAGTTCAAACTATTTTTTTTTATCATATTGATTAATTTTACAATTATTTCTAATTTAGTAAATATCTAAAATACATCTAAATTTCAGCAATTCCAGCAATTGTTTTTTGAATTAAATATTGTAATATCTATCAGCCTTCATTGGCCATCAAAAACCCATATCGGTTGACCACTAAATGTGAACCGTAATGCATTTCAAACATTGTCACATGACTTTACTACATTGCATATTATTTTGGCGAGGAGTGTCCAGTTATCATAATGCAAATTGCGATTTTAATAATATTTTGTAAAAATGTGTCTTTTTTAATTAAATTATGAGTCAAGGAAAGGTTAAAATTCATGGTTGATATTGCTTCTGGTTCATTTGTTGAGTGCTTTGCATTGTTGGATATCGTATTTCATGCAGTGTGCATCATTTTTTGATCATTTTCAGCAGAGTTGTGGCTATATATTGAGATGGATGACACCAACTCATTTAATTGACCTTTTAGAAATGAAGATTTGATTCAGCTGTCAATTTGAGCATCGCCTTAATGCAGATTCTCTGCTTTTGGATGCTTTGCTGTAGGTAATTGTGATGATCTCACTAGACTTTTCTCTGGACATGTGGAGTTGTGCGGCTGCTCGCTGAATCTCTGTGTTTATAATATGAGTGCTAGACAGATCGGCCTTCAATACAGAGACTGAATACAGTTTGACTGATTTTCTGGTGTTTATGAAGGTAATGATTACAGACCCACATGGAGTGACAGGGCTTCATATTTAGTGTTTCTGGCTGCAAGTGTGCAGGTTCTTGTCTGAAGCATGATTGTACTGATAAAGCATCACTCGGCTTCATTACTGACCTGTTACTCTGTCTAGTTGTTTACTCTTTACTAATGAATTTGTTTAGTGCTCCATATACGAGACTTATTTTTTACATTAAATGCTACTGATTATGAATGCATACTGTTACTGTGTTTGCCAGTTCATCATCTTTATATGTGAATCTCTGTGGCCAGTGTGCATGTCTCATCTCTGCTGGCCTGGCATTACACGCACACACACACACACACACACACACACACACACACACACACACACACACAGAGGGAGCTCGGTGTGTTTGCCAGGACTCCCCTGTGTTCTGTGGGTGTTTTCTGTTTGCCCTTTGCATCTGTTTCAAGCTTTTGCTAGAATGCATATAATTTCACTGTGTAAAATGTACACAGTACACATCTAACTGAATTCTGGATTTTTCCTATGATTGTGGTTTATAATTATAAAGTATAGTATTTGGTTTATTTCAGTTTAAAATAAAATTTATATAAATTTTTTAACATTTTATTTTTGCATTTGCATTTTCTATGTTCATTTTGGGGGGTAATCAGCTGAAATCAGGGCTAAAAAGCTGAAATTATGAAGTACATTAAATAAACGAACATCCAAAGGACAAGGCTGCATATAAATAATATATACACAGGTTTTCTGAAAGGTTTTCTTGTAAAATTCTGGAAACACCACCCTGAAAAGGGTTTGGTGTAAAGGTTAAAAAGGTAAAGGTCCAGGTCAAAATGGCTCGGGTCATTTTTGGGGGTTTTATCGGACATCAGCATCCCCTGGGCCTTTAATACAATAGACCGAGACTCTCCCCACCAATCAATAGAGCTGAAGCTTCTGGACATCTGCTGGTCATCAAAGCCCCCCTGTAAGCATCAGCAGCACATGCAGTCTGAGGGGTTTATTAGTCTAATTATAATGTTAGACAAAGTTTCTTAAACCAAAACTGGTCAGAAACACACCATTTTCTGCCTTCTTGCTGATCCTTAGTATTAAACTGACTGTTTTTGCTGCTGTGCTGTTAAGATGATGCATAAATATCATTTGTTATGATGAGCTAACCTCGACATGAACTGAAAAAGGGTTGATATGTATGCAGTCATATGTTAATATGAGGTTGTAGAGCTGCACGATTAATCGTTAAATCGCGATTCAAACATTCATGTGATCTAATTCCTAGCATCAATGATTCTGCTATATGTCTAATAGGCTAAAAGTTTGACAAGTACGATCTAACATTCAAATCTGTGTTGGCGTTGCCGCTGATCCAGAGAGAGCCGTTGTCATGTATAGGGATGAAACAGCTTCAGTCTTTTTAACCACACGGTATCATTGTTTCAGTCTTACAGTAATTTCTATTATCATAGAAGTACTGGGATAAAAGTTTATAGTTCGTATATAAACACTGATGGTAGCGATCAAAATAGAATAAATAACCTTTTGAAAGTAACTTGAAGATTCTATGAATGACATCGTTACACCAGTAGGTGGCGACAAGCGACTGTTAAAAATGTATTTGTGATTGAATCATTCATTCAAGAGAGAGAAATTGGCCTAAAGTTTATTTAATAATCAATTAATCAAATAAAAACTGAGTTGTACAAACATTTAAATTGCATGACGCAGTTTTTATACCAACTTTTTAATAACAGAATTATGTTTCTACTCCAGTTTGCATTGTCACACAGCAGCACATCAAACTCCTACTTAGAAAGAGCAGGAAAATCCTGTTTTCCATGATAACGGCCCCTTTTAAAAGCACCTTTCAGTTTTATTTCAGCTGTGTGTGTTTGAGAGTGAGATATCTCAGATGTCACCATGGAGACTGATCGTATGTAAGACACGTCACGTCCAAGTTCCTCTGTGTCATCAATCACTCATCCTTCTATCCGTTCGCTCTAGAGGTGATCGAGATGAACTGACTGTGTTTCTCTCCCACAGGAAATTAAACCCCAGAGTCACTACAGCCATGGCTACAACGAGAGCGTTAGCCGCAAGAGCCACGTGGACGACTACAGCACTTGGGACATCGTCAAAGCCACCCAGTGAGTCTACACACACACACAGCTATCCACGCAAAGACCCAGAAACATCTAGATATTTAAAATATCATCAAAAAGAGGTCAATTGAGCTGCATGGTTCTGTTCAGTTTCGGTATTGCGAATGAACGCAAAACACTGTATATTTGACACTGTTGTTTTTGTGTTTGTGTTGTTCAGGGATGTTTCTGTGTGTTTAATTGTGTAATTTGAGCTGTTTGTGTGTTCAGGTATGGCATATTCGAGCGCTGCCGTGAGCTGGTGGAGGCCGGATATGACGTGCGTCAGCCGGATAAAGAAAATGTCACACTTCTGCATTGGGCGGCAATTAACAACCGCTTAGACTTGGTCAAGTACGTATCTATCTGTGTCTTAGGGTGCGTTCACACTTGACATGTTCAGTTCGATTAAAACAAACCCTGGTGTGATTGCTCTGTTAGTGCGGTTCATTTGAACATGTGTGAACGCTGCCATCCGAACCCTGGTGCGCACCAAACAAGCGGACCGAGACCACTGAAAAGATGGGTCTCGGTCCGCTTCCAAACAAACTCCGGTGCGGTCTGAATGATATATGAATGCTACAAGGACCAAAGACATGTAAACGAACCAAACACAGGACGATGAGACCCTAAAAAGGACAGAAGCTTCACGCATATAGTATATTTTTTCTGTCATAGTCGCGAGTTTGCCCATCACCGACATCAGACGCGCGTCTCCACGCAACAAATTGTTTGTGTGTGTGACGGATAGATTCCCGCCGCTGTTTTGACTCCTTTACACAATTTATAAGCTCTTCATGAGTTCCCAGCTGGTCAAAATACCATCATATGCAGGCTACGCACACACAACAAGCGCATTTACCTCAGCACACAGCATTGTTTTGGATGTTCGGTACGTTCTGTCTCAAAATAGGCAATACGTCATAAAATCAGGCTGTGAATGTATCCCTATGCATTTAGGTTCGGTATCTTTTGGTTCCGTTATCTTTTGCCAATCTGAACGCTAATCGGACCAGGACTAAATGTTTTTTTTTTTTTTTTTTTTTTTTTGGTCCAGACCAAATGAACCAAACGAACCGAACTACAAGTGTGAACGCACCCTTATTTCATACACATTCCCCCTCCTCTCCTGGATCTGATGATTTTCCTAGCTATTTTTTCCCCTCTTGTTATTAAGACACCACATACACAGAGGAACAGATAGAGTTATGACTCTGTCAGCATTCAGATGAGCAAAGAAGCACGACCAGTTTGAAATTTCCATTACGGGGTTGTGTGTGTGTGTGCAGATCCTCCTCTTAATGAGCGCCTGCTCTGTCGCTGTCATTCATTTTACGCTGCTCTCTTTTGCAACTGACATTTTACTGTATAATAAACCCTAGATGTCTCACTTCAGATGTCGACTCCTGATGTTCCTGAATGCTGTTTGTCTGCTCTTCATAGGCATTACATATCTAAAGGTGCCATAGTCGACCAGCTGGGAGGAGATCTCAACTCGACACCACTACACTGGGCTACAAGGTGACTTATTGCAGAAAGCCCAGTATATACTGCTTACTAATTACTTAACAGTGAATTAATATACTAAAATGTTGTTAATGACCTCATATGTGTGTAATTCGGTGAGTGCCATCCAGTTGCCATTTTGGAAATAAATCTGGATCATTTTTGTTAAAATGTCTCCGCTTTATGGGTCAAGAAGAAAAATAACGTACTTAAACTTTCTGGTTCATGTTCATTCATTGGACATGGAAGCTGAAGTCGAGCACATTCACTGTTGTTTTTTTTAACTTAAACTAAAACTATTAAAAAGCATTTTCTGTAAGTGAAATAAAGCTGAATTAAAACACAAGTATTAGATGGTAGACTATAAACTTTAGAAAAGTAGAAATGTTGCCTTGGCAACTAACTGAATCTAAAGTAGTTAAAGGGTTAGTTCACCCAAAAATGAAAAAAGTATTTAATCATTTACTCACCGTGATGTCGTTCCAAACCCAAATGAAACACAAATGAAGATCTTTTTGATGAAATCCTAGAGCTTTCTGTCCATCCACTGACAGTCTATGCAACTATTACTGTGATGCTTCAAAACGCACACATCAGTTGTGGTAAATGGAAGCTCAAACATGTTTGCTTAACATGCAAGAACCATTGAGGTTCGTTCTCGAGTGTTGCGCCACACGTTTAAGCTTCCACAAGAACCAGTAAGGTTCATTCTGGTGTTACGCAAGTAAGGTTGAGCTTCAGTGTATGTTTATATGTGAATAAAACCTAAATTAAATCTGTTTATCAAATAAAGCAACCGAGTCTCTTCAGAAAATTTGGATTAAACCGCTTAATTCATCTGTTTTACAATCTCTTTATGAACTTTTTTTTTAGTGAAAAAGTGGTAGTTTGCAGTGGGAACCCTTTAAGTTGAACTAATAAAATGATAAAAACTAAAACTGAAATAAAAGTTAAAGCTAAATAGATGCACATAACAAAACTGCTATAAATTAAACTAAAATTTAATTGAACTAAAAATATAAAAATGAAAGCTAATTCAAAATATGAATAAATACTATAAAAATATATTTATACAAATTAGTATAACCATGCTGCAGATTTAATCAAATTTGGTAGGTATTAAATGCATACTGTGCATACCGCAAAAATAGTGTAAGTATGCCAATACTGTGTGTTTGTTTAAAGCGTGTGTGATGTTTTATTAATGCACATTGTAAAAGCACAGGGTCTGTGAATGACCTCTCTCGTCTGCTCTCTCTCATTCAGACAGGGCCATCTCTCCATGGTGGTGCAGTTAATGAAGTACGGTGCTGATCCTTCTCTCATCGACGGGGAGGGTTGCAGTTGTGTGCATCTGGCTGCTCAGTTTGGACACACCTCCATTGTGGCTTACCTCATTGCCAAGGGACAGGTACGCTTGTTTAAGTAAAGCCCCCTCATAAAAGGTTCTGTGTGGCGCTGGTCTCATTAAAACAAGAGCTGTCAGAATAACTTTGATTAATTTGTAGCTATTTTGAGCCAGTGAGATTTCAATGTGGGTGGAGTTACCAAGGAAAACACGATTAAAATAGAAACCGAGCAACCAACAAAATGTCTCATCCAGGGATTGACAGTGTGACCGTTTCACTCGGATTTGTGACTAAAAATAGATGTGTGCGAAATGTAAATAATTTAGGAGCATGTGTGTGAATGAAGTCCCCTAAAAATCAGTTTTATGAAATTTAAGGTCATAAAGTTTTAAATATCCTAAATGGATGTTAGTGTGTTCCCGCAACTTTTTGAGTCAACATCCAGCAATAGTAAAGCTTAGACATTTCAAAATAAGAGTCCCAGTGTTGTTTATAATTAAAAGTCCTGTATTATGCAGAAAGTGTTTTTTTTTTGTTTTTTTTCTTCTGGTTATTGGTATTTTGGTGACAAAATAAACTGAAACTGGCATTTTATTTAATGTAAACTCTTTTAGCTTCTGTCTGGGTCAACCCATCACAGGAAGGAAAAGCTAAGAACACATTATTCAATATATAGATTTTACTAGTATCGACACAATCTGTTCATTACATATACAGTTTAAAGTAGGCCTATAAATATTTATGTAATTATTAAATACAGTTTTGGAGCAGAAATATTTAAAAGCCTAGTTTACTTTTTTCTTGCTTAGTCCATTTCAGCCTGCAGGGGGCGTCTATGACATTTCCATTCACAGCAGTTTGACCTCTAGGAAAGATATTACATGAAGCCATTGCATTTGATCTCAGCCTGATCTTACTTTTAAGTCTTTTTTTTTTTGTGTCGTCCTCCAGGATGTGGATATGATGGATCAGAATGGCATGACCCCTTTGATGTGGGCGGCTTATCGGACGCACAGGTGTGTGTGTATTGTGAAAGGAAATGTTTTCTTTTGCCATTGTGAAATGTTAAGCTAATAGGTGTGATCTCCTGCGTTCCGCCGCAGTGTTGACCCGACACGGCTGTTACTAACGTTTAACGTGTCAGTGAATCTGGGTGATAAATATCATAAGAACACGGCTCTGCACTGGGCGGTACTGGCCGGAAACACTACGGTCATCAGCCTGCTGCTGGAGGCCAATGCTAACGTCGATGCACAGAACATCAAGGTAAAGCCCAGACGGCCACACCAGCACACTGAAATGATGTGTGTACATGACATCTGATAATATTTGTCGGTGGCAGGGGGAGACACCGCTGGACCTGGCCAAACAGAGGAAAAATGTGTGGATGATAAATCATCTGCAGGAGGCCAGACAGGCCAAAGGTTACGACAGCCCTTCGTACCTGAAACGACTCAAAATGGACAAGGTAAACCAACTGAAAGATTTGGCAATCAGTTTAAAAAAATCATCGTAAACAACCTCTTAAAGTTAGGATAACCTCTAACTTGTCTTAAATACACAAAGGTAAGATGTTTGATGAATTTAAACAAGTGTTAAAGGGTTAGTTCATCCAAAAATGAAATTTCTCGTTCCACATCCGTAAGACATTCATTCATCTTCAGAACACAAGTTAAGATATTTTTGATAAAATCCGAGAGGGTTTTTTTTTTATCCCCCATAGAAAGCAACAAAATTACCACATTCAAGGTCCAGAAAAGTAGTAGACATCGTTAAAATAGTCCACGTGACTACAGTGGTTCAACCTTAATGTTATGAATCGACGAGAATACTTTTTGTACGCAAAAACAAAACAAAGGTTGAACCACTGTAGTTATGTTGACTATTTTAACGATGTCTTTACTACTTTTCTGGATCTTGAATGTGGTAATTATGTTGCTTTCTATGAGAGATAAAAATCCTCTCGGATTTCATCAAAAATATCTTAATTTGTGTTCCGAAGATGAATAAAGGTCTTATAGGTTTGAAATGACGGGGGTGAGTAATTAATGACAGAAATGTCATTTTTGAGTGAACTAACCCTTTAAGTTAACCTTTTTTTAAGATTTGTGATCCTGGCCTCAGACTTTGACTTCTGTGTGTGTTTGCAGGAGTTCAGGCAGAAGGTGATGTTGGGAACTCCGTTCCTGGTGATTTGGTTGGTGGGATTTATCGCCGATCTGGACATTGACTCTTGGCTCATCAAGGGTGTAATGTATGCAGCGGTGTGGCTCGTCGTGCAGTTTCTTTCCAAGTACGACATGCATGCCGTTATACCCATCTGTGGTGCTGTTCAGGCTTTTAATGGATTCTGATGTGAGTGTGGAGCATCATCACTAACATTTGATCTCTGTTTCTAGGTCTTTCTTTGATCACTCCATGCATAGCGCTCTTCCTCTGGGCATCTATCTGGCCACTAAGTTCTGGATGTACGCCACCTGGTTTTACTGGTTCTGGAACGATATCCTTTTCAGTCGCTCCATCAGTTTTACTTCACTTCCTGTGCTGACAGTTTGATGATCATGATATGGAATTGATGCAGCCCACTTAAGCTGATTCAATCCGCAAAAAATTCAGCCTTAGCCGAAGTGACTCACATAAGCATCCATTTTTCTATTATAGCTGCTTGATTAATCGTTAAAAGATCGCAATATTCTTCCTAAATGACAAAGATTCGGCTATATGTCTATTAAACCTTTGACAAGTACGATCACAGCAAACATTCAGATCTGTGTTGGCGCTGCTGTTGATCCAGAGAGAGACGTTGTCATGTGTAGGTATGAAACAGTCTTTTCAACCACACAGTATCATCATTTCTGTTATAGTAATTCAAATTACTGTAAAAGTTTATAGTTCGGATATAAACACTGATGTTTATGGTCAAAATCACCTTTTGAAAGTGAATTGACTCGTCAGATAAAGATTGTATCAATGACATTGTTACACCAGTAGGTGGCGACACGTGACTTTTAAAAATTTTGTCATTGAATCATTCATTCAAGAGATTCATTCAAAAACTCTGATTCATCCAGTAATGAAACAAGTGAAGTTTTTGAATTGAGTCATTGAATCATTCATTCATCATTCTCCATTCAAACCAATTTTTTTTTAAAAGTAATTCATTCAAATTATCTAGATATTTTTAAATAGCCTGCATCAATTAACATTTGGTCAGAAACTCTAGTAAATGACATTATTTTGTTGTCTTTTCAGAATCGTTAGAGAATCATAATCTCTATTTTAAACAAAAAAAATTGATTCTCAGTTTCTCCAGAATCATGCCACTTTAATGTTCAATCTGTTCGTTGTCTCAATGAACATCTGAATAAGAACGCTGGAAAACCAAACACCTTCCTTTGAAAATATCTTTTCTCTTTTTCTGTTTTTGTTGTTTTCCCAGCACGAAACTTAAATCTGAGTCACTGAATTGACCCAGTTTATAAGGCAATATAGCACTTCTTGAGGTCTGAATCTGGTAGAGAAGCTCATGAGACCTTTGTTTAAACATTCACTCTGTGTGACGGACCTAATGAAAGGAACTGAGGATAGAGATGGGAAGTTTAGCAGTACCCTTCAGTGTCTAAATGTTTTTATCCCTATGTTTTATGTAAATATCCCTCATTCGCCCACGGTTTACTGAAGCCAACGTGATTTCTGGAGCTGATTTGTTTCAAGTTGTGCTGTGACATTATGTTGATGCTTTACACTGTAAAACTCTGGGCAGATGCATCATCTTTGACAGATTTGACACGGATATGGATATTTTTTCATGGAATCAGGAGTGACGCACACAATAAATGTAGTGAAATTGACACCTGAAGTGTTATTGTGTGGGTGAGAGGACGGTTGGGCGGCTTGATATAGTGTGCAATGGGAGAAATGTGTCATCAATTTGAGATTCTGCTACACCATATATCTGCTAGATAAATCCATTGTTGTTTAAATGAGACAAAAAAAGTTTTTGCAAAATATTGTCCATCAATTTTATCAAGAACTAATAAGAATCAAAATTAGATAAAGGGCTTTTCACTTTTGAAGTATTTATTTTACTGAAATATCCAAAAATTGGCATTTCTACATGGTTCTTTAATATAAATAAATCATTTTTGTTGAATTTCCCAGCAAAAATAACTATATTGTGCTATAAATGGTCACTGTGATATATAATTACTCATACTGTGATATAAGATTCTGTTCATGACACCCACCGCGGTGTGAGAGAGATCTAGTACAAACACAAGAAAGCCGAGTTCTTGTCTGGGAATGACACATGTTGCATTTCTATGTTTATGCTGCTGTCAAACAGTGGGAAAATAGGATATCTTCCCAAAGCTGAAGCATTTCCTCCTCTTTTGAACAAACCACTCGAGTCGTGACTCTGGGTCTGTTTGTCGAGTGAAGCTGCTGAAATGTGGTTTGTGTGGCACTGTGCTGTAATTGGAGGCTGTGGAGTGATGTTTAGTGTGCACAGAACCACCATGTGTCCAGTTGCTTCTCCAGAGCTCAGGAATAGAAACAATGCACTCAAACCCTGCAGCTAAAAATCAAATCTAGAGCTCTGGGTGGATCCGTTTTCCTATTTATCATCTAACAATAGAGCATCTCCTCTGAGGATTGAGCTTTTTTTCCTGCTGTAATTGTTGACCGTGTACAGCTCAGCTCAACTAAACCACCGACCCACTTACAGGAGAAACAGATTTTCTGCATTTGTGGGTGTCTTTTTAGACAGTATGTCCTTTAATTGTCTCTGGTTGATGGAGGCACTCATGTTACATTTCAGATTTTTTTGATGGAATAATTCATTGAAATGTTACAGCTCAGAATTCCACGGAACTTTCAGTCTCAATTCCAAAAGTAATTTGTCAGATTGTTTTCTATAAGAGAGAAAGAAAGTAATTTCCCTGAAATATTTTGTAACATTTCTTAGAAGAATCTTGAATTTGCATGTCTTAAAAGCATCATAAGTTTGATTGACTGACTACTGGTTATTATTCCCACATTCAGTCTTTTGTCTTCAGATTTGTGATTGAATCATTCTTTTGAAAAGGTTCTTTTTGTGTAATCATTTGAAACGGTTCGCAAATTAGTGTGAATGATTCATTCTAATCAGTTTGATTAATATTAAAGGGGACCTATAATGCCCCTTTCACCAGATGTAATTTAAGTCTCTGGTGTCTCCAGAATGTGTCTGTGAAGTTTCAGCTCAAAATACCCCACAGATCATTTATTATAGCTTGTCAAATTTGCCCCTATTTGGGTGTGAGCAAAAACACGCCGTTTTTGTGTGTGTCCCTTTAAATGCAAATGAGCTGCTGCTCCCGGCCCCTTTCCAGAAGAGGGCGGAGCTTTAACAGCTCATGCTTCGGTTGCTCAACAACAACAAAGCTGGAGAATCTCACGCAGCCAAAACTCTACTACAGCTCCTCTTCCTCTTCTCTAAAGCAGCCCAGCATGGCCTCACCCCCTTTGTTGTGTGTTCTCGGGGGCGGGGTTTATGTGAATTTTGGGCTTTGTGATGTTACCAGCCCGGGAAGAAGCTCATTGTAGTCCCTACCAGCTATTTGTTGTAGTCCTTAAAAAGTGATTTCTGTAAAAGAAAGTATCTCCCTTTGCATTGAACTTTGAGCATCATAACTTTGCAGATGTTTTTTTATGCTCAAACAGCAACATTACACACTAACTAAAGTTAAAAAAGTCAAATCATAATCAACCACACCTTAAAATGAAACTTCCTTAACCCATCACACATCTCCCATTTGTCACCATCCACCTGCCCTTCCTGCTCAATAGCCTGGCTCTCTTCTACAACTTTGGCAAATCCTGGAAGTCCGACCCCGGCATTATCAAAGCATCTGAGGAGCAGAAGAAAAAGGTAAAATCTCTAATTGCAAATGAGTTCAGCAGTACTAAAGTTCATCTTGGGCCGGTAAACAACCATTCAGAACATCTTTGCTTTATGCACAAGAAAACATCACTTCTTGCTTTTCTCTTGTTCTCTCTAGACTATAGTTGAATTGGCAGAAACAGGCTGTCTGGATCTCAGCATATTCTGCAGCACCTGTTTGGTAATTATGACTTTTCAATTCTGTTTATACACATTCAGCACCAGTCGTCTCCTCGAGGGTTGGCTGGCTGATAACCCAACAGTTCGATTTGCATTGCAGTTTCCATTGAGGTGCCCGCACATAAAACACTCATTTTAACGGCCTGTGCTCCACAGATACGGAAGCCCATCAGATCGAAACACTGCGCCGTGTGCAATCGATGCATCGCCAAGTTTGATCACCACTGCCCTTGGGTAGGCAACTGCGTAGGTGAGTTTTCCAAGGGCAAATCTTCCATCATTTTCTCCACCGGCCTTCACCAACCTCATATGCTTGCCTGACATTAATATGAAAAATCAGAGATTGCTCGAATGTTCTGCCAGGGCATTCACTATTGATTCTCAAGAAAAGACCATTTTTTGCATCCTGTAATACAAACCTCATATATCTTCTTGTACTAATTTGAGTCAAAGGCAGAATAAGAAAGGGAATGTAAAGCGGCAGATGTGACTTTTTTTTTTTTCCCTCATTGTTCGTGGGCAGGAAGTGGAAACCACCGTTACTTTATGGGCTACTTATTCTTCCTGTTGTGTATGATCTGTTGGATGATATATGGATGCATTTGCTGTAAGTACAATTGAGTTTTCACAGTTTCATACGAACAACATGACGATAAATGAATATAAATAACTTTCAATTGCTTATACTATTGATTTCACATTAGTAGCATACATATTTATAATATTGATGAATTTATGTCACTGTTTCTGCAGACTGGAGTATTCACTGTGCTACCAGCTACACTAAAGATGGCTTTTGGAACTACATCACGCAGATCGCCACCTGCTCGCCGTGGATGTTCTGGATGTTTCTCAACAGTGTGTTTCACTTCATGTGGGTCGCTGTGCTCATCATGTGCCAGCTCTACCAGGTGAGATACGCTCAAGTTTGAGCTCAAGTTTAGGCATAATTAAGCCCAAAGTATATTTCGGTTTTTACACGTTCGCAAGGGTCTGCGTAAAGTGCACATGATGCAAATTTCGTCACCAGGATAGTGCGTGTGTACTGTACGTGCGCCACCCAAAGCACTTTTGTGAGGGGGTTATGAGATAGACGTAACTTTAGTTTAAAAGAATACGGAGACATTTTTATCAGTCGTAACATCTGGAGAAAAATAGCGCAGACACTAGACAACTTTGAAAACTTTATAGAGCGCACATTATCAAATAGAGTATACATTGAAAGGCTACGCATTCAAATGTACACGTACGCTAGTGTACCCGCAAAAAAAAGTATACTTTGGGCTTTAGGCATAATAAATGCCATCTTGATGTGAAATCCTATAACATGCCTTACTATTCATATATTGAACAGATTTTGTGTGTATTTGTGGTTTGATGTGTATGTTGCTGTATTTGTTTTATGGTCTCTTGATAGATCGCTGTTCTGGGCATCACTACAAACGAGCGAATGAACGCAAGAAGATATAAGCACTTTAAAGTTACAGCCACGTCCATCGAGAGCCCTTTCAAGTGAGTCCTTAAAACTCATTTCGGGTTTAGCTGGGAACAGTTTATCTGTACAGCATTGAACACTGTGTTAAAGGGATAGTTCACCCAAAAATGAAAATTCTGTCATCATTTACTCACCCTCAAAATGTTTCAAACCTGTATGAATTTCTTTCTTCTGCTGAACACAAAAGAAGATGTTTTGAAGAATGTCTGTAACCAAAAAGCTGATGGGCCCCATTGACTTTGAGTATTTTTTTTTTTTCCATACTATGGAAGTCAATGGGGCCCATCAGCTTTTTGGTTACAGACATTCTTCAAAACATCTTCTTTTGTGTTCAGCAGAAGAAAGAAATTCATACAGGTTTGAAATATTTTGAGGGTGAGTAAATGATGACAGAATTTTCATTTTTGGGTGAACTATCCCTTTAATTGTATGATTCCCTGTACTAACGTTGCTCCTCTGGTTTTCACCTGCAGTCACGGCTGTATGAGGAACCTCATAGATTTCTTTGAGCTGCGCTGCTGTGGTCTGCTGCGGCCCGTGGTGATAGACTGGACCTCCCAGTACACAATAGAGTACGACCAGACGTCCGGCTCAGGATACCAGCTGGTGTAGCGCGGTGAAGGAGCGACAGAGCGTTAGAGAAGACGGAGCGAGAGGGAGGAGAGGGGAGAGGTTTTCCTGAGGAAGTGCTGCTCACCGGGACCATCTCCTTCACTGAGACTGCAAACCTCACCCAGTCAGGATACGCATGCTGTTATTGGTTACTGTCACCAACTCCACCCGCCCCCCTGCCATAGACAGCACTATGAGACGCAGGGACGTGAGGAAGAGGAGTTTAATGGCTTGTGAAGTGTATGCAGTACAACAAACTCTCCTCGATTGGTCAGCAGAGACATTTGTGGTTTCTTTCGCACATCGACTTGCGTTCATTTTACTTTGTTTTCTTCCTGTGACCCTTTTTTTTTTTTGTTGGTTTTAAAGTGATATCAAATCTTCATCGGTTGGAAGTTTGGGTAGGAATGAGAGTTAGCTTAGCAGCCTCTGTGCCGTTTGTGGTTTTGGGGAATTGTTCTCGAATTGTCATTTTTTGCTTGTGTCGCTTTGAGCTTTCTTTCTTATGTGGAACACAAAAGGAGATGTTTTGAAGAATGTTCACGCTGCTCTTTTCCATACAGTGAAAGTGAAAAGAGCTGCGGGGTGATTTTTCAAAATTTCTCCACAAAAAAAAAAAAAATATGCATACAGGTTTGGAACATGACATGACAGTGAGTAAATGATGACAGAACTTTTCCTTTTTAGGTGAACGATTCCTTTAAGCTGCCTTGATTTTTCCGATCATGATTCTGTATGGATGTTTTGATGGTTTAATATGCATCATATAGACTAAAAACATTCAAATGACTAGAGAGAAGCCCTCTTTAAATAATGTGACTTACAACATATTTATTTTAAGCTATTTATGTAGTATTTTTCAAAGAGTTGGAGTCATTTTACATGTCTTTTCAGCATATATGTACATTTGCAGCATGTTAAATAGTCTAGGTGGGAGAATCCTACAAAACATGTCGAGAACATGAACCTGGGTTATATTTCACCCTAAAATCCCCAAAAATAAATGAGAAATGTATTTTGCTTAAAGAAAATGAAGCCTGTTTAATAGTTTTTAGCATTAATAGTTTTTAGTTTATGACAGTTAAACGCATTTTCTCCCTTCAATTCTCATTACCGTAATGCACAGAAACCATTTTGCCCCTTAATTCTCATTACCGTAATGCAGAGATACCATTTTCCCTCTTAATTCTCATTACCATAATATGTATAAAACATTTTCCCCCTTAATTCTCAGTACTGTAATGCACAGAAACCGTTTTCCCCCAATTCTCATTACCGTAATGCACAGAAACCTCCTCCTCATTACTGTAATTATTTAAATAGCAAATTATTTATATTATACTGCTTTTAAATTATGCTAATTATTTTTAAATTATTGTGTTACAGCATTTTTAAAATGTTATCATCGTAAACAATGTATTACAATGAGAATTACAACAAAAAATGCCTGGATGCATTACGGTAATGAGCACTGTAGGAGAAATTTGCTGAATTTCTATCAAAATAATGTTACGGTGCAGAACGGTCTTCAGTTTCATTAAAATATATTTCATTTTGGGTTGAAATGCGACCTGGACACGCTCTCGACGGGTTTATGGGATTCACCCAGATGCCCTCCGAATTTACAAGAAATAATACGCTTGTATGTGAACCTCCTATATTTATTATGTATGTGTAGTTTTAGGAAGTGAATACATTTAAAGTTGAAATGCTGTTGAAAAGCCATTGAGTAGCTGTACAAACTTAATGGAAGATACGTTTATCACGGCAGATTTGTTTTAACTTTTTTTTGTGGCGGCGATGATATTTGTCTGCCTAAAGCAATGCACTGATCTTTTTTTGTTTTGTTGTTTATTTTTACTGAAGAAACAAACTTGCTTTCCCAACATCGCCAAGGGATCTTCACGTTTACGTAAAGAGGAAGCTCCTCCCCCTTTTGCTCTCCTCCATTTCCTCTTCCTGTTGGTGTGGCGATGTCATCGCAGCAGCAACAGCTGACAGGACGAACTGATGTAAAGAATGTGCATCTGTACATAAACGAACTAGATTCATTATTCTGTGAGTGACTTTCATTTGTTTTTTTTATTTTGTCTGTGTTAGTTGAAGCTGCTCCTAATTTTTTTATCTTACCAAAAAGCAGAAAAAAAATTGACTATTATCCAAGTGTATGACTGTAGCTTTTAGTGGCGTCTGGCACTGCTGTGTATAGACCTTTGACCTTGCAAGTCTCCACTGCATGTGTAAAGCCTGGACCTGGGGCTCTTATCATAGTGAACATCACCCTGCCATCCCATCCCAGAGACGCCCCATCTGTAAATAGTGAATGTTCAGTATTTGCAACTGGGTTTTTTATCCTTTTGTTTGTTTGTTTTTACATTTTAAACCCAATGTGTGTCGTTATTGCGTGTCCCTGCGGCCACTTGTATTATATCTGAATGTCCCATTCTCGTTGATCAATATCCAACCTAAAGGGTTTATTTTGTATGTTTCATTGCTGGGTTTGTTGTACCACTGGATGTACAAATTGTAAATGCCAGAGAAGTAGACGTAAGAAACGCTGTAACTCAAGAGGGGCACGTTGTGATGACGTCATCACTCATGGACGCAGTCGATTGGGCCCCCCATACTGTAATTTTCGGATTAGGCACAGTAACAGTCATTCATACATGTGACACTGTTTTTAGAGAAGATACTCACATATTATTGTTCCTATCCCTTTACGGTTTGGCCGGCTGTTTTCCCACCATGTGAAAAGCACATGCTCATCTCCAGTGCCTCAGCTGAGATCAGGACGTCACCCTACTCTGCTTCAGATGTAACTTATTGGGCATGGTTCAATTTTAATGGCTTTATTAATAAAACATTCAAAGATGTACGTCTGTGCGGTAGTTTTCAATATGACTGCACTACAAAAGAAAAGTGCACTGAAAACAAGTGTTTATTTCACATTGAACATGTTTAGATGCTTGTAAAATGTACTACTCTATGAACTATTAATACCCAGTAAAAGGTGAAAAAAATATTTTGCATAAAAGGAAATTAACCTTATTTTTAGGTCTTTTTTTGTTTTGTTTTTGTTTGGCAATTACAAAAAACAAATACATTTTACCAAATTTTTATTGTAGTAATTCAGTATTTTATTGTATCACAGATTTTTTTATAATGTTTTATGTAAAATTTATATTAAATACTTTATATTATTAATATAAATTGTTTAAAAATCAGTGAAGTAACTATATGAACAAGTAACCATGTAAAGGGTGGAAAAATAGAATATCTTGAATAAAGAAAATTAACCTTATTTTTTTAGGACTTTTTATTAACAAAAACTGGGATTGTGACATTTTCACAAATTCTCATTACTGTAATAGTTTTTTTTTTTTTAAATTAAAATTAAACAATTTATATAAAATAATTTATAATAAAGTATTTAATATAAAAATTTAAATATCAATGTTTTTACATTATGTAGGCCTAATGAGAATTTGCAATGCAAATTTATCAATTTATTTTACTATAATAAAGGGATACAAGGATCCATTTACAAGCAAAATGAAGAACAATAGGTAACATTTTACAATAAGGTCCCATTAGTTGATGCATTAACTAACTAACAATGAGCAATAACTACATTAATATTAACAAAAATACAACTGTTTAAATAATATTAACAGATGCAACTTTTGATTTTAATGTGTTAGTAAATGAAATTAACATTAACCAAGATTAATAAACGCTTTAGAAGAATTTTTCATTGCTAGTTAATGCTAATTAATGAATTAACTAATGTTAACTAATGGAACCTTATAGTAAAGTGTTACTGAACAATAATAAAGAATCAGAACATATCCAGTCAATATCTAACCCATGTTTTAGTCCAGATTAAAATGTCAAAATCGTTGCCAGATATTTATTTATTTTTTAATTTTATCCTAAATAGGTTTACATTTCGCAAACATAGTGATATGCTCGCACTGTCGAGCCCTGTTAAATCTCATGAAAATATAACAAAATTATTTTCTTCTTTTGAAATAATAATAACAACCTCTTGAATAACAGTAAAGAAAAGTACTATCATTGAGCGTGGACCAGAGCTCCTGCTCCCTGACCGTATCCAAATCCTTTGGGTCCGAAGTTCTTTGCATAACATGCTAAAAGAAGAAACAAAGAAGAAATTAAGCATGAATGTAGTTGTGAGCAAAATGTCATATGAGCCGAGAGAGAAGAGATGAACTTTAACTCTCAAAGAGGTCAGAAAGTTCATCAGATGTTATGTTATCATTACAGCAGACTACCGTGTCCTAACCAGATGCGCCACGACACGCAATAAAAGATATCTTTTCCCTGTTTTTGTCCTAATTAGCCAGGACGGAATCACACCGAAATCATGTTCAGGGGGGGAAAATCATGTTATTTGGGGACCCCAAGTGATCCCATTGGTTCATCAGACATTTAATGTATAGTATTTTTAGCAGCTGATTATTCCTGCAAAATCACGTTATGATAAATATAGTTTAAAATGTGTTATAATGACCATTAATGTCTTTTTAAATTACATGGTTCATTTACTAGTATATAACTGAGGCTATAGGTTGTGAAATCAAGCATTTCTCATTCTTACTGTTTTTTTTAGTTAGCTTATGTATTAGCATAGCATACATCTAGCCTACCTTATTATCCTGCTAGCTTAGCTTATATTAGGAAAGTTTTTTGCTTCCAATATCTGTTTCCAGTTTGTTTTATTATGCAATACATAGGCATTCATTTTATATTTCAAGCATGTTGTTTGTGCACTTAATGTAATAAACATCATAGTCAAATAGGTTATAATTAGTCAAGACATCACAATAACAACTTCTGATCAGGCATTACCGCCTTGGTCCTAAAGGAGACCCGATTCCTGGGGGGACTCGATTTCTCACGACACCGGGAGCTTGCCGAGAGAGCCCGCCCACGCACTCTTCTGATTGGGTGTGATTTTTGATTGACTATTACGTCTCATAGTTGCATCACGTCTGAGGTGGACAGACAAATTGTTTGTCGCTGGAATCTTATCGCATCGCATCTGGTTAGGACACGGTGTAAACTTGAACTCTTGATTGATTCCGGTCTTGTGTTTCAAGAGTTTCTAGTTATACAGGTTCTAGTTTTGATGTGGCTTTGTTATCATAACCGTCCTGACAGACAAACAAACACTGGCCTCAAAACCCTGAGACACATTCAAGAGCTTGAAAAGTTGGTCATGATGATGTTCCAGTTTGTTTTCAATATGTGTGACCTATTCATTCCCACTGCCCATTTAGACCAGGAGTGTCAAACCCAATTAAACTTTGCATTAGGATCTAGTGCTGACCTTTGCAGTAGATTTCTCCGTCTTTCTCCGTCTGTGTGGTTGACTCTAAACTCTTCCCACATTTGGCACAGCGAAAGCAGTTCTTATGCCACGGCTGGAAGACAGACACGAGAAGAAAACCATGCCGTCATGAACCTCAGATAAAGAAAGGATGAGTACAAGCAGCTGACATCATCAAGCACTCATGACTTCCTGGTGATTAAACTGAGAAAGACTGAAACTGGACGAAATGCTTCACACAAAAGCTTTCTTGGCAGTAGATCTCTAGCATCTGCAAACTCTCATGAAGATGTAAAGAAGTGTCCCTACACACCTGAAGTGAACTCAGTGAATAACACAGGTGATGTCACTGTGACGCATATTATCTTGACACTATGGGAAATTATGATTAGTTACGTAAAAACATCTAGATCAACAAATAAATCAAGAACACTCCTCTAAATATTTGAAATAATTTCCTCTTGAGCGTCAGTGGTATTGGGAATTGTTTTCTATTATTGCCGTTAACATTTTTTACGTTAATGTGTATTGATACCAGTAAGGATGTAAAACAATTATTATTTTGCTTTAAAAAAAAAAAAAAGCCCATTTAAAAGATTTTGAGCATTGCATTTTTGCAGCATTTTTTTAATATATTTATTGACAATTGGCGACAACTAATAGTCAAATTTTTCTTTTTCTTAATTTTACAAAAGTTTTTTAATACATAAAAAAAAGAATGAATGTTAAAGTAATAAGAATAAACACTGAAACTTATTGCCATTAACATGTCTCAAAATATTTGAAATAATTTCCTTTTAATTATTTTCTTTTTACAATTTAAGCATCAGTGGGATTGGGAACAGTTTGCTATTATTTTTGTATCATCTTTATTACATTAATGTGTATTGATACCAGTAAAAAGGTAAAACAATTATTATTATTTTGCTTAAAAAAAATAAAACCCATTTAAAGTATTTTAATCATTGCATCTTTGCAGCAGTATTTATATTCATTTTTATTTCTTGTATATTTATTGACCATTAGCTGACACCTGATTGAATTAAATTTCTCTTAATTTTAAAAAAGTTGTTTTTATTTTAATACATAAAAAAATAATAATTTATTTCTAATAAATATTGACAAAAATATATAATAAATATATTATAATATATTTATTAGTGTGTGTGTATGTATATATGTATATATATATATATTTATTAGTATATATATATATATATATATATATATATATATATATATATATATATATATATATATATATATATATATATATATATATTAATAAATAAATAAATTTATAAATAAATTTCTTGCACATACCATAAAAAAGTGCGCATTCGCTCATTAATGAGAAGTTGGTTTTAGTTAAAAAATATAAAGTTATGACTGTTTTATAAGTTTATGTTCCACTGGGAATGCAATGGGTGTATACAGTTTTTTACTGCATTACAAGGGTTAAGAATGTAAATGTGATGTTGATTTAAATGTGTTTGATGTTCAGGTCACACTCCGCTCACCTTCCCAGCGCTCATCACCTTCTCCGCCGCATACACAGACTCTCCACAGCGTGCGCACTTCTCAGAGCCGCCAAACTTCTGTGCAAACTTGGATGGGTTTGGGTTGGTGGTGGGTCGGTGAGTTTGGGTTCTGGGTAGGAGACGGAGAGGTCAGATGCTGTTTTCTGGAGCTCAGCCTAACGAGCGGCCCTGAATGAGCCGCTTTGTGTTGGCTGGGTATGAACAGGGCGCCTGGGGTCTGTACAGGAGCTCTGCTTACATAATAGATTCTTTCATAACAATAATCACCTGACGGCAGGCTTGAGCACACTAGAGAGGGCGGATTTGCTACCAGAACAAATTGACTTCATAAAATACTCTAGAACTCTTACACACAATTATATGAACCAAAACACAATGACACATATGCATAAAGATAATACTATTCATACCATGGAATACACACAATACTAGTTATCCATATAAACTTGTTGAACAATGAAAAGTGAAAACACTCACTCTTCAGGTTTGATGCCCAGCCTCTCGCCGCGGTCCATATTGAGCGTTCCTGCTCCCTGACCGTAGCCATATCCCTTTGGTCCGTACTTTTTACCGTAGCAGGACTTGCAATAGATTTCCTGGTCATGGATGGCCAGTGTGGTGCTGTCTAACCCTTTTCTACAGACCACTGCAAGAGGAAAAACACTGATTTTAATGTTTTCTCAAGTGCTTTCCCATGCAAAACTCAATGCTACAATGCTGATATAGAGTTTCCAAGGTATTCTGAGCGTTTTTTTATCATCTGCCAGGCAAAAAAGCTTACAAAAAGGAATAACACATCTCTCTTCAGGTTAGAGACTTAAAAAAACATTAGCTCAAAGTATGAGCAGTAATAACAGTCGTGCCACCTCTAATAATCTATCATTTTGACTCCAGGATTAGAGGCTAGAATGCAAGTAATATGTTTATCATGTGATTTTCACTGTTTTGTCAGCAGACTTTGGCTTAGTGTGGGATATTGTCCCGAAGAGAGACAAACATGATTCCACAGCAGGGAGGTTAACGCCCTTTACTATTCATTCAGCTGAACAAAACATCCCTGGACTCCATCTTTCTCATTAAACATCATGTAAGAACCTCACATTTGACCACCAAGATTCTAGAAACATCCAGAGTCATAGAGGAAATGTGATAAAAACGCAGAGAGAGAGAGAGCGCGCGCTCATTAACTCATCATCGCCTCGTTCTAAACAGAACAGCTTTTGTGGCGGCCCACTGCATGTAAACACCACTCATGAGGGCTGGATTGTTTTTGCCATTTTGGTAGCAGAGCACTAATGTGAAGCATGTGCATTCATGCATAGTGAGATCTCACAACAACATCTGAGATAGTTCACTGCAGGACAAATTAAGTCATAAAAATATTGAGGAATTTTAAAGGTGGTCACACACAGTTTCTGGCAATCTCCTGTTAATCTTGAGTACATATAGACTAACAATGCATCCTTCATATCTCCGAAAAGTCTTTAGTTTTGTCATATTTATGAAAGATAGATACGCTAAACCGTGTATTTCCGGAAAAAGCCGAGACCCTAGAGGCGTGTCTGCTGTCAGTGCCGTGGGCGGAGCTAAAGAGTCACGAGCGCGCGCAGCTTCTACGTAGAGATGTCTGCTAACTGCGACATCATTTTAAATACAAAGTGAACAAAAATGTTCGTGACGTTTACATTATATGCACTTGCGCACCGATTGCCAACAAAACACAGACATCTGATGCAGCTTTACTCACCACCCGCGATCTGCAAATCCAGCGCCGAACTGGGACTTGTTTACAAAGTATTCATCACCGAAATCCCAGGAACAAACAAACATACGCGCGCAACTCCCGTTGCTGCCCCGAAAAAACAAACTTCATCCTCTGTTCCCTTAACGCTGGGTTCTTTGAGAAGCTGAAAAATGTAATCTTTCCCTCACAACCAAAAACACATTCCTTTGTTGACAGGAGCTGCGTCCCATTTCGGAGGCTGCGTCCTTCGGAGATCACGTTTGAAGACTGAATACTTCATCAAGGATGTCATATTTAAGAAAAGTAACCGTAATAAAATTGACTGATATTCATTGTGAGGTGTAAAATACTGTAATTTCTTTCTTACGATGCAATCTAACGGTTATTTTTCTTAAATGACACTGCCTTGATGATATGCAGCCTTCAAAGTGTGCAGCCCCTGAATTAGACCCCCCCCTTTTAATTGTTGTAATGAGAGGAAAATATCTGGTCAGTTCATATCTAACCTCAAAAAAGTCCAAAAAATATATAATTATAGTATAATTATAGTATAGTATTTATATAATTATATATTTTATATATATATATATATATATATATATATATATATATATATATATATATATATATATATATAATAACCATTAGGTATACAGTTTGTTGACTTTAAAATGTATTTATTTATTTTTAATTATTACATTTTATTTATTTATTTTACAGAAATGCGAATCACCATTGAAACTAATGGCAAAAAATAAAAATAATAAAATAAAAAACAATTTGGAGGGAAAACATGTTTAATTGTCATTAAAATATTCACCGATCAGGCATAACATTATGACCGCCTTCCTAATATTGTGTTGGTTCCACTTTTGCTGCCAAAACAGCCCTGACCCGTCGAGGCGTGGGCTCATCTTGGTGTCAGTGACACAGCACACCTTCAGGGGTGTGCTGTGGTATCTAACACCAAGATGTTAGCAGCAGATCCTTTAAGTCCTGTAAATTGCGAGGTGGAGCCTCCATGGATCAGACTTGTTTGTTCAGCACATCCCACAGATGCTCGATTGGATTGAGATCAGGGGAATTTGGAGGCCAAGCCAACAACTCAAACTCGTTGTGCTCCTCAAACCATTCCTGAACCATTTTTGCTTTGTGGCAGAGCGCATTATCCTGCTGAAAGAGGCCACAGACACCAGGGAATACCAGCTATCCAGCCCCGTACGCAACAAACTGTGATGCACTGTGTATTCTGACACCTTTCTATCAGAACCAGCATTAACTTCTTGAGCAATTTGAGCTACAGTAGCTTGTCTGTTGGATCAGACCACACAGGCCAGCCTTCGCTCCCCACGTGCATCAATAGCTGCCCATGACCACCACTGTTCCTTCCTTGGATCTCTTTTGATAGATACTGACCACTGCAGACCGGGATCACCCCACAAGAGCTGCAGTTTTGGAGATGCTCTGACCCAGTCGTCTAGCCATCACAATTTGGCCCTTGTCAAACTCGCTCAAATCCTTACGCTTGCCCATTTTCTAACACATCAGCTTTGAGGACAAAATGTTCACTTGCTGCCTAATATATCCACCCACTAACAGGTGCCGTGATGAAGAGATAATCAGTGTTATTCACTTCACCTGTCAGTGCTCATAATGTTATGCCTGATCGGTGTAGGCTGTTTTTGTTAAGCAAAACATAATTTCTTTATTTTTTCCTTTGATTATGGGGTGAAATGTAATCTGGAGACATTATGGTGAGTTTTACCTGAACAGTAGTGTTATATTTTACTTACTACAGAGGAAGCAGCACTTGTGAAAACTCCTTCCATCACACTGGACCTCTTCAGCATGGTACACCGTCCCGTGGCAGGCGCCACATTTGTTTCCTCCACCCCAGTTTGGCATGATAAATAAACTGTGAAGAGAGAAAATACATCCAGCTCTTGAGTAGTGCAACTTTAAAAGACAGGAAACACTGCAATAGTGCAGAGGTCAACCTCAGGAAACTGCCCAGGTGAATGTGAATTAGTGTTAGTGAGTGTGTTACCAGGGCACTAAATTTGCCTTGCTGGAAATAAATTCCTCCATAAAAACCAATTGCATGTGTCTGGACTAATAAAGACGAGCTACAGACAGTAAACACCCTGTAGATGTCTGGAGACCCCGACATCGAAACACACCGAGACCACCAGGAGCTACAGGACAATGGAGAGTCAAACAAAAAACCAAAACAAGGTTCTATATTTTGCAGTAACAATGTCTGGAAGTATAAAAATAAAACAGCAGCAGTCAGACTTTTCAAAGGATCATTGTTCAGTCAAATAAATGATATCAGTCCTCTCCAACAATATTCAAATAAAAACGCTGAGCACTCATAAAATGTATTCGTCACTTCAGCTCTCCAGGAAAACATGAGCAGTTCTCTGTAAAATGACATCATAACTAATGTGTTATAAATGTGTTTCTCATGGCTCCACTCAAATGAAGCATAGACTGAACACATGTCCAGACATGAGAGGACGGAAGACAATCAGATGCTTGAAAGGAGTTTCAAAACAACATTGTCCAAATAACCATGTCTTCTTCTAGTGAGATCTGCACTGTTAAAGAGTATTAATGTTTGTATGAGTCTGAGGACATTACAAAAAGTACCATAAAATCAATGGTTTTGAACCCTAAAATAATGGTAAATGAAAATGATAGGTAGCTATATAATAGTAAAAAGAATAATTTAAGAAAATCAATCATGCAAATTACATCGTTATCGATGAGCAAAGTTTGCATATGTATGCACACTTTATCCAGGCAAATATTAAACAGTTATAGAATACGTAAATATTAAATAGGCAAGTACAGATAGATAATAAACGACAATATTAAACATACATAAATATTAAATAAGCAAAAAATATAAACAGGAGTGCTTCTTTTGTCATATATTGTCAGTTTTAAGTATTACGAAGAAAACTCAGTACGTTAATAGGCTAATGTGAATTTTAAATAGGCTACTTGCTGAACTGAGATCGTATCTAAAACACTTTTACACACATTAATGTTTAGTGGCGTTTCCTGACTTTTAATCAAACCTTTGGAAATTAAATTAAATCATCAGAAGAATAAACACGGTTCAATATTATTCGTCTTTAGTGCTGAATTAGCCTAATTAAAAACAGTTTCTCACACAGACACTTTGACAAGCGGCTATAGCCTATATACGATGCTGTTTAAAAACGGTCCTACCTGAGCTTCACGTGTGTTTCCCAACGGATTCCCAAACTGCTCCAGCGCGTATGAACTAAGTTCAGCAGACAGGCTGGAATGTCATCACGAAATTACCGTGGAAGGGGAGGAGTGGTTTAAATAACACACACACACACACGGAGTGGTTTAAATAACACACACACACACACGGAGTGGTTTAAATAACACACACACACACACACACAGTGAAGGCGTTACGCAGAACCGTTTACTCTACGCACTTCGCGCGCTTTCGTCGCGTTAGTGGGTTACTCCATAAAACTAATGTTTGAACACTTAATCTTTTGTAAATATTTACTTTCTTTTTCGAAATTAAAATATTCCGTCGTGTATTTATACACTAAGGATATAAAACTGTCTTTGTTCAGCAAAAAGATAAAGACTGACTGAGATGCTTGAATGTCCGTTTATCTTAAACCCGTTTCAGCTTTGTTTGTTGGGAGTTTATTACTCCACTCTTGATTTATACTGCCTGTAATGTTTTATCAGACATACCTGAAGAAGATTAATGATCTTTACAGCAATATCTGCTATTTTAAATTAACTGTAGGCTATTTTATAAAGTGATGGAGGCCAAGAACATGTTCTGTTAGTCAACATTGTGTTAGCATGAGTGGATAATCTCATCAGATACAGACACTTACACAGATCATAATGTCAAATTATGAATTATTATCATTCAGTGAAAATTAATCATTCTTTTAAAGGAAAAAAACTCCTATTTACATGCCATGTATCTGTTTACTCAGTTACTGAATGACCTCAGAATAGTTGTAGTAGACTATATGAATAAACAGATGATTATTATCATTCATATCTCCTGTCTTTTGGAAAGAAAGAATTAACCCTTGTGTACTGTTGCGGGTCAATTTGACCCGTTTTGATTTTTGAGTTGTCTGAAATATCATTTAACCCATGTTATTTTTCTTGCAATTTTGTGACTTTTTCTCATTTACGGTCATGAACAAGCATGCAAAGTTTCAACACGCTGATCTGCATGCAAAGTTTCAACATGCTGAGCCCTCAGCCGAGATGCTGCCACGCCTGAGCCCTCAACCGAGATGGCTGCCACGCCTGAGCCCTCAGCCGAGATGGCTGCCACACCTGAGCCCTCAACCGAGATGGCTGCCACGCCTGAGCCCTCAGAGATCGCAGCGCTGGCCATTATAGCCATAGCCATTGGGAGTGTTTGGGCTGTGCACTGTGCTACAGTTGAAAAGTTCGCTCCAAAGCCTGCTCCAGTCCATGAATCCTCTCCAGAGCCCGCTCCAGTCCTTGAATCTGCTCCAGAGCCCACTCCAGTCCTTGAATATGCTCCAGAGCCCGCTTCAGCCCATGAGTCCGCTCCAGAGTCTGCTCTAACCCATGAGTTCACTCCAGGGCCCACACCTCTCCTAGAGTTTCTTGTCTGCCCTGACGCAACCACAGAGGCCAGCTCTAACCTCTAACCTCTCTACAGTTTTGCCAGATCTGCTGTGGTGGTTATCTGCTCCGCCGTGGAGGTCTTCAGCCCCGATTGCACTGCTGTGGTGGTCTTCTACTCCGCCGTGGAGGTCTTCAGCCCTGACCACACTACTGTGGTGGTTTTCTGCTCCGCCGTGGAGGTCTTCAGCCCCGATTGCACTGTTGTGGTGGTCTTCTGCTCCGCCGTGGAGGTCTTCAGCCCCGATTGCACTGCTGTGGTGGTCTTCTACTCCGCAGTGGAGGTCTTCAGCCCTGACCACACTACTGTGGTGGTCTTCTGCTCCGCCGTGGAGGTCTTCAGCCCCGATTGCACTGTTGTGGTGGTCTTCTGCTCCGCCGTGGAGGTCTTCAGCCCTGACCACACTACTGTGGTGGTCATCTGCTTCGCCTTGGAGGTCTTCAGCCCCGACTGCACTGCTGTGGTGGTCTTCTACTCCGCGTGGAGGTCTTCAGCCCTGACCACACTACTGTGGTGGTTTTCTGCTCCGCCGTGGAGGTCTTCAGCCCTGACCACACTACTGTGGTGGTCTTCTGCTCCGCCGTGGAGGTCTTCAGCCCCGATTGCACTGTTGTGGTGGTCTTCTGCTCCACCGTGGAGGTCTTCAGCCCTGACCACACTACTGTGGTGGTCATCTGCTTCGCCTTGGAGGTCTTCAGCCCCGACTGCACTGCTGTGGTGGTCTTCTGCTCCCCCGTGGAAGTCTTCAGCCCCGACTACACTACTGTGGTGGTCATCTGCTCTGCTGTGGAGGTCTTCAGCCCCGACTGTACCAAACTTTTTTACTAGATGACATCCAGACTCCACCGGTGACTCCTATTCAGAAGAAGTTTGGGCAGTAATGTTAATATCTGATTTGAATTCGATCCCTAAAACACATAAGGAAAGAATCAGAGCATGTGTTATAGTTTGGCACCGCATCACAAATGAAGAATCTATCACTATTTATCTATTGCTCTGTCATTTCTTTTGAAAATCAGTCACCAAATATGAAAACTAGAGTCTGAAAGCTTTCAAACGATACATAGTTTGTCAAGATTACTTTAGGTTTAGACTAAGATATTATTGTTATAAATGTATAATGGTAAATGTCCCACAGGTCGGGGGAGGGGCAGTCTTAAAAATAGTGGTTAAAAATATTTTTATAAATCACAAATTCAGTTAATTATTTAAACATGATTGTATGTTTTTTTTTTTTCATAGTGTGTTTTTTGGGGAATTGTATTGAATCCAATACCATACGTGCAGTCGCCAGAAATCGAACAGTGCATGAGGGTTAAAAGGGCGAATTTGAAATTAATAATGTTGATGGTTCCACCTTAACACACAGACAGGCATCATTAATTATACTAATTAAGAAGAATTTCATTCTGTGTGTGTGAGGTGTAGTGGAAGATGAAGAACGGCGTCATGAATGACTCAATAAAGCCTTTCAGAAAATCAACTCCTTTAAAATCACCAGCATGCATCACTTGTCAGTATGGAACCAACCCAGTTAACAGGGAACGTTCTCTTCTGGCAAGGTTCTCTCAAAGTTATGAGCAAACGTTCTTCCAGTAACATTAATAGAACGCTTGTTCAAAGTGATCTGTCTTTAATAAGATTATCAAACTCTTCGCACAAAATGTTATTTATACATCATTCATTTTCTGAAACATTTTAGTTGGACGTTAGTCTGTTTTTTACTTTTTTTCCAGGCGGTTTAGAGAACATTCAAAAGTAAAGTTCCCATAATACTTGCAAAATATGAACATTTTTTTCACTAACGTTCACATAACCAAGATAAAATACTTTTAAAAAATATATATATATATATATATATATGTATAAAAAAAATAAATGTTTTGAATGTTCTGAGAACTTTCAGAAATAATGTTTTCATAACTCAATGAGAACGTTAGAAAAACGTTCTTAGAACATTTTTGTTACATGAACCCAACGGTGAACCCAAAAATTACACTTTTAAAAACCTAAATGACACTGAATAAACATAAAATATCTAGTCAATTGTCATTTAATTGAAATGCTTTTCAAGCACAACTTTTATGAAAAAGAAGTGTGTTAGGTTCAAATAATAAAACAATAGATCTTGTGTTAAAAATGAGAACAAAAGTACTGCATATTTTGATATTTTGGAATTTTATGTGAAATAAGACACACAGTACAATAGGCTGTCAGTTCTTCCAGTTTCTTCATCCAGGCCTTCAGCTGGAATACACATAACACCAAATATCCTTCAGAAGGAATTTATAGTGAACGGCACAATATTGGAAAGAAAGAGGGAATGAAAAACAGATGTAGCACTTTGTCCTTCCTCCTTTTATGGTAAAACTGGACTCTGGCTGAGGGATGACACGTGTGTGAGAAATTACACATAAGATTTGCTTATTTATGTTTCCATCATGTGTCTGTTTCAGACGTGAGCCCATTTACACTGCACGAGGAGCCTCTGGAGGAATGCAGTGTTGTTGATAGCTCATTCAAACAGACAGTCATGTGACATACACTCTTAAAAATAAACATTCCAAATGACGGTTTTTGCAGCGATGCCATAGAAGAACCAATTTGGTTCCCCAAAAGAACCTTTCAGTGAACAGTTCTTAAAAGAACCATTTTTTTCTTAGTGCGAAGAACATTATAAAGAACCTTTCATAAAATGGTTCCATGGATGTTAAAAGTTCTTAAAAGAACCTTTAAGGCTATTTGAAAGAGTTTATTCACATTTTTCAATATCCCCATCTTATTTATTCACAAAGTTTGATTGATTTTGTGTCATTTTTGGTTTTAGACATGATTGTTTCTGAGAACTCGACTGTGTTGCTGAGGTTTACAGGCCTGTAAATTGTGAAATGCAAGTTATTGCTGTTTATACAGGATTTATTGTGATATAAAACGGGTTTCCAGGTGTATTATTGTGTAAACAGCGTTAATGAGCATTGACATGTTGCCAAGCGGCGTACTGTGTTGGTGTAGATTAGATAATTAAAAAACTATAATACAGACCACACACATTCTCACTATTATTAATGCTCACACTTGCTGATTTAAATAAACGCTTAAGCTTTAGGTATTAAACTTAAAGGGCATTTACTCACCATCAAATTGTTCCAAACACAAAAGAAGATATTTTGAAGAATGTTAGTAACCAAACAGTTGATGGACCCCTTGATTTCTCATGACACCGACATGCATCTCACGGTGATCGGTTCTGCGCAGATTTTGCTCATCTCAAATGAGCCTATTGTCTATGAAGGGTCATATTCATCTGCACATTCACACAGAGCCAAAGCACAACCAAAATAATGTTCTTCTGCAAATGCATGCAGTTGTGGGCCTAAAGTTACATAGTGTACCTTTAAATTTAGGACTTGCATGTAAGGAAACTGGCACATTTGGGTCTAATTTAACCTTTTTAAAGACAATTATTATCAATTCAGCGAGTTGCTATGATTGCATCCAAATACAGATGCATTAATAAACATTGTGATTGTGTTTTAATATCATAATCTCAGAAAGCAAATTATTAGGAAAGTTGTGTATTCAAGATGCTTAATGGGAAATCAATGTTGCACATCAGTCTTTATATATGCTGCCATCTTGTGGTCACACAAAATTAAGTCCACCTGTGCTCTTTCCTATTAGAAATCAACTTAATTATAATGCAAGAGATTTAACAAATATTGCATTTTGCATATATTTATTTTGTATTACATGTACGACACCTGTGTCCATACATAAAATGATTGAAAATACATCTGACAAACACAAAAGCACCATACAGATTCATCAGTGCAGCTTTAAACATCCAACAGACATTTAAACACTGACAGACAGAAATTAACATACAAAAATACTCAATGCTATGAGTTACAGTAGAATAACTGTAAATACTGTACAGCTTTATGAATTACACCCTGTGGTGTAAAAATCCAAATGTAACTCCTGTACGGTTCCAAAAATAATTTATTACTAGTCTAAGGACAATTAACACATAAACATACTTTGTTTTAAACAGTACAGTACTGTGATAATTCCACTTAATTCCAGTGATTGCAGATCATATTCACTGGTTATTCAAGTATGTCTTTGTTTCCTATTCATTTCAGACATTAGCACCTCAAACCTAAACAGAAAATTACAACCACTATTTTGTTGTTTATCCCCAAATACACTTTTCTATTCATTCATTCTTAGTGGCGAAGGCATCATGTAACAAACACATTTCTAAGGCATGTCGGCTTCACCAATATGGCACTTTTTACAAACTGTTTTACCTGGGAATTAGTGAAATACTATATGCAAATGAACATAGTATTGCGCAAATCTGTGGTTTTCTCTCAGAGGCCGATCCAGACTTAATTCATTTTCACATTTTTAAATACGTAGTGCTAGAGCTGGATTGATGATTTTAGCCTCTGGAAATACTATAATAAATAATAATGGTAAACAAAATCAGGCAATACACTGGTAGGATATTAAAAAAACTCCAAAATACTAATTGAAATGGTGTGGGGAGGAAAACAAATCGAGCCACAAAAGGGCGTGTAACAGATTATCTCCAATATCACACTATAGACCCTGAGTGGAACTTTAGTATCTGTAGTTATCCTCTTATTTTGATGTTAGTAAACAGGAAATGTTCATATACGAGAAATAATTCAAGTAAAATTTTGCTGTGTAATGCTGTTTCTGTCTTTGGCACTGTAGCACCACAGAAGCCTGAAAACTAATGACACAAATGTGCAGCGGCTAATTTAATTGGCTGTGGTGTGTCCGATGTCCAACCTCCTCTGGGCGGAGCCTCTTTTGCGTGCCGCTGTTTGGGTGGTGAGAGACCCAAAAGCTCCAGGTGTCTCAAAGAAAGATTTGGACCCCAGCGCAGCTTCCTTTGGTGTCACAGGAGTCTGAAATGGCAGAAAAAAATTATATTTAAAATATAAATTTTAAATTAATATTTAAAATGTAATATAGTGCATGTATTAATAGGAGTGAGATGAGATCTCATGCCACAAAATTTCTAAAAAGCTCTTGCGATATTGCCATGATGGTGAAATTAGCATAGAATATGCCACAGCTACATTGACTTTTTTATAGAAATAAAAACCATTTAATTCAGTTAGATAACAGTCGCTTCAATTCCATCCAGCTCATCCAACACGAGCTGCAGAGTCGTATGTAGTGCAGCAGGAATCAAGAGTTCACTGATCATGTGACAAGACTAAGTGACGAGATGACTGACAAGACCATGGCAGAGGATTCGTTGCATAACAGAGCCTAAGCGTCTGACAAATGTCTTATCTTGTAGAATGCACGCTCCGCACCGCCGCTCCCTATTTAAAGAGTAAGAGTGATTGCGAAAACAAAACTTGAGCGCGCATTCAAACGCAATTTCGATACCCCACATTTTGAAAGCGGCTCCTTGATACATGCATATATCTCACAATATGAAAGCTATCTTAAGCCCTATTACAGGGGGACGTTAGAGTAAATTACCTACTGTTTTTCGGCAAACATTCAGGCTTTCCAAAACTGTTTCGGCTGAAATGGAATATTAATTTTTGGTGCATCACTACAAACAGTATGCAGTACACTGACCTGTGTTTGTGTGGGCTGAGGGCTCTCTTTTACTCGTGGTCCCTGTGGTGAGAATGTGGCCACTGGTATTCTGTGCCCATGATGCTCTGGGCTGCTCAGTGTTTCAGCCACATTAAATGCCCCTCCTGCCATCACAAACGAGGCTGGTGACAACATGGTGGGCATGCTGAAACTCAAACCGCTGCTGGCAGCCCCCTCAGCGCTGGAGGTGGGTATTGTACCCGCTATGAGCGGTGAAGGCACCAAAAAATACGGCATAGCTACAGCTGGCACACCACCTTGTGTATGTCCCGCTGGCATGAGGAAGTTCAAACCGTTCAGACCTACAGAAAACAGTAAAATGAAACGTTAGAATGAGTGTGCAAACTGAAAGTTTGATATTCACTGGTGGTCGTAGACACTCAGGTTTTCATGTACCTGCTGTGTTTGGAACATAGAGGTAATGAGAAGACAGGAGGGCGTCTTTGGGATTGGATGTTCTGGCGTCTTCCTCATTCATCGGCCCAATCGAGGCCTCGTCCCACGGGGAACCTTCTCGAGAGCTGATCGGAGACCTCTCAGTCTCACCCTATGAGATATTCACACATGTTAGAGATCAAATTACAGCTTTCATAATCATAATAGTGCTGTTTCCACTATTTTATAAAAGAAAAAAGCCACTCAAGGCTGTGCATTATAGTAATTTCACCATGGTAAAACCTGTTCCTGTGTATATATGTATATATATAAAATCACATAAAATGAGCTGATCTAATTTTATTGCAAACAGCCTAATTATTCAAATTTTACATAATTTATTATTTTATTATATTACATTTTTCATTATTATTTTCTTTAATTTATTTTTGTTCAGCTGTTTTTAGAACCTGAGCTACATTCTGTGCATGAAAGTTGCTACACAAAAGTTATTACTAAATTCAAGTGTTTTAGATAAAATGACATTTTAATAATTTTTTAAATATATATATTTTTAATATTAAACTGTTCTGTGTTATTTTATCAAATACTTCAATGTATTAAAAATATATTATTTGCATAAAAGATTTGTTTTTTGCTTTAGTTTTTTGTCTTTTTTCAAATGTTTTTTTTTTGTTATTCTGTTTTTATATTCTGAGTTGCATTTGGTGTATGAAAGGTGCTATACAAATAAATTGTTATTATTAAATTAACGTATTTGTAATAAAAAAATAACCCACAGAACATTTTAATACGCTAAAATATGTATATGCATATTGATGTGGATGTAAGTTTTAATCAGGCTCATAACACTCACTGTTTCACTTTCTATGGATGTAGAGCGTTTGCCTCGTTTAGCTGCCTGATCATCTTCCTCTTCCTCCTGTCTCTCTCTCTTTGGATTTCCCTCCCTGTGGCCTGAGATGGGTGACCTCTGGTTGATGCCCTCCGGCACGTGTCCGCTGTACACCATGAGCACGGGTGTTTGTGGCAGACCAGACAGGTATGCTAACGGGTGAGAAGCAAACTGGGCTGAAACGGGCAGTGAGGTATACGGGATGTCAGCTTGAAGAGGCACTGCCAGTCCGGTAGAAGACATTACAGGGCTTCCACTGCAAATGTACAAAACACAGTAGTTAGTGATCAGTGCTATTATTGTTAACTAAAACTTAAAAAGTAAAGTAAATACTATAATAGTATACAAATAATACTAAAATAACACTGGGCACAATGGTTCATGCATCAGCTCTAGCCTACAACCTTTCAGTGACAGGCTCAGATCTTTACCCAATGCACCACAGAGTTTGTTAATGACTAAATTTTGAAATATGTGGAAATTTCTGCAAACACAAATTCTGTACAGGTGGACTCACCTGTCTCCAAACTGCAGTTGACACACTGCACTGTTGTTCACACTCTTCCTGGAGTAATCCACCGGCTCGTCTGACAACACAACCATGAAAAACATCGCATTAAACTTCAGTTACATCAAATGTAAGTGGCACACCAACATCATTGTCGAATCTTCTCTAGCTCGTTTCCTAATCTAGATATCTAATAAACCTGGCATTGTATATTACGAATATTGTTGGCTCTTGCTTTTGTTCCTCTATTCTAAGTCGCTTTGGATAAAAGTGTCTGATAAATGAATAAATGTAAAATGCTATGCAGTTCTCACCTGTAGAATGTCTGTGAGGTGTGCTGGGGGCGGAGCTTATCAGTCTTTGATTGACAGGAGGGGCTGAAATGACCTGAAAGGAGGCGTGACGTGTCATCTTCTCCCGTCGTTCCCCGGTGCCTGTGACGGAGGTACTGATCTGAGCTTCTGAGACCCTCAAATCATCTGAATCTTAAATAAATAAAAGACATGCAATAAATAATCACAATAGGAGGCTTAAAAGCTATTTTCCAGTGTTTAAACAGGACTTACCACTGCTGCTGTGGAAATCGGCGGGTCCGATCCATTTGAAGACGGGTTTACGGCTCTTTTCTTCTCTCACGTGAAGTTTCTTGATCAGATTCAGGCTGGTCAGGACATTAGCGATATCATACAAGCGTCGTACCTTAGCTAAAACAAACAAAAGAGATTGTGAACTACACTTAATCAATAAAAATACAAAATATGCCCTTCATATATGAGAGTTCAAAATGACTAACGTCTTACTTTTATACTTGCTGTGGCTGGACTCATCCTGACCCTCCTCGATCAAAATCTTAGCAGCCGTATCGAGTGTAACGGTCTGTGTTTTGGACACCAGGAACAGCATGACAAACTTCTGGCTCATGATGCGAAGCGATTTATCCTTCCTTCTGCTGGAAGCCGCTATATGAGAGAGATAAACCATGCTTACAACACTGGAAAACATGTGAAAATTGTCATTTCACTCTTTAAAATAAAGCTCTTCAGAGAACCACCAAGCAACTTAAAAAACACTGAAAATGGTTCTTGATAACGAGGAATTTGGGGAAATGATGCTCCTTCTCTGGCGCTGAAACAAAGACGATGCAAGACGTGAATAAAGGATAAATTAATAAATTTGATGTGACTGGAAGGAGAAAATCAGATAGTGGATTTGAGGAATGGCATCATCGGTTGGTGAATTGGCTGGTCGAGTGACTCCTGCCCTCATGACGGGACAGTAATAAGCTTTTGTTAGGAAGGAAAGCCGTTGCTTAGCGACAGCGGCCACATGGGAAAAGAAGCCAGCAAACACAATAACCACATTAGAGGTTCCAGACGAGGACAGCAGGACTTGAAACAGCTTCATTTCTTTATCAAGTCATCAAACTCAAAAGCTTAAATGTAATGCACACCGTCCTCAATGCGAAATTAAACACTTGACCACTGAGCAAACAAATAAATGGTAAATAAATATATACTGACTTGAGCCATTTGAACAATTATATTTAGTGTCATTATATAAAAATATATTTAAAAAAATTCAATTTGGTGATCACATTATACTGGCAAACATTTGGGGCTTTTATTTCATCATCGACTGATGGAAACAGAAAAATGTCAGAGCTTTTTCTAATGTACATTTTAAAAATGATGACGATTTAATTTGAAGCATGCAAAATTATATACTGGTGCTTTATTGTAGGGCTGTCAAATTAAAATTCGAATTTCGAATATACGTTGAATTTAAAATAAAAATCCACATTTGAATGCCAAAACAGTGTAATCAAATTTTAGGTGTGCATCAGGCAGCCTTATTGAGATGTGATGATGTCGTTGTTGCGTTTTAATGTTTTTGTTAACCTATCCAGTTAAACCCACTAGAGTTTAATAAACATTGCAGAAATGGGCAAGCTCAATGCGGAGAAGATCTTGGTTATGTCAAAACCGTAATCAAGCCGTTCACACACACAGAATGCATTTTCTGCACTGCTTTTCCAATGGTTTCTATGTAAACATGCACTAGACGGACATCTTTGACCACTGCACGTTTATTGCACTTTAAAATAAACATGTCTCGAGACTTCTGCGTCTCGTGTTTTTAAACACAAAAAAAGTACTCTGAGTGATCGGCGCTTTGGCTCTTTGTATTAAACTATGAATTAATACATGATGCTGTTACAAAATTATATTTGATTTGTAAACATTAGTTTAGTTTATGCACTTTTTTACAGACAGTTACATACAGTCATGCTATTTCATTGCTTTGAATAATCATTTTAATGCTGTGCATTAATATTTTGCTCATTGCGCCCTCTTGTGGTCCCAGGAGACAAGCCAAAAGCTTTTGTCCTCTAACTGAAATTACGCCTTTTAAATTTGAATATAATTCGAATATTAGTAATATTTAAGCGTAAAATTCAAATTCTGTTTTTCTGCCATTTTACAGCCCTGCTTTATTGTAAAAAGTATTTTTTTAAACAACAGACAAACAATATAGATTTAAAATAACTTAATATTGTAAGTATTATATTATTACAATTATAATATAATAATTTCTACATTGGTATAACATTTTTGGCACAAAATTGTTCATGGAATACTAATTTACTTTTTTTTTTTTAATATTTGTATTTTGTAATAATATTACTATATATTCTAAAACCATGTCAGCTTAAGTTCCACTATATATAACTATATTATTACTGAATTGAATGTAGTTTCTCCAAGCGAAGGTGATGTGATTTAATCAGGTGACCCCTACAAGAGCTCAGCAGAAAGAAACATGTCTAAACCTGCAGCTTCATCTTCCTCTCTGAATAATTATCTTCCCTCCTCAGCCTGTCTGCGAGAGCGTGGCACATTTATAACAAAGAGTCCCTCGCAGTGATGGGATTACCTGTGATCAACACAAAGACCTGGAAACCAGTGTTGTGATGCCCGAGACGCTGTTAACGGGTGACTGATTAATGGAGCACAAGGGTAAGACACTAATAATGGTGTTAATGGGCCAAACCATCAAAACCTATGGTTTTAACAAATAGGGAGCAACATAAACCGTAATCGCAATGTGGTGAATCATTCAAATGTCGGTGTGCATCATGCATCAACTAGTCAGACATAGTCAATTTTTGTGTCTCATACTCTTGATGAATTCAAACCAAATACTTGTAGAAGAATATGTGTGTGACATACCTTGTGTGTTTTGCATGTGGTGGGCGGCATACGGGCTGCTTCCGTCTCTCTGGTCCATCTGCAGATGGTAGCCCTGCTCTCGGCCCGCCTGATGGAGTTCCTGCAGGGTCTGCGGCAGCTGCGAACGCCCGTGCCACATGTACAGGTTCTTCGCCATTCTGCTCACCAGCATCAGAGACTCCAGCACATTCACGATGTCGTAGATACGTCGCCTCTCAACGCCTGCGTCACAGAAACGGTTCAGTCACGACGTTTTATGGTTACACTTTACATTTAGTAACATGAACTAACAATGGGTTCCTACACATTTTCCATTTCAAAATTCCATACTTTTTCAGACTCAAATTTCCAAACCCATATTTAACATAATTGTTTCATACAGCATTACATTTGGTATCAGTGAATGTTCTTATTTTCGCGTTTTTTTTTTTTCCCCCATTGGTTTCTCGAAGTGATAACACGCGCTTGCATGAAGAGAAGAAACCTAAAACACTTTATAACCTGCATATATTCCCAGCAAGCAATTTTACGTTTAAAAGATGTCTAATAGCTGTCCAAAAACAGCCCTGATGTTTAGGCTAAAACAAGGCAAAATTTGAGCTGTCAGTGAAAATATAATAGAACAAATGATACAAAACACCTTGTAATAATCACTGTTGACTTTGCTTACATGATGCAATATCATACATCTCTTAAGTTATTTTGGGAAAAACGAAATTCAAGGTTATTTTGGCTAAAATTGTTACTCATAGCCGGACTAAATCGGGTTTATAGTTAACCTAGACGGTGAAATGATGGCTATTGCTTGCTCAGTTCACCTCTGACACGTCGGTTTGATACTGTAATGGTGGTTTGATGATGAATGATCACCAAAAAGCAAAGTGCCGTCTGATTTAGATGATCATTTGCTGTTGCTGGTTTGAGTGACACTTTTGAAGTTTAAAAGAGACGTTTATAGTAAAAGACAAAGAGCTTTGCGTAATGAAAACGTGTGCCTTGAATTTATTCAAATGTGTTTGACAATCACTAAACTTTTGCCACGAAAACACTCTGCTTGTATGATACAATTTATTTTTAGAAATTCTTGATTTTATATGTTAAAAAACTGAATAGGGTTACTAATATTTTTCCATACTTATCAAATTCCATACTTTTCCAAACTGCATAGGAACCCTGAATACTTTTACAGCATTTATTCATCTTAGTTAGTGTTAATTTTAACATTCACTACTAATATATTATTAAAATCAAAAGTTGCATTTGTTAACATTAGTTAATGCACTGTGAACTAACATGAACTACATATTTAATAACATTAACAGAGATGAAAAATGCGTTAAAATATATTGCTCATTGTTAGTTCATGTTAGATAATGCATTAACTAAAAGTTAACAAATGAGACCTTATTTTATACAGAAATGATGGGGTTGATTACGTTTAGGAGTTATTTTTCTCTTACCCAAGCATGTGGCCACCTCATCCAGAGAAATATTGATGCTTTCCGAATTTTCAGGGTAATCAGGGTACAAGGCCAGAAATTTCTGACACAAAAGCCCCAAACTCTTCTGTTTGCGACTGGGTCTCCTCTCAGGATCGTCTACAGCTTCATACTGAAATGAAGATAGATAAAACTAAAACTCGCTTGTATTCCTCATTTGTAGGTCGTTTCTGCTAAATATATAAATGTAAATGCACATATTAAGCGTACATTTTAAAACATTACAGTTATTCTTTTCGTACCTGACACGAGTCATCGAGTTCTTCCTCCTCCTCCTCCTCCTCTACAGCTTTCTCTTCATTTTCAATGGGTCTGAAGAGGGTTTTCTTCATCTCTCGGTCGCGGATATCTGGGCTGGCGGCGCTGATCAGCATTTTCAGGTTGGCTGTTGGGGTCCAGGGGTCCGGATGGGCCCTCTCAGTGTGTTTAATGGGGGTTATATGGGTGATATCTGGGCTGGAAACTCTCCTATGTCCGTTCACAGCTGCCGTCACAGAGTCACACTTCATTGGGGTCGTTTTCCTTCTGTCCATGCAGATGTTCTCCTGAAATCATGTTTAATTAGTTATGCATTACAATACAATTCAAACACAAATAACACATTAATAACATTCAGATCATCTTACTTTATGGTCATTCATGCTGCCGGTCTCATCTGAGCTTGTTTTATTCACTAGTGTCCTCACACTAAGCAAATCTTTTAAAGTTAAACACTTCATCTCCATCTAAAAAAGAAAATTGAATCAGTTATAACACACACATTACTATTAGTATAAGTAAAATCCGTTCATTACTGAATAATTTATAACACTGGTAGAGTTTATATTTAAGTATTACATTATTAGCATATGTTATCAACTATCTGTAAAGCATTAATTTGATGTTTCTTAACTTATTAATGAATGAAAGTTTTGCCAAAAGTGATTTATCCAAATACTACTACTAAGTAGCATTACATTATCAGTATATTGGATATTATATTACATATTATACTACTACTGCATTAAATAAGGAACATATGAGTAAAAAAAAGTGGTCTGATCTGATGATGGTGGAAAGATTTTGGCGCAAAGATCAGTTGCCTGGTAACGAAACCAGATTCTCAGAAGAAATAACATTGATTAAACTTTTTTTTTTTTACAAATAATTTATATTGATATTATTGTACACAATATTGTTTTACATTATATCGTATAAGATCAGCAGCATAAGCATTTGCTTATAATATATCAATCCTCCCATATAAATCATCTTTTTCTGATTATTTGAATACTGGTAAAATGTCTATCAGTAAAAATCAGACTTGAGTTTAAGTTAATTAATTTACATTATTTTTTTTTAAATATCATGTAAGTCTTAAAGAAGATCTAACTCTAAAATCTTACCTTAAACTTCCGTCCTTGGAATAAAAAATCCTAAAAACGTGAATAAATCCTGCGCAAAGGTGATCCTTCTTTTTCCACCTTATAAGAACATAATTTTCTCTCTAAATCAGAAGATCTGAGCTTGTAATCTTCTTATTTCATTCGTAGCTCTGGTCAGGTGACTAGTGAATCACCCGCTAAAGCTTGTTTTCTGGCGCTCTGCAGCTTCACCCTCTCTCAGCCAATCACGACAGCGCTATGCAAATAAACAGGCGGTGATTGGCTGCACGAGGAGGAAATTCCTCAGGGCGACCATTGCAGCCAATCAGAGAGACGTTCTGACCAAGCCTGTGGGGGTTTGTTGGCGGGGCTGTAGGCGCGCTCTTCTCTCATCTGCTCCTATAGTTATAGCAGGCGCGCCTGAAGTTTTTAAGGCTCAGCTGTGACTCAGCAGGGACATAATTAATCATCACAGATCATTAATTGCCATTATATGAATGTCGAATGTCTTATGGCAGCTTTTTAATGACAAGCTCAGGCAAGAACAAAGGTGAGTGACACAGGTGGGGTTTTGGCGCGACTGAGGGCTTTCTCGCGGGAAGGAGTGTAATATGAGAGGACTCCCCACACCCACTAACCACCCCCACAGAAGGGTGCTTTCAAAGCCATAGTTATAGGAATAGATTTAATAATCTATCTAATAATAGCCTTAAGAAATGAATAAATCATGTATCTGGACGTCTAAGCAACCAATGAACCGTTATAAACCGAATAAATTTAAACTGTCATAGTTGATAGGTCACCTGTCATATAAACCTTACATTCATACATACAAACTAAACTTCAAAACTGTAAAATGACATATACACAGAGCTGGGTAGATTACTTATGAATTGTAATCAGTTACTGAATACAAATTATATTAAAATAAAATTCTAATCAGTAATATAATCTCTGAGATTACACATTTTTGGTAACGTAATCTGACTACTTTTAGATTACTTTTGTGCTAACCCTTATTTGATATCACATATATTGTAGGATAATCTGATACAAAGATTCCAAAATTCCAAAAAATATATTTTATTCACCAACAAGAGCCTCAACAGATTATTTTTAAAGTGCAATGTATGGACAGTTAATACTTTAAAATACTAACACTAATGTACCTGTTAGTGTTTGCTGATAGTAACACTGAATAAAACAAAATCACATCTTATGATTTTAAAACATATTTACTTAAAATTAAGTAAATTTAGAAAACAGCAACATTACAAAAACAAATCAATATCACTGCTAAATCAAATATTTCATATATATTACTATTATTATTATTATTATTATATTACGATTTCATATATATATTTCATATATATTCATCTATATTTCCCCCTCACCGCCAGAAAAACTCGAAGAATCACAAACGTGTACAAGCAGCAGGTTTATTATGAAAAAAATATAAACATTAAAAAAATTAAAAATTAGGAGAATCAATGAATTGTGAACTACTGTCATTGTGTAAATAACATGTAATCATGTAATCCATAAAAAAGTAACTGTAGTCTGATTACGAGTATTTTAAAGAGTAGTTTACACTAATTACAAGTACTTGACTTTTGGAATCTGATTACATAATCCAGATTACATGTAATCCGTTACTACCCAGCTTTGCATATACAGTACATATAATGCTTTTGACTAGTTAGGTACTCTATAACAATTTCTAATGCATCCATTGTTTTATGGAAGATCTCAGATTAATGTTTTTTTTACGTATTTCAGTGGTTTTCAACCATTTAAAAAAAAAAAAAAAAAATCTATGTTCAAGGGATTGACACTGTTTTTGTGAGAGCTGAGGTACAAGTTGCAGGGTAAGGCTCCATATAAGATAAAATAAGCTCCAATAAAATCCATATAAGATGTAAATTATCTTAAAATGACCTCAAAACAAATAAGCTTGGGTTTGTTTGGGTGAACGTTACATTACATCTTCAAATGTCATTTTTATGTCCAGATTAGTTATTTAAATGAGGCCACTAAACACGGTTCATTTAATTTTTCAGTGAGGGGTTAGTCAAGTGGATGAATCACATTTGCATGATTATGCAAAACTGGAGAGAAAAAGAAGTTGAATTAATTTTTATTTTTGAGCAGCACACACTTGCAAGCCCACAGACAGCACATATTAAACACCAGAGTCTGGGATTGTGCCATGTAGGTCAAATAAATCAGTGTGAAAAGGATATAAGCTGGAGACAGACATGAATGTCTCTAAAGATGGGCTGAAGTGGCAAAGAAAAACAGTTTGAGTTTCCACAGACAGGCAGAAGAGCTGAATATTATAGTTCACTGAAAAAATGAAAAAAAAAAACAAACAAACCCTCAAGCCATCCTAGGTGTATATGACTTTCTTCTTTCAGCCAAACACAATCAGACGTCATATGTCGGGTCAGAGGTCACCCCTCCGCCTGAACTCGACTCTCTTGTGAACGCGTGATTATAGTTTATAAAGTTTTAAATATGGATATTTTTCTCAGAAAAACACATTGCTTCAATTAGAAGGCCTTTTGTTAACCCCCTGGAGTTGTATGGATTTCTTTTATGATGGATGGATGCTTTTTGGAGCCCAAAATATAATATATATTTTTAATATAACTCCAATTGTGTTCGGCTGAAAGAAGAAAGTCATATAGATAGCTTGAGGGTGAGTAATATATGGGATAATTTTAATTTTGGGGTGAACTATTCCTTTAAAAAGTGCCCCTGACTTCAATTGTTATTTAAAAACTATATGATTGTGATACATTCATGTCCTTTAAAGTAGCACTGTCATTTTCCTTTTAATGTTTGTAAGTCTGTATCTGAAAAATATGTGAAACGCTAACTATATAGAGATATAACTAAGTTATGAATCAAAAAGAATGAATGAGGCATCTGTGATGAAGATATTCTTTAATCAGCATTTACACATTTACATAATGTGTTTAGTAATTGATTTCTTTCACTCTGCTGCACCCAGCAAAACAAATATTATTTATGAATATTTGTAGATTGGTTAAAAAGGTAGGGATTCTTATTAAAGCCAGTAGTAACCAAACAACCCATAAGAAAAAAAACACACATTGTAAATTTTTACACATTAATTTCCGACTTAAAGCAATCATAATAATTATGATATAATAATAAAGACTTATTTTGGCGAAGATGAGTGTATTATATTTCTCTACATTTTTCTGATGAAACAGGGCTCTGTTTGCAGATCCTACGATGCACTTGTGGCCTTCTGCAGCAGCTGGAGCATGATGGGATACACTGGGGCAAACTCCTTCCCCTGCCTGGTTCGGACAGACTGCACATATGCCTCCAGCGCCCCCCTGCAACAAAGGAAAGTCATAATACATTTTAATTCCTTACTTTCACTGATTGCACAAAAGCTATGTATTTTCTCCAGAGCACCACTAGAGGTCGCTGATGTTACACTGAGAAATTATTTTCTCTGGCCGGTTGCACAAACTAAGACTAGTCTTACAAGTTAGCCATTTAATTTTTTCTTTAAGACTGGTCATTTATTTTTTATGTCAGTTACATAAAAAGGTAGATGAGTCTAATTTGAATCAGAGAAGTAAGCCTTATTACATTTACAAAAATATTATTTAAGAATATTTGTAGGTTTGTTAAAAGGATTAGGGGTAGGGATTAGGCCTATATGAAGTATGAGAGTTTTCTATGATTAGGGAATATTAAAAATCAGTTCATACACTTTGCACTCACAAAATGCAATTTCTAGCCAATGAAATATTTTAGAGCTGAGCATAAGTAGAAAAATGTATATTAATTTAAGAAATGTCTATGATTTTTATAGGTCTAGAAATATTAGGGTTATGGAAATGAATAAAATCTTTAGAAGCCATGAAAAAATCATGGGTATTTTCATAATGAATATAAATATTTCTAGTAGGATACATAAATATATGAATTGCATCAACTTTATTAGAAAGAAATTGCTCTTTCTAAATGCAATCTCTATAAAATAATAGATAAAAACATATTAGCCTGCTATTTTCCTGCGATTGTGGGAACCCTGACATTTCTAGTTTGTTTTTAAATGACACTAATATGTTACATAAAGGGTCAAAGAGGAGAAAAATAAACTACTAACCATGTTAAAAAGCAAACAAGCGTTAGTATTCCACCAGAGGATGTCACTGGGAAGGTTTATTGTAAAAGTTGTGGCATTGGAGCCACCAATTGAAACTGCAATTTTAAACCATAGATCTTACCTGATAAGGGTGAGCCGATCCTTCTCTGATGGGTGGTCATCCAGCCATTGAGAATAGCGAGAGATTGACCACTCCGCTCTCTGTTTATAAGAGAAAACTGTATTAGTGGTACATAAGAGCTCTACAAATCCGCCCATGCTAAAGCTATTTTAGAGAACCCTCATTTTATAAAGCTGCCCAAAATATCTTCATCTTTTCCAGTCCGAGCACTCAAAATGAAATGTGTCATTTAGCAGAAGCTTTTATCTAAAGCTGCTTACAGTAGGTCAATCACAGGGACAGTCACGATGGGGCAACTTGAGGTGAATTGCCCCGCTCAAGGGCATAATAAACAGGATTTGCCCTCAAAAACCTCCTGCTCGCTAACACCCGAACCTAAAACCTCAATCCTTGAGGATCTATAACCAAGAGGTTTCCATCTCTCTGCATTAGTGTGTGTGCGTACCTGATGTGGTGATTTGAGTTCAGCCGGGGCACGATTGAACAGGAAATGCAATATGGTGCTGTATGGAATCAAATCTCCCAGCGCTTGACTGCTAGTGATGTGCTCACTCGTTTGAAACAGCAGCGGCCTGAAACAGAGACAGACAAATATATTCGTATTCACTGCAAATCTCAAATCGGGTGTAATATAGAGCCTGAAATGAATGCTGAAGATTTGGAAGGTAGGTGCATATGAAAAAATGTCTAATAAAATTCAGCAAATGTTTGTGACATGTTAAAGTGGAGCTCAAATAACGTCCTCCAGCGGGTTCGTAGCAGATATCTACTCACTGCTGACAAGATGAGAATATTATTTCAGAATCTGAAAAAAATCCCAGTTTCATTGAGATCTGGGATTCGTTTTTGTGCTTGTATACAATATGAGATCGTAAAGAGTCTTATTTTAAAAGACTTTGATTGCACTGCTGTTTCAGTAAATGGAAAACAATGCAAGCCTATGCATTTTTTAATGCATTTTAAGGTTCACCAGCCAAAAATCGTACATTTGCACGATTTTTTGTAAGTAAAAGCACACCTCTTCTCAACAAACTGAGGTAAGTACAGCTTGTGCAGTGCATGAATACAATACGAGATAGACATTTTAATTGCACCACATTTTTCATAAATGAAAAACAATGAAAGACTATGCTTTTCTTTTAAATGTTTTACTGTTCACCAGCCGGAAATCGTACATCCGATCGATTAGGTAAGTAAAAGCACACCTCTTCTCAACAGCTTGCACAGCGCAAGCCGCTTGTGCAATGCTTGAATACAAGATAATGAGAAATTACATTATGCATTTTATTTTGAATCATTTTATTTGCATTGCTATTTTCATAAATGGAAAACATTTTATCATTTAACAGCTGAAAATTGTACATCTGATCGCTTGGGTAAGTAAAAGCTCTTCTCAAAAAGCTGCGGTAAGTAACACTGTAAATCAGCTAGCAATGAGTACACTAACAAGGACGCTAAATACTGAAGCCTCTACTAGGGTTGCACGGTATACCGTTACTACAGTAGTATAGCAATACTAAAGCTTCAAAACACTGGTGATGCCACTGTATTTATATATCTTTTTGAGTGCCATTGCCATTTTGCTGTGCCTTGAGTAGTAAATGCTGTGCACCTTATTGAGTGTAGTGTTGTCAAAATTACAGACTGCGATACCAAGTCGGTACTGAAAATTTAAAAATGTGACGCTTTGAGCGGATTTGTAAACACATCTGATTGGCTTTTGTGTTCATGCGCTCATCAGATATGTCTGTGATTGGCTACAATGATCAATGCAGCGTTTGAAAGCACACAGAAGTGTTTGAATTTGAAAGCAGGAGCGTTTGAAAGCAGGCGTCTTTCAGCGGACCGGTCTTGCACTTGGTTCTTACCAATCATTTCAATCCTTATAATGGGATTTTTAACATTATAATTGAATTTATATGCTATAATATATGGACTGTCCTCCAGTCAGAGTCAAAAATTTTAAGATATAGGGGCAAAAAATGCTCATGTATGAGTTTTTGTTTTTTATATGTATAATATGATATAGTTTAGCAATATGACACAAGCAAGAGTGCTGTTTTTCCAAATATCAGCATGACTGCAAATGTGATATTAATCAAAAAATGAATGACCAAAAAGTTAATATTAAATGAAAATGTAGACACAACATTGTCAATATTGATGCTTTTGCTCTATTTCTCTAATGAAAATAGTTCTAAACAAAGCAGAACTGTTACGCTTTTCTGAGCAACACACAGCGGTGTTTCATTTCTGAGTGAATCCAAGTTTTCAAGCAAGTTGATGATTCAATGCACACTTCATAAAAACAGTCACTTGCTTCATTTCTGAATGAATCAGCCATTTTGGATGAATCATTTGAATGAATGATTCAGTGACTAGGGCTGTTGCGATAACCGCAATATTGTAATACTGCGATACAAAGATACTCTCATAACATTATGCAATTGTAATTGCAGTGTAAATGCATTAATACCACCTCTGAGCAGCATTAAACGGTCAGTGTAAATACATCTTTTTCATTTACATCTATGTATTTTTGAAAATGTGGTCTTGTGTAGATTTGAATTATGAATTCTGCACGGTATCATGATACTTAAGCTGGTATAGTATCGTAAGATATGTTTATGGTGTCATGACAACCCTAGTCTCTATGATAGCATTAATAATAGTGATGTTTTCATAGCAAAAAATCTTTTTCACGTGCAGCTCAAGTCAGCAGAGCAAAGGTCACAAGATACCTTCATGAATCAACTTCAAATTAAAGCACCCATGTCTAGAGGGTAACTATACTGTATTAGTCAGGGGGCTATATTTAATCAAAAAAGCTTATGAATGAATGGAAAAGTTGAACCATTCCTAGGAACCCTCAGTCCAAGTCAAAATTTTCATCACTTCCCATCTGCGGTCCCTCAACAGTGTGATCAAACAAGACCAATATCTCCATATTAATAATTATATCTCTACTTTATGGCTCTCTTATAATAACATCTTTCCCCAGTGGATGTCAGATATCATTTTGCATGCTTACGCACATTGAGTAAAATAAAGCTGCTAGTGGGGAATCGGTCCTTGCTCATGAGAGATCCAGGCACGGCAGCCGCTCTCAGAGCTGGCATAGATGGCAGCGGTTTAATTTGATTAGCTGTCCTGCGAGACCTCACTAGTGTTTATTAGACTGCCTGGAGGAAGTACCGAGATTGCAAGCTGCCTGAATCAAACCTGTCAGTACACCTGAAAGTTAAGGTGTTCAAAACATGAGACATCAGTTCATAACAATTTCTGCAAATTAGCATTTGTTGCAAAAACAGCGAGAAATGAAACAATAACGCATCACTGTCACATGTGCACACAATGCAGCTATGCAACTGAAAGGCGGAGCAAGTTATTGTATCCTCATGAAAGATTACAAAAGAAGACTTTTTTTATTTGAAATAATGTGCACCAATAAACCAAGACCAAGAACGTGGAGCTGTTATGAGCCAAACAACAAAGGAGCAATGCAAGGTGAGCATTAGAGCATATCCAGACATAATTTGACACTGACTTCTCCTCAGCTAATCAGACAAGCATCTCCATTAATAACCTTCCTTTCTCTCTCTCTCACTGTTAATTAACAGCAATTTTTAGAGGGAAGACTCCAGGCGACCTCTTAGTCTCAGCGGGGGGAGGATGAGAACAAAGGATAACACAAAATTGAGAGCGTTTGTGTGAGAAATACACACAAAAGAATCACTCTGTGAGTGTGTGACATCAAGAGCTGCGTGCAGTCAGTCGAGGACAGGAAGATGAAGTCACCTGACATCATCCAGACTGTAAATAAAGACTCACCTGAAAGATCTCAGGAGACGATACGCCTTCCCCAAGTCTGACACCCGTCTGCAGAGGGGAGCCACGGCCAACTCCATCTGTAACACATACATATGGGATGTTTGCTCAAGAGGGAGTCAGTGCTTTCTAAATAGATACATAAGAATTTGACAGTGAAACTTAAACATGGTGCCAACCTGATGTGTCTAAAATTACCATATATTTACTTTAGCCGTGTTTCCACTGCAGGAAATTTTCCCAGGAAGTAGGGACTTTGGGGTGGTACTCGGTGTGTTTCGACCGCAGGAACCACGGTCTAAATTAACTTCTGAGGTAAAAATTTCCCCCTCAGAAAGTCCCTGCTCGTGAGGTAGTACTTCTTCAAAGTACAGTAGCTTTTGGGGGTGGGACTTGGGCACTGAACAAGCTGATTGGTTGACTCCACGCAGCATTTTATTTTAACCACCATTTTAAAAGTCTGTTGCAGTGCGTGCAGTAAGAGTTATTTGTTATTCGAATCAACAATGGAGTTTAAAAATTACGACCGATGGACCAATGACGAGGTTCAGATTTTATTAAGCTTATATGCGGAGAAAAAAATCCAGCAGGAACTGGAAAGTCGCGTGCAGTCCTACGTCACCGGACTCTTCTTCATGTTACTTTAGACCGCGATGGAAACGCAGACAGCAACACGTCTGGGGGAAAAAAGCTCCTGGCACAAATTGCTCCGGGTAATTTCGGTGGAAATGCGGCTTTTGAGAGCTACAGTGATTTTTCAGTGAATAAATGCTTAAATTTTGCTCTGTTTCTTGGAGAAAGCTAATGTATGATATCATTCAAGAAATCATTATTTTGGAGCTTGACAGCCCCATGTCCCATATACTGTATGTTTTAGAGATGAAAGAAAATTGGATACAGATCTCAAACAACGAGGGTGAGTAAATGATTACAGAATTTTCAGTTTTGAATGAATTGTTTGGTCTAAATGCATCATATATTTGATTTGAGAGCTACACTGAATTTTCATTGAATAAATGCTTAAATTTTGCTCTGTTTCACAGAAAGTTAACATAATCGTATGCCTTAAGAATGACCATTTTTATGTTTTTTTTTTTTTTGTCATTTTAGAGTTTGACAGCCACAGTTCATGTTTCATGGACAAAAAAAAAAGTTGAACGTGGATTTGAAATAAAATGAGGGTGAGTAAATAATTACAGAATTTTCACTTTTGAATGAATTTTGGTCTAAACGCGCCATATATTTGATTTGAGAGCTACAGTGAATTTTCAGTGGATAAATACTTAAATGTTGCTCTGTTTCTCACAGAAAGCAAAAAAATAAAAGAATGTCTTTAGAAGGACCACTTTTATGTTTTTTTTTTTTTTTTTTTTGTCATTTTGGATCTTGACAGCCCATGTTCCCCTTTACTTTGTTTCATGGGTGATGACATGATAAATTCCCACTTTTGAATTATTTTAAAACCCAGCACCAAAGGAGGAAGACCCCTAGATTGAGGAAGGCTGAACATCATTTTCCTCACCTGAGCAAAGTCGGCTGCCAGCCTCATCTTCCCGCCCTCACCGAGCGGACGCAAGAGACTGGCATGGCGGATGAAAAGGGTGATGGCGCGCTGGGCGATGTTCTCTGTGCTGTCGTACAGGAAGTCTAGACACTGTAGTGGACGGAAGTAGTCATTCATCACACGTGCGATGAAGCCCTGGAGCTCACGCATGTATAGCGAGCATGGCACGTCTGGACGACCCACGGGTAGAGGACTGGGGGCACACATACAAGAGTAGTGTACTGTAATCCTGTAATATGAGCATAGACCACTGCTACAAGCAACACCATTGATTTCCTGTGTCACATAATCAATATCATAAATGTGTAGCTACTGGAACTGCTGAAATACACACACACAATATGTCAGAAATGAAGGTCGTGTTAATGCCTTTTAGCAAGTGACGATCAGGGATCCTGATGTTTTTCCTTACACATAAAAAGCCATTTTTGGTGAATCTCACAATAACATGTTGTAGTTCAAAATCTTTTACCTTTAAAAAAAAAAAAAAAAAGCACTTAATGTATGTTAGGATGCAATTAAAACCATTATTTTCATGCATGATTAAGCACAATTAATTTTCATTACCTAAATTTGTCTGTACATCTTTAAAAAAAAAAAAAAAATTTTTTTTATAATTTTTGATGATTCACACCACTGTAACAGCATGCATTGAAGGCAGTACAACAAATACAGCAACAATATATAAATACTTGAAAAATATAGTTTAAATATATTTGGAAATAATGGAACTAAAACAGCCCTGCATTTTTATGACTTGCATTTCATTTTACAGTAAAATATGACTTAGACATTGATTTTGTGAGATTCACCCTTTTAGCTTTTTAAAAGGAAAACTTGAGCAGCTGCCGCTGACAGGGTGAAACTGAGGGTGTTTCTGGACAAAGCCATCTCTATAGCATGTTTATTTCTCTGCTGTCTTCTCTCAGGAGTGCCCGACAGCAAGGACAGAAATAAAACAAGTCCACGAAGCTTGACTCCAGTGGCCCTGAGGGAATGAGAGATGTGGACAAAAGGAAGCCTCGCTGAATTATAAGGGTGATGGTTTAAATGTTATCAAACGCTGGCACATCACCCTCTGTTGTATTCGCTGGACCACACAGACCAACGAATGAGAGAAAGAGCAAGAGACAACGAGAGATGAATGCAGAAGAGAGTCTTCAGGGAACGTGTCCTTTATAATAGTCAAAAACACATGTTTATCCCCGCATCATGAGGGTGCTCATTTGTCATCATGGATATTCAGTCTTTCAGCTCAACACAAATTGAGATTTGTAAAACTTAAAGACTGAACATAAGAAAAAAGTAAAATTAAAGTCAAACTGGAGCAAAACAAATTTAGCAACTAGTATTAAATTGTATCACCCTGTCATTGTAGCTTTGTGAAATCAAACTTAATAAAAAAAGTGCAGTGCTACCATACATTTTTTTAATAGTAAAGAAATTTGACAACAGCACACCCATCACATTTTCTTGCTTTAAGAAACAATTTTTGTTAAAAGTATGGTGAGCCGAGAGACCTGATAACAGAACTGCCCTCAGCAAGACTAAATAAGGCACACAATCCCAAATGCCATGTTAGTGTTTGAGAAAAAGCCCACAAGGGGAGAACACAATCTTTGTACAACCATAAATCCCAATTTTGACAACTCTCATTTGTTTTGTGTGGTATTTTGAAATGGTCAAATATATATCTGAAAATGGACTAAAACTGAGTGTTAGGTTTCTCACTTTTCAGCAGTCGGATAGACTGCTGGAGCTCCACGGCATGTGTGAGTCATTTTCCAAAAGTCGGAACTAGTTTACTACTGTTCTGGACAACTAGCTGATCAGTTTGTGCATGATAATTGCAATATAGATTAGTGCAATTATCAAATCAAAGGCTGCAATTTAAAGGTTTAGTTCACTTTATAATGAAAATTACCCCAAGATTTGATAAGAAGCTCAAGAAAGTGCATCCATCCATCAGAAACTTACTCCACATGGCTCCAGGGGGTAAATAAAGGCCTTCTGAAGCAAAGCGATGTGTTTGTGTAAGAAAAATGTCAATATTTAACAAGTTATAAAGTAAAATGTCTAGCTTCAGCCAGACTGCCTTCCGTATTCAACTTGCGAAGAAAGCGTAACTGACGTTGCGTCACACTTTCTTTGTAAGATGAATACGGAAAGAAAGTCAAATACACCTAGGATCGCTTGAGGGTGAGTAGATCTTGGGGTAATTTTCATTTTAAAGTGAACTAATCCTTTAAACAACTGTATAGTCTGATGTTTTGCATGTTTTCAGAGTGAGCAATGCAACATTTCATTATAACTATCAATTATTTATTTTACAGTACAATTGTAATTTACAACAGTGATATATTTCGGTCTTTATTTTTAGAGTTAAAACATGCTACTTATAATAATAATATTATATCAACATAAGAGAACTGTGATAAAATCTGATGGCTCAGTAAGGCCCGCATTGCCAGCAATAACACTCCCTTTTTCAATGCCCAGAAAGCTACTAAAGACATATTTAAAACCGTTCATGTGACTACTGTGGTTCAACCTTAATATTATAAAGCGACGAGAATACTTTTTGTGCGCCAAAAAATAACAAAATAGTGACTTTATTCAATGATATCTAGTGATGGGCGTTTTCAAAACACTGCTTCATGAAGCTTCGAAGCTTTACAAATCTTTTGTTTTGAATCAGTGGTTCGGAGCGCGTATCATGCTGTCAAAGTCACGTGAACTATTCAAGTTTCAAAACACTTATGACGTAATGAACCTCGTTTACTGAAATCATGTGAGTCTTACGGGTGTGGAACGACATGAGGGTGAGTAATTAATGACAATTTTCATTTTTGGGTGAACTAACCCTTTAACAACAGTGCAGCATACTACTGTTTATCTTTGAGTAGTTTCACATGTACGTTTTTGGAATTTTGCAATATATACAGCATAGACTGTGTGCTGAATGCACAAAGCAATATGTATTATTATAGTAACAGTGCGTTTGTTGTTAGCTTACCCAGAGAAATCCTCCTGGTGCATAGTAATGAGTATTGCTTCGACAGAGTCGGAAACAGAATTCAGCAGGGGCTGAACAGCACTACTCATCAGAGCCTGAACTGACTGCAAAAGACACACAAACAAGTTAACTAAAGAATGTGAATTAAACAACAAGAGATAGAATGATTCATGACAACAGAAGTTATTGAACATGTATGAAAGAGTTTCTTCTTTTGAAGGTCATTGGTTTGTGTAGTATTTCCTCATACAGCAGCATGGTGACTTGCGCTAAAACCTGCTCTCCCTCCTCCCATGTGATTGCCTGACATTTGCTGATGAGACATCAGTCTGACCATCGCGTGTGTCATGGCAGCTGGCTCCCCTCATCCTAGGCTCTTATCTGACTCTCCATCTCTGAGCGACATCAATGCAAACCCAATAGGTCTCTCTGACCAAATAGGACCGGTCATCGGCAAAATCCTCTGCAAGCAGGAGATAAAGAGCAAATCTCCACTGCACATCTCTTCCTCCTAAACTCCTTTACAACAAAGTTGGTAGCCACATACTCAGCAGATTTAGCTTTCCGTTAATTCTCTGCCCAACTGGAGGTTGGGAAGTATTGGTGCCTCATTTCATTGTTGTGTTCTGGTTCAGAATAGATGTAAAGACAGCAGTTCCTAGTTTGATGTGATGAGGAACTGGGAGGAGTAGAAATTTGAAGGATGATGTCCTGTACCCTCATGCCTTTCAGTTCTACACTTTGGTGATGGAAGTCAGTCCAAATTCATTTGGGACAAGTCTTTGACACGTAGTACTGTACTCTTTCCAATGGGGCAAGTGGACCCTCTGATAACCATGATCTTGTGGGCTTCATGGGTCATGTGCAAGTGAACATGCCCTAAATGGGAGGAGAGTGGGTGCCCAACTCTGAGGACAACAGGTGGTAAAGTGTGGTAGTGTGTTTTCACCTTGGACCGTTGTGTTTACAGTTAAAGATCAGGGGTTATAGAGTGAATGCGATCCTGTACAGCTGGCAGGTTTCATTAAAAGAGATGAAGGGGAAGAGAATGACCAGTTTACTCATCTGATAGCCAATTTACCTCAGGGGAGAGACCGATGAATTCAGAGCAGCTCAATGTTTACCCAATTACCTTCCAAAACCACCTTCAGTCTCTGTGTGTTTTTGTGTGCGGCTGCAGCATCTCTGACCCTTTGTTCGCCGTCCTGTGTGCTCACCTGTTAATCTCTGTCTATCACAGATGCATAAACAAATACTCAAAGCTTAATGGTGTATCATGCACCACTGTCTGCATAAATAGTGCAGTGCACTTGTTGCTGAAAAGCATTTTAAAGGGTTAGTTCACCCAAAAATGAAAATTCTGTCATTAATTACTCACCCTCACGTCGTCCCAAACCCGTAAGACTTTAATTCATTGTCGGAACACAAATTAAGATGTTTTTGATGAAATCTGTGAACTATCTGGCTATAACATTAAGGTTGACCCACTGTAGTCACGTTGACTATTTTAACAATGTCTTTTACTACCTTCCTGGGCCTTGAAAAGTGGTAATTGTGTTGCAGTCTATCGGAGGCCAGATAGCTCACAGATTTCATCAAAACTATCTTAATTTGTGTTTCGAATACGAACAAAGGTCTTACGTGTTCGGAACAACATGAGAGTGAGTAATTAATGACAGAATTTTCATTTTTGGGTAAAGTAACCCTTTAAGTCATCATTTTGTTTTTGTACTCTTAGATTTTGGAATAAACTGCACTTGTGTTCAGAACTCTGACTCGACTTCAGTGGATCCGTTACAACCTGATATGAGCAGATGTTTAAATAAAACACATGTATAAAAATATACTGTTGTGACCGTATGCAGTTAGGCATTGTTTACACCCTGTTTTTAACATGCATCTCCAGTGACTGGTCTTGACTGTATTTTGTCTTTGATTTGGAGACTACATATCGTTTACTGTCAGCTTATCACTGCATGTTCATATAGCAAAAAAAAAAAACACACATCCTTGAATTTGAATGTAACCACATATGTGTTGTTTCGAGCAGAATGCATATTGTAATTTAATCTAGAAGCTATATGAATATGCTTCATATGATCACTGTTATATTCATTAGTAATGTTAATACCAGGTGTAAATGGGATCTTATTGTTTTTGTTTTACCTCTAAAGATGCTGTTAGCGATTGCTCTGCTGCTGGAGGGAAGGTGCCCAGTCCGGATATAACCTAAAAATAACCCAAAGTCAATAATCATCCAACGTTTAGAGCCCTTAAATCATAATTCCTGCCCTTACTCACAGTTCAGGCCCTAAAGAAATAATTCCGCTGAAACAAGCGGGTTCACTTTTCACAAGTAAAACTTTGATCACCTTCAGTTTAAATATTTAATCATAGAGTAATCTCTTTTTATTACCTTATTAATCAAATAGGCAAGGAAAAAGCTTTGGCTTCTGCTGTCATGTTTTTTTAATGGGGTAGACCGGGAACTACATCATCTGGTGCTTAAAAAGCCACTTGTGAAATATCACCACTCATATTGTACAGATATGACTAGTGATGAGTTTGCAGTTTCCCCAAGACTCTCTCTCCTGAGGAAAGACTGAGTAAAAGCACTGCAGCCATGTTCTTTATAGATAGGTGGACTGAGTCCTGCACATAGAGGAGTTTTATAATACTGCAGGACTCTATAATAACTTTTCATGCAATAAGATTGCATGAAAGATTTCATGCATCTTGCTGTGTAAGTTCTTATGAACATCTGTTAAAGGGTTAGTTCACCCAAAAATGAAAATAATGTCATTTATTACTCACTCTCATATCGTTCTACACCTGTGAGACCTTCGTTCATCTTCGGAACACAAATTAAGACATTTTTGATTAAATCCAATGGCTCAGTGAGGCCTGCAGAGACAGCAATGGTACTTCCTCTCTCAAGATCCATAAAGGTACTAAAAACATATTTAAAACAGTTCATGTAAGTACATTGGTTCTACCTTAACATTATAAAGCGACGAGAATATTTTTTGTGCACCAAAAAAACAAAATAACGACTTTTTAACAATATCTAGTGATGGCCGATTTCAAAACACTGCTCCGGAGCATTATGAATCTTTTGAGTCGAATTAGTGATTCGGATCAAACTGCTGAAATCACGTGAATTTGGCGCTCCGAATCAAGCTCCAAAGCTTCATGAAGCAGTGTTTTGAAATCGGCCATCATTAGATGTTGTTAAAAAGTCATTATTTTATTTTTTGGCGCACAAAAAATACTCTCATCGCTTTATAATATTAAGGTAGAACCAATGTACTCACATGAAGTGATTTAAATATGTTTTTAGTACTTTTATGGATCTTGAGAGAGGAAGTACCATTGCTGTCTCTGCAGGCCTCACTGAGCCATCGGATTTAATCAAAAATGTCTTAATTTGTTTTCCAAAGATGAACGAAGGTCTTACAGGTGTAGAACGATATGAGAGTGAGTAATAAATGACATTATTTTTATTTTTGGGTGAACTAACCCTTTAATAATGTTTTTTTTTTTTTTTTTTTTTTTTTTTAAATAATGCAAGGAAAAAGCATTATTAAAAAAACTCCCAGCTTTGGGAAGCACATTCTGGCAAAACATCTATTAAATCACCACATGCCATTAGAACTAAAAGCGCTAAAAGCACAAAAAGATGTTTTGGAGAATGTCCAGAAAACTCTTTACAATACAATGAAAACAAATAGGGACCACATAAGTAGTTCTTAGGTTTTGTGGACTATATTTCATATTTCATATATTTGTTATGAAAGCTATATCATAGCTATGTGTGAGGAATTTTTTTGATCTTCCCATTTACCACACATTTCAAATGTCTTTTGGAGCTGTCTATATTCAAATATGATGGAATATAGCGCATTTTTCGGAATAATTTTGTAGCTTTTCTACTGATTATTTGCAGCTTGAGCACCCTACCTCATTCCCTTTAATTGCATGTAAAGATTCTTTTAAATCACCCACAGAATGTTTCATGTAAGATAGGGAGTCATATAGGCTTGGAACAACACAAGGGTGAACAAATGACAAAATCCTGCATTGCAGAGTGAACTAAACCTATAATAACTATAGTGTCTTGAATGAGAGGCGGCATTCTTACTTTAGCCACGGCTTGCTGCAGGCGGAAAAGAGAGTTCACCACGTTGATGTTTCTCCTCTGGCCGTCTGTCAGGGGTCCGATCACCTGACTGGCGTCCCCCTGCGTACACAGCTGAGAGACAGATAGAAGAAAGTGAGAAGACAGAAGAAAGGGAGAAGAAAGAGGGATTAAACAACATAAAGTGTTGAGTACATAATCAAGAAGTCAACATCAAAAGCGAGGTGACCACAGGCTACCACTAATTTCCCCAGATGCCCTAGTGTTCGTCTGAGATCAGAAGCGCTTTGCTCAGTGGTGGCACAGCGGTCAGCATGCTGAGACACGGGCGTCACCATGGAGCTCAGACGGCAGAGGCAGGTGGCATTGTGGGTAGGAGGGCGAGCAACAAGGAGAGGAAAAAGAAGAAGGATTTGCCCTGCTTAGTGCCACACCACAGGAACTAACAAGCAGAGGGTTGTCTTCGTCACGAGCGGACCACCGCACACAAACACATATTCGTGCTGCACTGCTGCCTCCTGACAAAAACAAACAACTGCTACAGACAAAACAACTCAAAGTTGAAATCGTAAAAAAGCAGCACAGCCTCCAAGAGATCACGTCTCATCAAAGGTTGGGGGCTGGGGAAATAAAATTCGGGGAAAAAAATTTCACACATCGTCTGCGAGGAAAAGCCACATAGGATGGTGGCAGTGGGGGTACCATGGCAACGGTCTAAAAATGGAGAGGCAACAGTTAATTAACGTTTCCCGTGGCAGGTGTGGAGATGCCAAGTGAGGTGCAGTAACACTAGTCATGATTCTAGGTGGGTTGCTCCTTCACACCTGATGTTAAATAAAGCGTAGCCTCCGGTGCATATCTGCAGTCCAATAAAGTAATGAACCATTGTGAGATTAACTGTTGTGCAACCCTATGTCTGCCTGAAGACCAAAAACATACCTCTGTAATCCTCAGAGAAGAGCACTGTTGTCAAATATTTCCCATTTAGCTAAACCAGATTACAGGAAGCTACTTTAAAACTGTAGCTTGCCAAGTTACAAGCTATTTTAAGCTAAGCTAAAGTAGTTAAAGGGTTAGTTCACCCAAAAATGAAAATTCTGTCATCAATTACTCACCCTCATGTTGTTCAAAACTCGCAAGACTTTCATTCATCTTCGGAACACAAATGAAGATCTTTTTGATGAAATCCGAGAGCTTTCCGTCCATCCACTGACAGCTATGCAACTAACACTTTGACGCTTAAAAAAAGTTCATAAAGAGATCATAAAACTAATCCATAAGAATTGAGCAGTTTAGTCCAAATATTCTGAAGAGACTTCATTGCTTTATATGATGAACATATTTAATTTACTTTTATTCACATATAAACATTGATCAGCAAACATATACAGAAGCTCAACCGAACTTGCCTGACCTCTTGTGGAAGCTCAAATGTGCCGTGTGACACGAGAATGAACCTCATTGGTTCTTGCACATCAAGCAAACATGCTTGAGCTTCCATTTACCACAACTGATGTGTGAGTTGATCAATGTTTATATGTGAATAAAAGCCTACATTCAATCTGGATTAGTTTTTTGATCACTTTATGAACTTTTTGAAGCATCAAAGAGTTAGTTGCGCAGCTGTCTATGGAGGGACAGGAAGCTCTCAGATTTCATAAAAAAGATCTTGATTTGTGTTTCGAAGATGAATGAAAAGAGGAAAAATGCGACATGAGGGTGAGCAAATAAATGACAGACTACCTTAAACTAACCCTTTAAACTACAGCCAAGTTCCATTTTTGAAACAATAGTAGATTACACTAAAATCACTTAAGCTATACTCTTTTTTTCCCAAAAATGTCCATAAGGGGTACGCCCATTGTTTTTGCTCTTTAATAGTTGAAGTAAAACTATAAAGGATTTCTCAGTGTAGCTACTGAAGAAAGCATTAATTGCATCATCTGATTGGACAATGACAATGTGCATCATCAGGACACTGGCTTCAGCTTGGATTAATTAAACAGAGAATTTATGTGATGCAAGAAGCACTCCTGAAGCGGTCATCTATACGGCAGATTGGGCAGCAATTTTAGCCATGTTTCAGAAATCATGCTCCCTGCAAGTGCACTCTGTGTAAATCTGCGTATCAGAGGTGGTTTCAGTCCCGTTCCATTATCACAGCAGGAAGGATATGAGAGGTCAATAGAGATAAAGTCCTTCACTTTGTCTTCATTTATATCCATCTATTAACTGATGGAGTCTGTTTGCTGCCTGTGTTAATCTGTGTTTAATCAAAAAAAATCCATCTGTGTCTTGGAGATCTTCTTGTTCCCTAGATTGTGAGACCTGCTTAAGAGATGTATGCAATATGCTACTATGATATAATTTCTTGAATTAAGTCCAAGGAAAGGTCAAGGTTTGGCTCTGAACTGACCTTGAACTGAGTTCACAGGGTTCTGATGGCTCATCGCACACATCTGTACTGAAGGAAAGAACAGAACCAAACTCTCGTTATTCATCTGCTTGCTGACATAAGACAGATTGAGTCAGTGGGCCAGTGATTCGAGGACAGACACCGGACTAATCCAATCAAACCCTCCCTGGCCAGGCACAATCAATCACACCTCCAGCTCACAGTGAATGGAGATAGACCTACACGAGCAAGTTGAGTCATTTCACTAAAGCTGAGAGGCAATTTAAACAGCTGAGAGGAAAATAAAAGAAATCAAACATACAAACAAAAAAGACTACATGAATCAATATTCGAAACACACTGAACTTACATAATGTTCAGAGTGAAATACAGAATTTAGCAAGAAATAATGTAGGATGAAAATAGAATTAATTACCTGATAGAGACCTTATAGGCAATGAAATAATTTCAGATGTGCTCATGGAGAGCTACTGTTTTGCCTAACCCGTCTTCCCACCCAAATCAAACACATCTCAACCACCAAACCAAGTTTAGGATCACTAAAGATTACCGGCAATTTGACTACCCCTGTTCTAAATAATGAAATATTTAAAGCAAATTACAACAAGAAAATTATGTTTGCTACAAGTATTTCCATGACTTTTCTCCAGGCTTGGAAATTACAATTTTAAAATTGTATTAAGGTTGAGATCAAGGTTTTACATTACCATGAAATGTTTTTTTTCCCCTCAAGAAAGTAAATAGGATAAATTTGGATTTAATGTTATCTTTAAATGATTTTGTCTTATCTCTTAAGTCAGCTGCAGAATCTTTGGAGAGCAGGACAAATTGAACTGAAACCGATTAAGGAATTAAAGGATTCATTCTCGGAAAGCTAGATCAGCTTTTTAGCCAACTCCAACTCGATATATCTACTGATTTATTGATTAAGGGTCTCACTGAAAAGTTTGTGACGTCTTTTATCTTCATGTAAATGATCATTGGGGAACTGGTCACTATGTACAATGAGACAGAGACTCAAGCCACGCTTGATACCTTAGGATAGAAGAGAAGCACATGTAGTTTAGATGTCATTTTTGACACCCAAATCCTACAAAATAACAAGAGAAGTACATTGTTTTTTCATCCAATTACTGGTATTTATTTGTTAGTTGAGCAACTACTGACCAAGCATTGTATTCTAATGCAATCTCACTCTGTAGTCTCATCTTCGCCTGGTTTATAGACTAAAGCAACTAGCACCTCTAACTAGGCATGTTAGGATCCTCCATGCCTCTTGTCCAGGTCACGGCTTTCAGCAGGTGCACTGATTCTCTGACACTTGTTGAAACGAGCCCCACCCTTCCCTAGCTCTCATAATGAGCTCATTCGCCAACCATGTATGTCACCTCCCTGGCAGGGTTGAGGGGCATGAGAGCAGACAGCCTCCCCGCTCAACCTAGCTCATTATCCCTGTGCGACTCTTACCAGCTGCTCTGACTTGACGCAGAAGAGCTGCACCGTCTTGGCGGCGTTCTTGGCCACTGCGATCGTCAGGCCGGAATCCACTGATGCAACATTCAGCTCACTAACATGCAAAAACAACATACAGGATCAACTGTCAACAAATTACAGTCAAAAACAGTGGCAGTAGTCTGCTCATCTAATCTAATCACCACAAATTTTCCAGCCCATTATTATTCCATCTGTAAATAGATTGCACTGTTTATTATATCAATGCTTTTTAGTATTGGACTGCCACCTTCATCAAGAATACATGTAGTTCTTCCTTGGTAATTCACCACTGGCAAGATGGGCTTTTAATAAAACTTGGCTGTCTATGCAGGTGAAATTGTGACATTCCCTTTTGCCAAAAAACTCCCTTAATACACTTTTGATTTTGGCACCACCCCTTTGTTGATTTGACTTTCCCTGACAAATAAACAGGGATATCTGGGTGTAGGTAACATGGAGAAATATTGTTCATTTACATATACTTCTGACATTGAAACGATACAAAGCTGGTTGAAAATCAGCCAACTTACCCTTTAACATTTGGCCAAAATTAGGTATCTTAGGCTGGCCACACACTTGAAGATTTTAGGTTTGATTTTGGGCCAGATTTGCAACCCCCAACGATCCGGGGGGTGTGGCCCAATTCGAGGCTTCTCGCAACTGACTTTTTGTCAAGAAATCCTCAATTCTGTGGTGTCATAACGATTATTTTACTACTCCTGATTGTGTTGGAGCCCGCATGATCCGAAACCGTAAATATCAAAAATGTTTGATATTTACGATTCTTGAAAGGGCTGCTTTGTTTTTTTTTTTTCCCATAAAACAAAACTCAAGCCAGGAGAACCAGCTGATGAAGCTGCTCATCCTCCATTTGTTTTTCTTCTCAATCAAGTTTGATCTAGCGAGTCTCCTATGATCTCTTCTCACTGTGAAAATGTTACTGCAATCGACAGGTGTGTGGTTTCGCGGTCCGGATGAATCTTATAAAATCGTTTAAGATTTGAAAATCGTCTAGTGTGTCCCAGGCCTTAGACGGCAGTATAATGACAAAGTTATAATGTTTTTTGCATTTTGGAGGTGTACCTGGCTATTGTTTTTATGATGCTGTCCAGTTCATCATTAGAGGGTGGGTTTCGGCCCCCTTGAGGGAAAACAAGGTTGATGGGGTCAAAGAGGCGGGAAAGAGACTTGGAGAGGTAAGCTGCTTCATATGGCTGAAGAGAATCCTTCAAATCCTTCTCTGGACTGGAAAACAAAAAACATCAAAACAGTTATTTCTTTGCTTCACAAAGTATATGTGAAACAAGTAAATGACAAAAAAACGTGTAAAGACAGTGTTTTCTGGCAGTTGTACTTTGATGTCATTTAATCTTCCTGTAATCAAACTATTATCACTTTATGTATTCTGAGTACATGGTTTTATTTTGATAAACACGTGACATGTATGTCACATACTCTGTGTGTATGTATAAAGTTTCACTGACCTAAATCTGTAAATTTAATCAGAGGCCTGCTCGTAGAGATAATTACAAATTAGACTAAATCAAAAGTACCCAATGGCACTTAATGAAACCATAGACTACTTAACACTCCTCATCTCAGCTGGGATCAAAGCCCCTAGCATTTGATTTCACTATTGTAATAAATTAGTTCTCCTGCCTGACAGCTTCTTAATTTCCAATAATCATTCTTTTGTTTGGCCAATTGCATAACTGAGATATGACTGAAGTAATACTGTTTCCCCAATGGCTACCGTTTTCATTAAACGTTTCAGACCTTTCATTATATTGCAAGGTCTGAAAATGGAGTATTTTAGAATATTATTTGATCATTTTTATTACCATAATGCAAAAAAATCTCATTCTCATCACTATAAATTAAAAAAGTAATGATCTATTTTTTTTAAAAGTGCATTTATACATACAGCTGCATGGCCTTTATGCTGATTTAAAAACAAAAAACAAAACACTTAGAGTTAGTATTTTAACTAATTATGCACTATATTTAATTTACTGAAATGTACTATATTACAGTAATAAGAATCATCAAGAATAATGATTACAAACAAAAACTGGACAAACAATGTGAATTAGAGGTTAAAAAGTCATTCATTATCATAAATTATGCATGCTTACTTTTAATTGCAAATAAAAAAAATGTAAGCGTTTGTAAAAACCTTGACACTACAGTCAAACGGGCTGAGAGAAACAGCATCATTAATGTCAGAATCTAAAAACCAAATGAACCTGACTATTAAAGGCAGGACAAAAGGAGCTCAGTAAATGAACACATGATAGATTTCTCCATAACAATAGCATCACTTTCGTTATTTCAATTCTCTCATTCACTCTAAACTTAACTCAGCGAATGCTGTTCAATATTGCATTTCCAGCAGTATACAAAACTCTACCACAAAGAAGGCATTTTATGTGAGCCAAATATAGATCTACTGAATTTCTGCAAAATAAAATACAAAGAAAACAGTTTACCCCTTACATCACCGTGACATTTTCTAGTTTTTGACGAGATGCTCTAATAATCTTGGCTTTAATTGCTGGTTGTCAGCTATGCCATGCATCTTGACAAGATTTTTTGAGCTGTATTATGTGATAGGAGCAACTATGCGTAAAACGTAGGCCGTTTAGGGGACAATTGTAATTATGGGATCTGGGTGTTTGATCAGAGTAGTGGCAGAAACGTTGATGCACTCGGGGAGATTGTTTGACAATGTGTCTGAGAGTAGAAGGGCTTCTTTGCTTTCTAATGCATCTCTCCATTCAGGTGAAAGGCAGAAACGGTGTTTGATTAATGAGAGCACTTCTGAGAGCACTTTGAGGGTAGGCAGAATCATTGTTGCGCCACCAGGAATGATTAGGTAGATGATAGCTTGGGTAGATAATGAACTTCTCGTTTTTATTATGAGAAATCATGGCATTTCTGTTTGACTGCTTGCATTTAGCATCCTAAAATCAGTCAGCGTGTTTCATTTCAGCGATTGATAGTTGCCATTTTGTGCTAAAAACAAAGCATTAGTATGGCCTCACCATGAAAAAAAAGTACCATGGAAATCATAGTTACTTTGAAAATACCATATTTATAACAGTTACTGTTACTACAATTAAACTCTAGTAGTTTTGTTTTAGCCACCACTGTCATAAAAAAACAATAAGAATCATTGTAGCAGCTACTGTAATTTGGCAGTAACTATTATTTATCATGGAACATTGCTGTATGAGACTAAACTTGATCAAATGGTTCAGTAATTACAGCAGAATTATGAAAACAAATGTGTTGGAGAGTTAGTGTACTTGTGTCATGGTAGTACTCACTCATAGTCTGGTTTGGTCCGGGTGAACAGATCTTCAGTATCATGCTCTGATGTTGGAAGTTCCACATCTAGACCTGCACCACTGCTCACTAGCGCCCCCTGTATGCTTGCACTGTACTGCTGCAGTCGCTTCCACAGCTCATTGTAAAGCCTCAAAAGTTTGGGATACTCTCCTTCCAGGGCCTGCTTCAGAAAGGTTGATGCTGTGAACAAAGGAAAAATAAATAGAGAAGAGGATGCATTTAAATAGAGATTCATGTGTTTTGTCTTTGTCCAAATTTTGGCAAGATTTTAGAATTGTGCCCCCTACTAAAGATTTTTCTAGTCGACTAGTAGTCTTTCATTTAAGCCAGTAGTGTCTTTATGATATTAATTTAAATGGTTTGAGTTTCAGAACTGAGAAAGAATATTATACGTAACATTGCTAACATTGTTGTCCAATACAGAGAAATACCAAACCATAATATTGAGCCTTTAAATTATAGATTATGTGCTCAAGTTCACGCATAAAGCTTGTCGCAGCGCACCGGCAAAAGTAATACAAATGTGTTGGAAAAATACAGAATGGAGATTGTCTGAACATTTTAATATTTTATTAATAAACTAGTGATTTCTGAGTCAGTGTCAGCTACAAAGATGTAGTTGATGATGTTGACTCGTCATCTCTGCAGTATAGAGGATGCGCCCATTGAGAGAAATGCACGTTTAATACAGATTACATAATCAGAGAATTTTTCGATTTGAATCGGTTAAAAGTAGACGGTTCCTCTGGGTTTATCTGCACAAACACTTGGATATGCGGCAATAATAGTGCACATTTATCCAGGTTAAAGTTAAAGCGAGCGGCCATGAAAAGTGGCAAATGTTTGGCTACTACTTGAATGTTTCAAATGATAAGCCATTGTTAGGTCGATGAATAATAGGCGAATGTTTGGATTTCCTGCCCAACATACTGGAATTACCACATGGACCAGCCGTGTTACAATCTGTCCATCGCGGACTGCATGAATTTTTTCTGCGACTAACCAACTAATTTAAGTTTGGTCGACTATTAGGGGGCAGCCATTAAATTAGCAAATGCATCATTAAATTAAGTCTTATGATTACAAAGACAAACATTTGAATAATATGCAATGAAGAATCTCAAAATATTATTAAGTCTGTTTTAAATTCATGTTGATTTTAAAGGTCATCAAAGCAATGCATCTAAAATAAATTGAATTGTGAATGCAAATTTGTTTTGTGTTTAAATATGTTGGAAACTAACCATATTTCAGGATTGGCTTTTAACCATAAGTCAGGGTTTACTTTATATATTACTTTATTTGTTGTGAATACCAATTAATAATAACAATGACGATGTCAAGCAGTGATTTAAAACTAAAAACATTCTCTTAGTGACTCAGTGAGCTGAAAAACCACAATTCCCTCATCTCCAACCACTCTAACAAAAATAACACCAAATAAAGAGGATATGTGGAAAATGAGAGTCAAATGGATGGAATTGTAAAAAAAAAAAATGTATTCATTAATATGGTAATAACCCAACTTTACAGGAGATTAAATGCTCATTACGAATATTATGCAGATTGTTTCCTATGCAGATTGATTTGATGAATGCATAATTTAGCAGAGGCGCAAGCATTTTAAATGGTTTCAATCTTTGTTTCACTGTCATCCAAACAAAGGCGAGCCACGGTAATTCTACTCTACTGATGGAGTGCTGACTATGAGCTGTAGCCATGTTCAGCTGATGCTACGTTTCTGAGTTACTGCTGGTAGTGAAGCTTAAATTTCCTCACTTCATAAAACTGCCATGCAGCAGTGTTCAAACACAACCCTTGACTGTCAAGAAAATCTTCCCTCGGGGAAGGTGACGAGGTGCATAAAAAAAATAATAAAAAAAAAATCAAACAAATGTCAGTGGCGAAATGGTGAAAACTGGCATATTCATTGAACAAGTGTTAATCAAGGTCCAGGTTTTGCCTTTCATGTTGTGAAATGAAAAATAACATCAATAATAACAAAAACAGCAGAACTGACCCAATACCAGCACTCTTGACTGTTAGTAAAATTAATTCATATGGGTCCCCAGGGTTCGAGGGCCAAGTCAGAAAGCTCACGCTAAACATTGAGAGGAATTCTGGCTTCATCCTTTGACATGCTCTTTGAAAGGCAAACAGTTCAGTAAAGCATTCTGGGAAGAGGTAGGGAGCTGTCAGTAGTCACAAAACGCATTTTTGGACAAAGAGGGAGTGATAAATCATTTATAAACAGATCTTCTTTGAAGGCCTGTGGAGCAGTGATGTCTCAAGACAGAGTCCATAACAGTCGACCTGAGAACTAAAATGTTTTCTGATGGCCTCTTGGAGCCGTAAAGTTTTTTGAGAGCATCTTCACCTCGAACATTCTCCTTTTGTGAGAGCATTTTGGCGAAGTTCCCTTAATAGATCTACAAAGTAAGCCCCCTTGGGTTCTGAGAATATAAAAGCAAGTTTGATTGAGAGGTTTCAAATCAGGCTTGATAAAGGCTTATAAGAGGGAGTAATGCAGAAGCATTTGGATAATGAAAGTGATGCAAAGGCTCCTATTTGCTTTCTATTGATCAGGGGGAGTGAAGCACAAAGCGTTTTTAGGTCGTGATAACAGGCAGGGATCAATAGGGCCGTACCATCAAGCCCAAGGTCTAAATTACTGCATCTCTGCAGGGTGGACGCGCTGTCCAAGATGTTTAACACTTTAAGATAGGCACCGGTTGCAATCATAAGCCAGTGTGCTCCATTAATGAGTCAATTCTGTGGTATCAAGAGTGGTTTTCCGTTGTTAAACTGCCACCAGAATGATGATCAATGAAGTTAGTAATGATATTTAAATGTATTAATTTGCCAGACTCGTTCATCCAGTGAACATTTTCTCTGGAGAAACCTAGAGTTAAGTGCCTAAATCAAGAGAACAATGGTCATAGCTCATGAAATGTCCCTTCTGGTATTTAAAACCACAACCTTTTAGTTGAGCTGATAGCCTTTTGGGCAGTGCGCCGACATATAGTGATGTTGCACTTCAGGCGACCCGAGTTCGATCCCGATCCTGTCCCCCTCTCTCTCTCCCACTTCGCTTCCTGTCTGCTTACTGTCCTATCATAATAAAGGCAAAAATGCCAAAAATAAATCTTAAAAAAAAAAAAAAAACAACACCCCACAACCTTTTGGTTACCAGAGCATGACACTAACAACAGCAGGGTCATGGGTTTGATTCCAAGGGAATGCATTAACTGCATTCCCTATGCAAGTCACTTTGGATAAAACTGTTTTAAAATGCATTGTTACCAGCCTAGAAATCCATCAGTTTATATAAAATACAAAAGTCCAAATAAAATCAATTGAATTCATCTCACTCCATCCCACTTGGAGGAAGAAGTGTCCGAAGTTACAGGCTAATTTAAACCACACAGCACTTATTTACTTATGTACAAATGATCAAAGAATCATCATGTGACATACCATGCTTTTGCAGTTTATTAAAAATTGTAAAGTTAATAGCGTCAAAACTTTTACTTGGTTACTGCCCAACACTGCAAATAATGCTGTCATTCATTTGCAAACACTGAGATGGTGTGTAGAGAGAGAAGTCTGTTTTGGTTACACATCTGTGGAGTCTCACATTTGAAGGTCTCCATTTTCCTCAATATTCCCTTGTAACCAAACACCTGTCTTGATTTATCCTGCTCCTTTGTGACGATAAGAGCCTGAGATCAGTGGAGAGATCGTTTTTTTATTTGCTTTATGCTGGACTCTCTCATTGGCTGCGTCTGAGCTTGAAGAATCATCAGAGACTACGGAAGTGTAATCACTTCTCCAAGGAGCCCTTCAGGCTCGAGATGATAGTGTGAAGGCTGCAGATGAACAATATCTGAGATAGCCTTTAAGCTCAGTTAGAGGAGGAAAGGGTTAACAGAGTCAGTCTTCTCAAAAGCAACGACAGAAGATTGTACGTGGGTAATAGAGTTTGAATCCGACTGCAATGTGATGAAAAGAAAGCAAGAGCGGAGGAGAAGAGAGAGACGAGGCGCAGGAGGGGAGCTTGTGTAACACACTCACACACAGAATGAGCTTTTGAGATGCATGGCAGGGCATCGTCTTAAACAAAAACCTCAGACTGAAACTCACCAGCTGTGGCTTTCTGTAGCTCCTCAGAGAGCGTCTGAGTGACTGAACTCCAGAAGGTGTGCAAGATGTCAGGCTGCCCATCCTGATAAGAGGCAGAGAAAACACATTACACACATCAGCCAGAGCTGAACTTTGACACACATAACAGCAAACACATTATCACACTATGCAAACAAAGCTGATATGATTGTCTTTAGTGACTCTAACCCACAACACATCTCAAAAACTATGTCTAGGTCACATTTCACCCTCGATAAAAACTACAATCATGGCAATTAGGCGCATTTTAATTTTTGCAGAGGCATTCTTTTCACTCATTTCACATGCAAAGGGGGTTAGGCTATAATAGATTTTTAGATACACTAGTCTTAAAATTTGTAGTATTTGGAGAAAGGGTGGAAAATGGTCACATGAAACCAAATTACAATCATTCTGGTGAAAGAAATTTAGGCTGACATTAGAAACAAATTGTAAAAAACATATACAAGAGAAGAATATGAACAATACACTATTCATGCTATCACTCCGACAACACTGGCATAAGCAATCACTGAAAGAATAATGCCTGTCTGAGCCATGTGTGCATTTGTGTGTAAATAGGGAAGTCTATGGTAAGTAATCATTTGGGAATCATGACAAAAAAAATATGGTCTAATGCTGATGGACATACTGCATGTGCCAATCTACCTGCTGCTCAATGTGTGTTTGTATAAAGAGGCTGGTGTGCGTATCACTTGTGCATATCAACATGCTCTGAATGTCCGTGCAGACTCACCGTACATCAGCCTAACGGGGTTTGCTTTGACTTTACAGTGATATGAATGACTTTCTCTTATGACTCACACAATTTTTGTCACTACAAATTTGAGAAATTTGAGAAAGGCATCAAAAGTATATATACAGTGCGGTCCAAAAGTTTGAGACCACAATGGCAACCTCTGATTTAATTTAAATCTAGAATTAACAGCAAGTTTTTAAAAAATGAAAAGTATAAATGTAGGCACTGAGACACTGTGCATGTAAACTCCAGAAAAGGTCACAAAAGGTCCATTAAAGTTCACAAGATGTCCTTGTATTATGAAATCATGAATCATCAGGTTTTGTTTAAATTACGTATTGTAAATATTCCATTAATTTCTTTCATTGGTTGTGGCACACAGAGTGGCATGATTTCAGTGCCATCATCAATGAAATACAACTAATCTTGGCTTCTCTTTCTTTTTTGCTCATATTTGCTTTACTACTTCAGGCAATTGCTTTTTTCTTTTCTGATTGTATTTCACATTTATGACACCTGAAGTGAACAAGAGGGCCATCAGTGGAGATGAACTCATGCCAGAGAGCCAGAAGGCTTGTTTGCTACATAAAAGCAGCTGGGAATTCATCGGGAAGGTCTGTTTTACTTGTGTAACTGTTAAATGTAGCGGTTTGCAGGTTTTGCTTTCCGATGGGTGCGTGTGTGGGGGGTGTTTTAGCCACAAATAAAGGTGTGAGATTGTGGGAGTTTGAAAACAGCTTTAGAAGCGGAGGCAGAGAAAGAAAACAAAAAAACATGGCATTCACCCACCTTTTCCAATCTCCAGGGGATCCAACAGCAGCTTTATTGTGCACAAAGTTCCTGTATGTGTTTTCCTATACCGCATATGCAGCCTATCTCCTGCATGCATCTTGTTAAACTGAAGGTTCAGAGGCGTTGTAGGGCTTTTTACAGCCTTGTGAGGCTCCAAGAGAAGTGCCCGCCCTTCAAAACCTTTCACGGGGCATTTTAAATGCTGGGTGTTTCTTTCATCTACAGCTGATGGCTCTCTGAGCACCTGATGACAGTCTGTCAGTCATTCTGGTGTCCCTTTCTACTGAGAGTCATTGAGCTTTTACTTTAAGGCCGGGTTTTTTCGATGTGTTCCGCAACGTTGACTCTAGTCGGATACAGTCTGGGTTTTTTGGGCCGATTTAGCATGTTGAATCGGCGTTGGGCCATTGGCGAAAGAGAGAACTCTGATTGGCTGCTCAGCTTAGCGAACGAGTCAGTGCATGACAATAAAAGCAAAAGTGATGAAAGTGAGCAAAGAAGATGGTACAGACAGAAGGCTGTTATCATTTTACATCATCTTACCTGATAATTCGAATGCACAAATATTTTCATAATAACATGAGCCGACTGGAATGAAGAAAGTGATCAGCATGACTGATATTCAAAATGGTAAGCACGTGCTGCTTTGTTTACAGTTTGTATATCTGCAGTCCTAGTTTCAGTTTCCCTTTTTAAATGACGAAATGGACAGATATTTACTTACACGCAGACACAGAATTCACATGTTAGTTGACAGTCGTCTTTAGTCCTTTTAGTGTGTTCAAGCGCAGATCTTTGGCTGAGATGCAGCTGACAACACAGTTGGCTTTCGTCGCCGCTATCTCTTTTACATCTTTTGCATCCAAGTGCATGGTCTGAAGCGCATGGTGCAGGTGCACTTAGGGCATGTCTGAATCCACTTTTGCTAGTTTAACGATGGGAAAAATGGTCGGCGCATGGTCCAAAAACAGTTGTACCTAGTCTCTTAATGAGTCGTGCAATAAACCAATCAGAGTCTCATCTTCCATTCTCATTAAAAGCCAGGAGCGCTTGCACCATGGTGGATTACGATTTACATGGTGGAATTTGCAAGCGGAAAGACTGAATGCTTCTCTAGAGAGGAAGCATATCTGCTCGCAGACCTACGGGACAAGGCGGCACAATTATCTTTTACATTGTAATCCTTTTATTTTTAATATTTGGCATGTTTGTGTGCAGCTGGGCGTCCCTGTGTGTGTAACAAGCAGAGTATACACGCGTTGTGCACCCGCCTATAGGCGCATATTACTAACGGGTTTTGTTGGTGAATGGCGCAGTCGTTTTCAGTTGCCTCAAAATAGCAACATGCCAACAATGCGCCTGAAACTAGGCTGAAACTAGCAAAAAACACTTGCGTCGCATTGCGCCGGGTGTATGATAGGGCCCAATGTGAGAGTTTGTAAGCTTAAGATTCTAAAGCACTAAATTTAAATATCAACACACATGATGTAGCACTATTTATGTATTTTATTTATTTTATTATCGTCATCATCCTGGAAAAATGGATGTCATTTTTACTTACATAATCAAAAACATCACAACACCAGAGAAGTGGTCAAATTTCGCAACACCACCCTCACTCTGGAATCAAACTTTTTTTTCTCCTTTCCTTTGTTTTTCAACAAGGAAATCAAAAAGGCCTATGGGAGAGCGGGAGAATTGTTTCCATGGAAACGCCCCCACCTGCCCCCCCCCATTCCTGCAGACCTCAATCTTCTGACCGAAAATCTCGATTTCCAAGAGGTGATTAGAAGCCGCTCAACTCATCTCCCCCGAAACTGTTTACTGAGTGAAAACGGAAGGAATACCAACAGAGAGAGAAAGAGACTGTATACTTGGAGACAGACCTTTTCTCTTTCTCACAAGCACAAAATGCATCCTAATACTAATGCAATGGAAAGCATTAGTATGCAGTAGTATGCTATGTTGTTGTCACATGATCTCATTACATTTAAATGAGCAAGTGGTGCGCAGTTATCATGAAATTGCATTATTGTAATATAATTTTCTCAGTTCAGCCACACGGCACGTCAAGAAAGACATGTTTAAAATTATGTTTGATATTGCTGCTGATTCATTGGTCATGTTAAGCGATGCGATATTCCATGTAGTGTACTTTGTATATTTGTGCTACATTGTGAAAATCACAGCTATATAATCAAAGCTAAACCCCTTCAGTCATGACCATATTAACAAAGTGAGTGCATTCAAGTTTTTTATGAAACTATAAAAGTTATACCTAAATTATAAAACTATTAAGTATACAAATTTTCATAAAAAATTATGCTGCGCACAATATACAAATATGACATAATAATACAAGTAGTGTGCCATTTCAAATACAGCCCATGTCACAATTCTGCATCACATATCCTAAAGTCTACGCCCCATATTAGCTTTGCTGGTTATGGTTTTAAGGAAATGCATTGCTAGAGGCCAGTTCTAATTCACTGCATTATATGCTCTCTTTGAAATCCATCTGTAAAATCTTACCACCCCTTCCTAAACTGCTCTGATCTCACAGTTTAGCCCTTCATTTAGCAGAAAATAGCACCTTAATTACCGGCTGTAATTAGCCAAATTCGCCACTGAAGGAATGGAGAGCCATGGATATCGGGGATACCAAAGGGGAAATGCATTGCATATGCCTTTGCAAACACCGTTCTTGTCACTCAGTGTGTGCCAACACACACTAGTTCACAAAGTCACCCAGAACCAAATGGAGAATGTAGATAAAATTGTCCCATCACTGTCTGGCTGAAAATGTGTGATGGATATATGTGTGTGCATGTGTGTGTGCATGTGTGTATGCGTGTAGGGTAGATAACCTTGTCACAGAGGGGCCAGCCACCTGCAGACACCAATTAGGATGTCATTTACTGCTAATGTGCCAGCAGCAAGTGAACCAGCAGGGGCTATGCAGGCAGGTCAGCCACAGGGAAGGGCAACACACACAAAAATCCTTTGTAATAAATCACTACATATCAAGGACAAACTCTTCACATATGGGACACGCACAATATTAATACACATAACTTCCCAAAGTGCTGAAATTTAATTGCACACCTATTCTAGCAAAAACATAAGAAAATTAAAGCCAAGGTAGGTATGAAATTAAATAATCCGTCTCACCTTGATGATTTCATCAATAAAGCACACATGAGTCACTGGGTCTCTCTTTTTGGTTAGAACCTTCTGCAGGTGCTGTACCTGTTCAGGAACATAGTAGAAACTTTAGACAGTATATTCAATGACCCCTTTCAAGCATCATCTAATATTAACACACTAGCTTTAAAAATATATAAGCAACAAAATAAGCACAGTTGTGAGCAGAGTTGGGTATCGTTTGAATCTTAGCGATTCCGATTCTGCTTATTAATTTCGATTCTTATCAATTCCTATTTTTGATTCCAATAAGATAAAATATCATTCACATTTATTCTAAGTCTTATTGCAAAACATTTCACTGTAGCTGAATACCATGAACAACAAAAAAAAAAAAACAAACAAAAGTCAACAGGCTAAAGAACACTTACACAAGGAACTTTTGCCTATGGTTTAAAAATAAACAGCCTAATAATTATAAATTTCAAGCATTACTAAAGACAACTAAACACTCAGTAATTAAAAAAAGAACAAAAACAAATTAGCAATTGCACAAATAAATTTTGAGACCACTGTTATAGAGACGGCAGCAGGAATATTAGGCTGCTGTCACTTTAAGAGCTGCACGGATCCAATATGCTGTTACACATGCGTTTTCTTTGTCAACTGTTCACGTTCACTTAAGACATAAACGACTGTTTTTAAAAACATTTTGACATTCTTGAGTGTATTTTTCCGTTTAAGTGCAAAAAGATGCGGAAGAGAACTCAGTTCAGTTCAGTTCAGTATCGCGCAGTATACAGTATGAGAGGCGGCTTTCTGTGCGCTCGTTTTGGATCACATTAAAATTACACTTTTTCTGTGCGCGCGCTTTCTTTGCAGAGCACAGAAAACAAAATTTTAATATCATGCACTTTGTATTTAATACAAAATTTGACCAGTTAATTTCTATATGTGTTTTTTCACCAATAAATTCCAAAAGAAGCTGTTGGTGTTGGACTGGAAAAGCATATATGAGTGTAGAAGAGCAGCAGTCTCCCACTCAGGCATCCTCTGCTCACTCTACCATTAGAAGGAGTGGCAAAAAGTTCCTTTTTAGAGCATAAATCAAGCTTAATATTTCATGCCTTTACAAGTGAACACCAGGCAAAATGGATAGGGACATCTGTGAACTACTGGTGTTTTGCCTAATGACATTAATAGCGTTTCATAATTGTAACGTCTGTGTAAGTTTGATACCTGACCACACGCGGCACAAATCTGGTCCATTAGTTTCTCTAAATTCGTCCACAGAGCAGCTCGAAACGCAGCCGTATTCCCTGGAGTGGGCATGATGGCTCTGCCAGGGGCACCTAAATATATCAGACACAAAATGCATGCACTAAAACACAATGCACAATCATCAAGCACTCTAAAACACAGCCACAAATGCACTAAACTAACAAACCTCTGGTGTTGGCAGGTTGAGTGAGGACTTTAATGTCCAGGGCATTAACAACGTTCTCCTGCACAGATGTCCTATATCCATCTACCACACTTCTTATGGTCTCTCTCAGATTGCCGAGGTTATAAAACACTTGTAGGGCCGTCCCCACCTGAGATGGATTCTGTGGGATAAACAAGGAAAAATAACCAATCAAAAATTATCCTAACAAAGAACAACATTTACATTGTATGAGCTACAATATGCTACAATATGCAATATGAGTTTTACATAAATGGTTTAATCTTGTGCAATACTGTGGCCTTAACAGTTTCCAGTGTCCAATGGTTTTGAACAAGCTGTCTCATATTGATGTGGGAAATGGGTCACTGACACAAAGAAATCAAAATGCATTAAAATATGCCTGACCTCCTAAAATCACATCTCCAGTTCCAAGTCAGATTTACACCTGAGACTAGTTGTCTCACATGAGGGGATCATAGACCGTGTGCATCACTTTGCTGCGAAAGCCACCGATTGACGTCATTGCGCTCAACACTAGAGCACATGTAAGAAAAGTAGGTCATATTCAAATTCTTCAAATTCAACTGTCTCAGCTTAGCTGTGACTACAGGACATTGGCTTTTAAAGTGCAAAACAGGAAGCTCTCCAATGCTGCATTTAAAGCAGCTTCCAGCAGACGGTCCTGATCTCTGATCCTGCCTTTAATTTAATCTCCTAGGATGAAAGCGGCAAGCATTACAACCAATTCAAGACCCCATCCAACTTCAATCTAATCCCAGTGGATCAAAGATGATCAGGCCCATTTGCCTTCCCAAACGGTACACGAAAAACTGCAGGTGAATGGATATGCTTGATAACAAATGTGCTTAACAAAAAAAAAAAAAAAAAAACACAGATAAGAGGAAGCGATAATCCAGTAAATCTACCCTTTTTCTCTACATGCTTGACTAATGCTGTACAGATTGAGAGTAATAGGCCAAAATGGTGGGATAAAGCCATCAGTGGTGGCTAAGTACTTGGTGGCAATCAGCGTTTTCAAGCTGTAATCACACAAATGATGCACATTTCTTCCTTCACTCTCTCTTCAAACCCACTTGAAGGCTAAAACTGAGGCCAGGGCTGCCACAGCTCCTCTGAGGTCTTAGAGTTTCCTCCCCGTCCAGCATTTTGCAAGAGAAATGTGCTCAATTCTGAAAGAGGCTCGACTCTAATACTCTAAACAGATGCAAAAAGATTGGGTTGATGGACAAAATGTATGTTTGAAGATGAAACAGTTTTTTAAAGAACTAATTAGATTGAAACACCCAGGTCTTATGCACTACAACATTAAAAACCCAAGTGAGTCTCTGACTATTGTAAGTATAAGAGGAAACAGCTGTCCCTTGTGACCTCATTACAGGTGTCAGCGAATGGCCGTTCCAATTTCTGATACACTTGTGGCTGCATTGTTTTTGTAGCTACTTAAGATCTTAGGAAGTAAGACTGAAGGAGAAAAACTGTCCTCAGAAACATTTGTGCTTATTTCAGTTTACTTGCTACAGGGTCACAAAGACACTAAAACACATTTTAAGACATTGCACAACATGACGATTGCTTGTGTGAGTATGAGAGCATTAAGACAAACATGTTATAATACAGTCTGATTTAAACTGAAACCAATTTGTGGCATATTCATGGTTGTGTTTTCTGAAAAAAACAGAGGTATAACCGTTTTATCTATACTGCTTAGCCGTAGTTGAAACATACACACCAAGCCAAAATTGGCTGTTGTCCAGCAGAATAAATGATGTGTTGTCACTTACGCAACAGTTGAGTGTAGTTGTCAAAGAACAGATGTGAATCACAGACAAAGGAAAACAGAGGATTGAGAGAGACCTAATTGCTTGCGGCAGGTTCACTCGCAGCATGTAATGCGCTAGCCCTCATTTACCCTGAACTGCGGAAGGATAATGGTTTAGCAGGGACATGCACAGTCACCGTGGAGATGGATTTGATCAGCTCAGTGCAAGCCGGTGACCCAGGATGGCTAGCTGCCAACTGCTGTGAATGAGGTGTTTTCACATTACTCACATCCAGGCAAGCACTACACTTTTGTTCCCAGAATTAACACTTAGATGGAACAGGTGGCCAACGATCGCTTCTGTACCGGCAAATGGGAGAAAAGCATATTTGGTCTGATGCTTTTAAGCTCAAACTCTAGAAGAGACTAATTTCTGAGTGGAAAAATAGACAGCCATCGTTGGGAGGGTGAAATGTAACTAAAAATACACCCCGTTTCTATGTTGATTAGATTGGCTTGCATGTTGTAGGCTATTGTTGCAAAGTGTGGGAAATCTTATACAGTGCATTCAGTTGGTTCTGTGCCAGTCTTACTGCATCCCCTGTTCAGCAGATGTGAAATTCATTCTGTCCAAGGAATCGCATGAACTTGATATGTTTCTTGGGAGAATTACATTTCACAATGGAATGAATATGTTTATATCAGATAACCCCTCACAAATAGTGAAGGTCAGAAAAGGTCTTGCCATCTTCACGGCGAGACGTTGCATGCTCATCTGTACGACATTGCAGATTCAAAAGATTCTTACATAACTGCAAAAAAACAGGTGGCATGCTTGGCGAACATCACTGTATCTGAATCCTACAGATCATCTGTACAAGGAGGTCTGAGATGTGCCAATGTTATTTCTGCCATCTTGAGATTTAGGCGTGTTTCTCCAGGGGAATGTAGGAGACAAAATGCATCTTAGTAATTGCTGTATTGGCTATTTGATGGCAGTGGTAATAGGAGTAACAACTAGCTGATGTATCAGTGTTGGAAGAAACTGGTTCAAGTGAGTTAAACAAGATGGGAGGGATGCTAAGGAGGGGATGTGGTAAATCATCCTTGGGCCACTATCACAATTATACCTGCCTCCATCATATATCCTACCCAGCCCTGTAATAACTATGCCACACTGTTGGTATCACCTCGATTACAGCCGCTGTGTGGGGGCTCGATTACATTCTCTACTGCTTGGTAGAATTCAATTCAGTCAACCCTCATTCTGCTTCAGGTAGATGTCCTTTTCTAGAGAAACCACAAAGGGAAAAATACAAACCCCAAATAGGGACCTGGCAACTATATCAAGTAGCCACGTCAACAGGAACACAGTGAGAGTTTGCCCATGACAGAGGGATGCAGTGCCTTACAAGAAAAAACAACACTGTCATTTCCAGCCAATTGCTTCCATTCATAAAAACACCTGGTCACCACGCCAGTGTCATTAGCTTCTGGCTGTGTTTGTTTTGTCACCATATGGAAGACTCAGTCCAGATATTTGTCAAACCAACCAATAGCTGATAAGTAGATGACACCAGGGGTCTTTTCCCACATACGGAGCCCAGGTCATTTCTACTATGCAGCATCTTAAAATTGGATTAAATGTTATATATACACACAAAATATAAATAACTGGAAATTTTCAAAGACAAAAATCGTATTAGATGAAAAACTTCCTTAAAAGGTGCAGCATGTAATACTGACAGTTAGCGGCTCCTCTTCATACTCTACGCTCACGCAGGTTGCCAGAATGAGGACACGCGACAGCAGTGAGCGCAATTGACAACGGAAAGCGAGGAGACTTACACACTAAGTTGATGAGTTGATTTATCCACGTTTTAATATGCTCATGTTCATAGAGAGTTTTAGATGGGTTGCAAGGGTTTTTAGGTCGGGTAGCATCTGCGATCTCTGACCCAGTTGTTAGCTTGCAGACCAAAACAAAAACAGACATTCTGACACAGAATGAACATTTCAAAGTAAAATAACTGGCTGTAGCTTTGTTTTACAGAGAAACAAGTATGTGAACTTAGCATGTTTCCTAAATTTTCCAAAATATTATGGCATTTTTAAGCTTTAGTATGGTCAAAAAAGAATTACATACAGCACCTTTAAGGAAGTGACAATTTTTGTTGGAAAAACAATCGCATAAACATCAGTGAGTATTATAATAAGATACTGTCAATGTACTGTCAGACTGTCAATCCCTTGGATAATTTTAGAGATTTGGTTATACAAATGGCAAGAAAATTAAGTGGGTTGGAAATAATTAATAAAGCTAAAGTGTGGCTAACTGACTTAAGTACCGTTATAAAACAGGATATAATGTTTTAGAGTGAACCAACAGCGCAAAATATCAGAATTTATTGTCAAATAATTGCCAATACCTATGGTGTTTTTTTCCACTGCGCGGTACGACTCGGCATAGCTTAGCTCGGTTTGCTTTTCCACTGTAGTTAGTACCGCTTCAAAGTGGGTGGGATTATAGATTGATTGTTATAGTTGCACCGCCTCTACTGTCAATGACGCTGGTAGTGACGATTCTCTCTGACAATCAGTGATATGCAGTGTTTCCATGTCACATTTTAGTATCGGTACGGCTCGCTTGGAACCTCAACCAAGGTGGTACTATTTAAGCGAGCCATACCATGCAGTGGAAAAGTGCCTTACTGTGCCTTTTAGCTTGTGCTAAAAGTTTAATACAATTTACTAAAAAAAAAAAAAACAACCACTGCATAGCAAAAATGACCTAGCCCATTTGAGAATTACATGAGTTATATGGCCAATACAGGGACACTTTATTTTCCTTTTGGTCTAGTCATTCCCACTCCAAAATCAACAGCAAACATGGCCTATGCTAGCCCACTGGAACATGCAGAGTTCATTTGCTCACACTTAGTGAAGTGTCATGGCCATACGAGAGCACTGGTGAAGAACAGAGAGAGGGTGAAAGTGAGACTTTGAGTGTGAGGAAAAAGTGAAAAGATGATGGATTACTTAGACATCATTTATGTGCCGTGTTTCCACAGCAACCCAAAGACAAACACGAAGAAGACCGATTAAAGCCTTTTAAGACGCACTTGGCAAATGTCAGAGCAATGCCAAGCCAAGAAGAAATGAACTCAATTTGGGAGAGAACTGATGATTATGGAAAGGAGAAAGGTGAAAGACAAGGTGTGCTCAGCATAACTAATGAGATAGAACATTTTCAGCGGAAAAAAAACAACAACTTTGATTTGGAATGACATTAGAAGGAAATTAACTCCTTTTGTATCGTGTCATTTTTTATGTCCGAGTGTAACAAATATCTTTAAGTGGTGATTTTCAGTGATTTTACAAATACATGTGCTCTTAACTCTTCAATGCTGAATCAAAGAGTGTGATTTCACCTACCAAAAAAAATTTACAACATGCATAACTACAAATAAAAATCACCTTCAACACTATGCGTCTATTCAGTCTTGCGAAAGTAGAAAACAGGTTTCTGTTCAGATAAAAACACTTGTGCGCAAATAAACAAATGGTGAAAATCTTAGCATACTCATATATCATGGTAAACAATATCATAGTAATAACTTAAACCATACAAACAGCATGCTTGCTTGTTAATATTAACAGGATACCATCCCGCGGTTCCATGGTATATGAATTTAAACCAGTGATAATCAATCAGTAACATGCATACGTCAAAATATAATGGTGTAAAAGCCTCTCAATGACACTCAACTATAAATAAACGGCTGCTTCTTCGTGCTTTTAACCTTTGCGTGACTTTTTAATTGTGAAGAACAGACATCAGGGAGAAGGGGTGTTAAAAAGCATGTGCATATGGTCTCCATGGTAACAGTAATTTGTCAGGTGGGTGCCTGGCAGTAACGTGTTACTGATGGGTAATGGGCGAGAGTAGTCGACGTGCGAGAACGAGGAGTGCTAATCAGCACACACGGGAGCCGGTCGCTAACAGGTCTCTGATCTGTTACAGTGTACCGGTACTCTTTCAAAATATCATACACAACCCTGCTGGAAAACAAAGCTTAATCCAGTCTAAAAGTGGTTTCTTGGTCTTAGCTGGATTAGGCCTTCTGGCCTCCTAAGCATCAGTCACGATGAAATGGAAGTAGCGACGGATCTTTTCGAAATTAAAAAATGCAGTGTGGGGACTCAGTCGCATCGGTCACAAAATGACTGAAGAAGTACAGCATAAGTTTGTCATTTTCACCAGAAGATTCAGTTATGACATTTTCATTAAAAATTACGAGGTCAAAGAATTTTTTTTTAAAAATTAAACATGCACAGATAAGTTGTTCCGTTATTGAGGTGTTTTATTCAGCAGTAAAATTCAGTTCACATAAGTCTTATCCAGTGTATAACTTACGGTAAACATACTGTAAATATTTTATGATCACTCTACAGCCTTTAGCCTTCTTTCTGCTGACAGAACAAAGGCAGCCATATTGGCAAAACAGGCCACACCTGCTGAGTGCTTGTCAGATATCTGAGCAACCCAGCATATCTATTTTCCATCTTCATGATGGTCTTTAGAGAGCAGACAGAGAAAGAATGTGAGACAGTGACAGAGATGTAATGTTTGAAGTGAGTGAGAAGGCAAAGGAAAGGTAGGCACAAAGATTCAAGAAAAAAAGTGGCAAAAGTAAAAGACTTAAAGAGCTCACAAAGCACTCCTTAGCAGCTTTAACTCCCGAGAGACATTGCTTTTGATGTAAAGGTTACTCAAACACATAACTCAAAAAATGGATGAACTGCGAATATCAGGAGGGTGAATGCGTAACCTTTTCAGTGACCAGCATAGTTGAGCCCACTGGACCACGTGAAACGAGTGAAGATTTGAATAGAACGCAACAATGACACCCACGTTTTTAGAGACCTTGGCATTTTCCCCATAGGCATTAAAAAAAAAAAAAAATCATGAAATAAAACACCATGAACCAAATCAACCAACTCTATAAATGTTTATTTGAAGCAAAATGTATATGAAAACCTTTCTAATTTCTGGGTATATTATTTTATGAAAGAATGAAGGACCTATCCAACACTCTAAAAAATGCTGGGTTAAAAACAATCCAAGTTGGGTTGAAAATGGACAAACCCAGCAAGTAGGTTAAATGTTTGCCCAACATGCTGGGTAGTTTTATTTAACTCAACTATTGTTTAAAAAATAGTGTATTGTTGCTTAAAATGAACCCAAAGTATGTTGGAAATTAACATTTATTAATAAGTTTAATGAATAATAATTAAACAATAAACATTTATTGATTATTAGTTTAAAAGCAATTTTTAATTAATTGCTAAATATTTAGCTATACAATTATTCTAAGAACGACTCGAGTACATCATTCACAATGATTAATGCAACTTTTTTGCACTCATGATTTGAGTAAATTAAAACCAATTTACTGTTTTTTTTCTCTCTTGTTTTCTCTTGTAATATTAGATCAGACCATTCAAGAACACACACACACACACACACAATTTGACCCTTTTTGAACCCTGTTTGAAAGTCAGTGTGCAAAACCTTGTCAAAAGAGCACAAATGAAGCCACACATCTCCACTCAGACGCTTACAAATACCAAATGCGCTTTGAGTCCTGCCATTCGCAGCAACAATGCAGTGACAAGCTAAACCGTGTTGTAATAAGACATTTCTAAATGATTAATACCCTCGAGCACAGTTTGAGTCATGCATCAAGTTCAGCCCTGAAGAAATAATAAAAAATGCTGTTATCAAATCATTACTGACAGGGGATTGTGCATTAGCAATTGCAGGAGATTGTCTATAAATAATCATGCATGAGTGAAAGGCATTTATTTACATAGAATGAAGTCAAATTGTTATGTGGTATACCAGAGAAATAAAAGAAATATTGAATCGGTTTCGGTTAACATTCTTGTCAGTATTTGTTTGGCCCAAGGCGGATAACATATTTTTGTTTCGTCTTTTCAGCAGTGAGCGAGACAAAATTTCATTACATGTCGCAGGTACATGGGTCTATTAGGCTGAGGATGACAAAAATCACATCCCACTATAACAGCGGACAAAACTAAACAGAATGGGCAAAATGGACAGATGCAAAGAAAGGAAAATCCGGTTTCATTTGTTAACATTAGTTAACTTGAACTACCAATGAACAATACTTCTACAGAATTTACTGATCTTAGTTCATGTTAATCTCAACATTTACTAAAACATTTTAAGGTCAAAAGTTGCATTGTCAACTAAACATTACTTTTTTTTTTTTTTTTAACAAAGTTGAATGTGTGTTATAAATATGTATCTATCATTGTTAGTTCATGTTAGTTAATGCATTAACAAATGAGGCCTTTTGTTTGTAAAGTGTTACTGGAAAATCATTTCAATCCAAATTACCTCAATCTTGGATACACTCTTAAAAATAAAAGGTTCCAAAATGGGGTTTTCACAGCGATGCAACAGAAGAACCAAAGGATCTCAGTAAAAAGAACCATATTTTTGTGTAAAGTGTAAAGAACATTTAAATATTCTAAAGAATTGTTTTCTACTTTAAAGAACCTTTTATGCAATTCAAAGGTTCCACTAATGTTAAAGATTCTTCATGGAACTATAGATGCCAATATATTTTTAAGAGTGGATAACCTCAAACCAAAAGCAGAAAATATGAACATCCTGACAAACATTCAGGTGAAAAAACAAACTGGAATAATTTAAATGTTTGGTAAAATGACTATTGAAGAACAATATGATATGATCCAATTGATTGTGGCAATGTGGACTGTATATCTGCACCATCTATCTATGCGAGAAAACAATCACATGCACTAGGTGACCTCTTGAAATGGACAAAGGTGACGTATTGTTTAAAGGGTGCAAGATCAATGTCCTGCTGGTCAGCTTATGTAATGCACAGTTACTCTCAATAGGGCAAGAATCGCATCTGTCTGTCAAAGCAGCGGTGACTCAGTTAAAACCTAGACTCATTGGTTCCCTTTACTGTCATTGATTCTACCATCAAAGCCCTTCCAATGCATGCAGCGCCTAATCTATTATGTGCAGGAGCCACACTCCTGTGATTTCACTATTTATGTCCGCAGTGGGTCAGTTTTTTTCAAATTTTATGACTCTGTTTTGATCATGCATGCACCTGATCACATGATTTCATAAGAACTTGCTGGTCAGCCGACAAACTAAACTAGCTTTGTAATATCTCTTTCAAATCCTTCAGCAATTTAGTCCTACTGTTTAGTTACTTGAACAGACAATTACTTTATACTCATCTGAATGAGAACAGTTTTGCTTTATATAGAAATCATGAATGTGTCCAAAACAATATCAATGCTGGTCTGATGAGCGGAGACATTTTAAGAGAAGATGTTTTGAGGAATACAGTCATGCCAAAAAGTATATAGACATGTATAAGTTACTCTTATAAAAGGTGTGAATGCCATTGCATCAGTTAAAAACATAAACCAAATGCTGCAGGACATTTTCTCTTCACTAACTTCACTTTTCTTCAATATTTTTGCTCAATGCCAACTGTTTTATCAACTGTTGTTTTGTTCATTTTTAGTGGATGTATGAAGTCATTTGACCTCTAGTTCACCTAACGTGTGTGCGCACAGAAAACAGTGCACGAGTTCCAAAATTTCTTCTCTTTCGCATCTTCATGCACTTGAATGGTTTAAAATCACTTGAATGTTTAAACTGACAGGACCTAAAAACACATGCAAATGATGTTTGCAATTAATCCAAGAATCACGTGCGTTTTGAACCATGGTGCTTTGTTCGTACGGATCAGAACGGCAGTTTCTTTTAGTTTTTCCCCTTTGTTTGGTCTGAAACACTGTGTTCATGGTCATCCAGTTTGAAATGTTAACTACAAACAGATTCAGATTTTGCATCGTGGCGTTCTCTCCGTATTTACGATTCTTTGCAGCCTTTAGAAACTGCCTACAATGCTCTGGATCCTTCACTGGAAACCGAAAGTAACTCACTCCCGGTAAACATTTAATCTTTGAATTCTTGCACCAGGGAACAATACAAGTCAACACCATTATGACTAAAAGTTTGCTAAGAAGTATTTCCTACTAAAGTAAGGTGGTATTTGACTCTAATCAAGCAGACTGGGAGTGGCATTGGATGGGAACATGCCCAGTGCATTATGGGTGTTGAAGTTTTCCTACCTATTTGGCAAAAGTGAAGACAACAGCATTTTTTTTTTTTTTCCTGTCTTCTCTAGTCAGGTAGCACTGATTTAAAAAACAAAACAAATTCGCCCTTCTACTGTATAGGCAGCTACGTTTTTTTGAAAGCCCATTTTGCCAGCAGTGAAGAACCCCTTTAATAAAAATACAACTCTTGATAGTTAGTTCATGTTAGCTAAGGTCCATTAAATAATATTAACAGACAACCTTTGATTTAAATAATGCATTAGTAAATGTTAAAAAAATGGAACCTTATTGTAAAATGTAACCAAAAGAGCTATTATTTTATCATTTCAAATTGAACAAACTTATTTTTGTGGAATTTTCTTCTTGCAAAGTGTGCTTATGCTGTCTTTCTTTAAAATAAATGACAATTGGTTTGATATTTTGCAATCTAATGCAGTGACATTCAGACATTTTTAGGGTCACTGTATTGTGGATGGAAAGATTGTCATTTCTCCTCTTCTGTAAGCGAGAAGGTTGCATTAATGTCCATTCCCCTACGAGCATGTGAAACAGGACACTGGCCCCGTGAGTACACTGCTTTTCTGGGTCAGGAAGACAGGAGCCATGGCAAGAGTAGCCATTTGTATATGTGTGTCTGCGTACACACTTGTGCGACTCCACACAGTGAATCTTGAGCCCTTTGAGACCCTAGTATGATTCTCCACCTCGGACCACACACACACCTCAATGACCTCCAACCAGTGTTTGCAGAGTAAGCAAAGACCTTCACTGTGGTAATCAGAATCCACTTCCAAAACCTCATCCCCTCATCTACACCAAAAAAAGAAAAAGGAAAGAAAAACATGTGTCACCTCTCGTGACCTTCTGAGTGAAAACACCCTTCTTAAGCAGCTGATATAAATGTATGAGCAGAGAAATAAAAAAGATGACTTGAAACAAGGTGGATAAAAAAAATTTAACAGACCTCCTCTTCTCTCACCCCATCCAAAATTAATGCACAGATACAGGCTACACTTTTTGTTCTGCCTCTCTGCATGTCAATGTCTAATTTTGACCTTCAAATGCACTCTCCTTTCAAGTGCCCTTCTGACAGTATGGCAGCGTATCAGACAGCTGATGCTTTCAAAACAGGAATGCAGTGATATAAAGTGCCACTCTTCTGTACGATTTTAATGAAATTTAGAGGAGAAAAACACACTATGCAATATGTCACTATGCACCAAAAAGCAATTGTTTAGAACAGATGAATCCTTCCAATCCTATATTTTTTATTGCAGTTCCCACAGCTTAAGACCATTCCCTTTTGTTTCTTTTCATCAAATCTGAACAACATGAAACTTGTGATTAAAAAAATTATATTAAATCAATAATATCATAGCCATCTTGAACCCATTAAGTCCTAATGGACAAAATCATGTCCAGTTTTGCATTACTTTCAAATGAATATTGTTTCACTTGGAAATACGTCATATTACCGAAATAAAATGCATTATTTCATGTTGTCTTTAAGCACAGGACTTCTAGCAACGCTATGAAATTGTCTTGTGTGCTAAAAGGAATGTTCTGGGATCAATACAAGTTAATCTGAAAAATATGTTTACAGTAATAGACTTACAGTGGCAAGGCAAGGCACTGTATAGAAGTAAATGTTAAAATGAGCACCGTTTCAAAAGTATTGTTATGCAACTTTTAACCATTTAACTAAAAAAAAAAAAAAAAATCACGAAAAAATTTAACTAAAAAATACAAGCAGCAAAAATATCTTGCCCCATACATTTACACTCTAAGTGCATTATTGTAAAAAAGATTGTTCTTACAAACTGAGGGATAAGATTATAGATAGATTGATCTTGCTAACTTGCATTAAACCCAGAATATTCCTTTAAAAACACGAGCTCCAAGTTAAAAGGATAGTTCACCCAAAAATGAAAATTCTGTCATTAATTACTCACCCTCATGTCATTCAGAGTAAGACTTTCGTTCATCTTCAGAACACAAATAAAGATCTTTTTGATGAAATCTGAGAGCTTTCTGACCCCCCATAGACAGCTACGCAACTGACACTTTCATGCTTCAAAAAGTTCATAAAGATATCTGACAACTAATCCATATGAATTGAGTGGTTAAGTCCAAATTTTCTGAAGAGAAACGGTTGCTTTATATGATGGACAGATTGAATTTATGCTTATATTCACATAAACATTCATCAATGCACACATCAGTTGTGGTAAACGGAAGCTCAAGAATGTTTGTTTGGCGTGCGAGAACCAATGAGGTTCATTCTCGTGTGTCACACGACATGTTTGAGCTTCCGCAAGAACCAATGAGGTTCATTCTCGCGCATCAAGCAGGTTCAGTTGAGCTTCTGTTTATGTTCGCTGATCAAAGTTTATATGCGAATAAAAGCCTAAATTCAATCTGTTCATCATATAAAGTGATCGTGTCTCTTCACAAAATTTGGACTAAACCACTTAATTCATATGGTTTAGTTTTGCGATCTCTTTACGAACGTTTTGAAGCGTCAAAGTGGTAGTTGCGTAGCTGCAAATGGAGGAACCGAAATCTCTCAGATTTCATTTAAAATATTTTCATTTGTGTTTCAAAGATGAACGAAAGTCTTACAGGTTTGGAAAGACATGAGGGTGAGTGATTAATGACAGAATTTTCATTTTTGGGTGAACTAACCCTTTAAATCTTGGTTAAAATTCAGAATTCAAATTCAAATTCCTGCTTTTTTGTTTAGAATAAAAGAGCAAAATGAAGAGAACCATCTCTCCACATGAGCTCAGGAATAGCGGCTTATGTAACCCACACAATTCTAAATATACTGATGCAGGACTGGCCATGGAGGAGTGGAGTGAACTACATGATAAGATCCAGAACAACAAATACATGAACAGAGGTCAGGGGGCTCTTGCATCGCTTGGTTTTATAATGAGATGCTAATAGGGCAAGAAGTTGTTGTAGGGAGACCGCAGAGAGAGCATTTCTTAGAGATGCTGGTATAGAGAACTGTGATTGAAACTCAGGATCACAGACAGCTATGATGCCCCCAAAAAGGGTCTAGCAAGGCAGTGCACTAGGTTTTTTTAAAAACAGACACCATTACGCAATATCTACATTTAAAAAGATCACACAGTGGTCAATGTCATTACGTTATCTGCAGCCAATAACCTTGAGACATCGTGTGAAAGATGGTGGTGACTGACCATCACACAATCAACCCCTGGAGCTAAAAAAATTAAAAAAGAGAAAAGAATACAACCGGCAGGCATTTAGCAAGCGGCCAGCAATGGAAACCATTAAAGATGCAGGAACAAACAAAACCTAGATGACATTCTCCTGACTGGACCTCATAGGATCCAAACTCCCTGAATGCTCATGTTTTCAAAAGACACCTGATGGCCCATGAGAGATGCATAAAGCAATCAATTATTGACCTTATAGTCTGTATTTCAACAGTCCTGTCATCTCCAACTGGAGCTCTGCATTGATTTGTTCCATAAACAGTGCTGAAAAATTAAACTGTCAATCAAAGGAAATAAAAATTTAGAGACGCAATTAGAAAAACATAAAGGACCGTGACAGCTGCGTTTGTAGGATGATATGCAACATATCCTGTAGGTTATTTGTGGAGGCATTTTAAAATGGTACTTTATTGAAAAACTGACATATTCTGCATCTTTCTGCCCCTGAGATGGCTCCATGTGGCAGCTGAATTTCTGAAATGTGACTGGACAGTTCAGTGTGATGGCTGTGTATCTGTAGACAGGGGAAAAAAGGCCAGTGCGGCCCATCTGCTGTGTGTGAGCGCATCGTGTGTGACAGAGAAACATGCTGAGGGAGAGATTATAGAGTGATAGAAAGAATACTGGCACTGGTTTCATCCTGTTGAAGTTTTAGGTTACGCTTCAATTCAATTTTAAGTGCAACTACATGAATGCAAATGCTTCTAACGTAGACTCTACTTAAACTCAATTCCATTCATTGTTGCATTTGAAATGTGTTGGACCACAATTCATAACACAACGGCTGTATAAATTATTTATGGTTTTGGTGTTGGAGAGTTTTGAAATTGCTGCCTGCCAAGTGACAAACTACTCATAAATAAAAGTAGTTAGTCTACCTTAAACTACATTGAGGCTTTTTTATGCCACTGAAAAAGCAGTTAAGTATTGGAACAGTTTGTACTTTGTTTCTCAAAGACATTGTGTTATTTTTACCTGAATTTCCATGCCCTGTTCCAGTAATCGTTTGGCTTGGTTCTCCACCTCCAGACGAGCTCGACTGATGAACAGCAGGTCATTTTCTATGACATCAATACCTGAAAGATCAACACCTTGGGACAGGTAATCTGAAAGAAATGGAACAAAACGTTTTTTAAGCATTTTTAGTTTTATTAAAAAGGTGAATCAACCAAAACTAAAATAATTCCCTTTTATTCTATGGGCAAATGTTTTACAAGACCTTTTTTTTTTTTTTTTTTCATAAACATGGGCAGCCATATGCTTTTGTGATAGATAACAGGAATATGTCATATGGAGGATGAGCGTGTTTGCACACCCCTAGGAACCCGTTTGAAGCGCATGCAAACCGTCCTCTTCGCAATTGTCTGCACTACATAGGGGGTCTGGAAGCCACCCGACCCATCATCGCAGCAGGCTGTGGAAATTATGCTCGATTTAGTTTTTTTTTTAGCGTGAAATACATCAAAAACTGTTGGAAGAGATGAGAAAGGCTTCAGAAAACACTCAAACAGTGCTAATGTTGGCAGTTTCCTACTTAGGGCTGATTAAACTCATCGCAAAGAGCAAAGCATTTATTTAGACCAGGGGTACTCAACAGGCGGGCCGCATCCAACTCATCGGCATTAATTTTGTGGCCAGCGTCATGCTAAATATGAATGTATTTTTATTATAATTTGCACTTAAAAGTAGCACGAATATTAGGCAATGTGACTTCATGTTTGCGTCATTTGAATGCAGTTGACACTGACACTTTGCAGCAGAGTCCTGCACAGTGGAAAACAGTTTATCCCTAGTTTTCCATCCCCTGATTTAAGAACTCTTAGAAGAGCATTATAGCCTACTATTTCAGACATTACGTTTTTTTTATGATTTTTGTTTTTTTTTTTATTCGCACACATTCTCCTAAACACATTTTATATTTCACACACACACACAGCCTATTTTTAGTCACAAATGTGAGTGAAACGCTCACACTGTCGAGCCCTGTCACTTTTCTGATTTACATTCAAAATTGACAGAACCAGGTTAATTTTCACCCTGAGCTTTATGCATTTAGAGATTTTTTTTTTTTTTTCATGTTCAGTGACACTTTAAATAGGATAATGATTAAAGGGGACCTATTATGCCCCTTCTAACAAGATTATAATAATATAAGTCTCTGGTGTCCCCAGAATGTGTCTGTGAAGTTTCAGCTCAAAATACCCCACAGATCATTTATTATATCTTGTCAAATTTGCCCCTATTTGGGTGTGAGCAAAATAAATGTGTGTGTCCTATAAATGCAAATGAGCTGCTGCTCCCGGCCCCCTTTCCAGAAGAGGGTGGAGCTTTAACAGCTCGCATTTCAGTTGCTCAACAACAACAAAGCTGGAGAATCTCACGCAGCCAAAATGAGGATTGTCAGTAACGGTGTTCAGCCTTACATTGTTCAAACCGGAGTCGACACTGATGGAGAGACTCAGGAAGAAGTTACAACTTTTAGAATGAAACTGGACGTTTCTGAATGGTTAGTGGATAAATTTATGTAGTTGGTGTGGAGTTGATTCAACTCATCCACAAGCATGTGCCGTCATGTTAATCTTTTGTGCAAATCAAGCGTTGAATTGACCCTCGTTTGTGAAGCAGTCCGCAGTCTACTACAACAACTCTTCCTCTTCTCTAAAGCAGCCCAACATGGCCTCGCCCCCTTTGTTGTGTGTTCTCGGGGGCAGGGATTATGTACATTTTAGGGTTAGTGATGTCACCAACCCAGGAAGAAGCTCGTTGTAGTCCCTACCAGCCATTTGCTGTAGTCCTTAAAAAGCGATTTCTGTAAAAGAAAATACCTCCCTTTGCATTGAACTTTGAGCGTCGTAACTTTGCAGATGTTGTTTATGCTCAAACAGCAACATTACACACTAACTAAAGTGAAGTTAAAAAAGTGAAATCAAAATCAAGGACCCCTTTAAAGGACTAGCAAGACTTGGCAAAGTAATAAACTGCATTTGTAATTACTTAATAAACTACAAATACTGTCTTAAGTAGGGTAAATATAGTCTTATGATGCAAGTTGTAATTTGTGGCCCTTCGCATTTTATGTGGTTTAAATGTGGCCCTCTTGGCCTCTGAACTTGAGAAGCCCGATTTAGACGGCAGCATGCCCTGGAATTAATACATCAACTAGGGCAGCATCTCCTAGGATCATGTGGGATACAGGTGGAGGAGGCTTAACGTCCCAGATACACCTGAAAATATTCCACACGGGAGACCAGCTGTTATTCACAACAGTTCATGTGATAAAGTATGTTTACAAGCTGCTTAATTCATAAAATGCAATTGAAATTAAAAATGAATTAAAACAAAATTGATTATTAAATCTAAATCCAGAAAATGATTCCATGATTGGAACCCCTAAAAAGCTATATATGAAGCGCCTGACGGAACCTTCAAGGTTCTATATAGAACCTTTTCTTCTAAGAGTGTATTATAGAGCTTCCATGAAGGGGTAGTTCACTATCAACATTGGACCCCATTGAATGGACAAAAACACCATCATCATTTATGCTGCACAGAAAAAAGAAATCCATACAGGTCAATTAACCATTCAGAGAAGTAAATGTAGTGTGTGTGCACATCTCTAATAAATACACAATAGTTTTATGCAAGAAGCATATGCACAATAGCATCCAGACTATGAGCTTTAAAGAGTAGAAGATTCTTGCAAACATGAGAGGGGAAAGAAACAGCATCTCTAAACACAGGGTGCCACACTGAACAGGCCTCTGAACAGACAGCCCGTGAGTCAGAGATGCTGACTGATACGGATACAGTGGCACCAAGCAGAACAATGTCACTACATAGATCCACTCATTAGCGCCTTCTGAGGGCACACACACCATCTGACAATTCTGACTCAATTTGCAGACTGCTAACAAAGATATCATAAAGAACCCAGAGCTGTCTCATTAGAGGAGGTCAGATATCTTGCTGAGGAAATAAGTCCATACTGTAGCACCCAGATGCTTTGAAGCGACCTTGAGTTTGTGGTTCAAAATCTGGAGAGTTTGAGAGCTGCATGAAACAGGTGGCTTCTACACAGGAAATCAGGGGGGAGTCTTTGGCTCTTCTTCGTGAAGGTAGGCCCAAAGCCAGACTAAAATCAACAATCCCTGCCAGAAGTCTCTGTGTTTCAGCGCAATTTCATTTCACCTCATTTTCACCCTCTCCTGCTTCACTCTGCCAGAGCACAACAATTATATTGTCCTAGAAGAAAACCACAACACTGAAGGGTCTCAATTATCATTCTATCATTTGCACTTTGATAACTAGAGATGAAACTGTTGCATGCTGGTTCTAAAAGGACAAATAGATGCAGGGATTTAACATGACATGATGATTCTGTAACTCAGGCTATGTTTGGAATGGCATGCTTCTAGGGCTGCACAATTAATCAAAATTGCATTGGGCCCGTTTGTGGTTATTAAACAGCAAAAGGCTGAGATTTAATTAAATATAGCATGCACACGCTGCATTCTACAGCACTCTACTCTGTCTGCAATCTATTACTCATACTTACAAGTGTTCGCTTTAAAGGATTAGTTCACTTCAGAATTAAAATTTCCTGATAATTTACTCACCCCCATGTCATCCAAGATGTTTATGACTTTCTTAATTTCTTTTTGACTGAAGAAAGGTTTTTGAGGAAAACATTCCAGGATTTTTCTCCATATAGTGGACTTCAATGGTTACCAACAGGTTGAAGGTCCAAATTTCAGTTTCAATGCAGCTTCAAAGAGCTCTACACGATCCCAGACGAGGAATAAGGGTCTTATCTGGCGAAACGATCGGTCATTTTCTAAAAAAGATAAATAAAAATGTATATACTTTTTAACGATACCCGGATGGTCAACTTTTTCCAGTTAGAATCCGAAGTGCAGATCCGTGTACACTCTTAAAGGCTAATATTGCCCACAACCCATTGCGCCGTGGACGAGGACACATAACTACGCGACAGAGTGTCCGCTAAAGACTCAAAAGTAGTATGTCCCAAAACTTGCATACTCTTCTGCTACACACTCAAAAGTATGTACTTTTTCTTCACAAAAATAGTACATATTTTTAGGGCATAGTATTTATTTTTTCATAGTATTAATTATTTTTTTGGGGGGTGGAGTATCCCTTTAAACAAGCAAGGCATACAGTACATATGGTGCACTGTGCAGTAGGAATACACTAGTATTACGTTTTGAACGCAACCACAGCTCCCCTCTCCCGAATCAAATCATGCTAGGGGTCATGAAGGTCAGAGGGCAGGCCAGGGGGAGGGGCATAGATGCACGTTCAATCATAGTTCTTGACTCTGTAGTTTCGGTGTTGCAGAAAAAGACGCTTGTGTGACCGTGTTTTGGCTCTTCACAGGCCCTTTTTTGTAGAAGCACTGAAGAACCATTGGCTCAGCAATCATCACAGTTATTACCTACATTTATCTGGAATGAAGCACAACAGCCACTCCACAGAGAGAAGGTGCAGCATGCAATATTGTGTAAAACGATTCTAACTGTGACCTTGGAAGTGCAATTTTTTCCTATTACGGTGGAAAAAAGAAGAGACCGATAAGAAACATTAGTGCAAATTCAATATGTGGTCTGTCTGAGGAGATGATTCCTGCAAAGCAGGGCACTCAATCTGAGATTAAAACGAAAGTGAAAAAAAAGGTAATTGCTGTTAGTGTAGACTAAGTCATCTCTGAAATTCCAAGGAAGAGCATGAAAAAGTCAAACGAAAGCGCAATACTAGGTTCAAAATCACTTGAATTCAAAAACTCATCACCAAACATAGCAAAGAGTCAAAAGACAAGCTCAAAACCAATTAAACTGTGCTTTGTTTTCAGTGTAAATAAAATAAAAATACAAAAGAAAACATTTGCAATGCCAAAACATCTGGCTAATCTAACTAAAAGAACATTAAATGTTGACTAATGAAAGAAAATTAAAGCATTTTAACGCTACAGCAGTGGAGGAAACACTGTTTCACAAATTTTCAAAACAGACTGTGATAAAATGGCCATTAATCTATAGCCTGCACATGTGGCACATGAGAACAGCCTACAGAGACTTCTGGAATCATGCTAAATCATGTGCCAAGGGACAGGAGAGAGCACTATAGCATGTTACTTAGCCTGAAAGCAAGCTTAAACCATTTCTCTGTCAAATGACTTCTTATTCTCCCACCAGACCCAATGTCTCCTTTCAACTGGACACTTCATTGCTACGATACTTGACGGGCGAGGGAAACACAAACAATTCAGTTGGTCAGAAGTGACAAGACAGTGAATAAACGCTCCAGCAGCTTCTTGATGGAATCGCTACTTACACACTGAAATCACATCCAAAGTTCAGGCACTGTCCTCACACATCAATTTGACCAACTGGAAAAATAAGTTGGGCTCTTTCAGACAAGAGCTTCCATTCTATACTTCAATAACACATTCTATACTTCAATAAGTTCACTAAACTACAGTGGTAAACCATTGCTGCTACCGTTCGTAGTGCTACTAACATTGATGATACTGTAAACGTGGTTCGGACCTAAAAAAAGAAAAAAGTAGAAGAGATACTAAATATTCTGGTAAAATTTAACTATACTTTATGCTTTATTAGAGTAGGCTACATATTGTTAAACTTCTTTTTATTTTATTCAAAAATATTATGGGTATGCCACTATATTACCATACAATCTTATATTTCCCATAACTATCACATTTATTGCAAAAGTTCAAAATAAATGCGACACCATATTTATAGAGAATATTTATTCTGTACTTGGCAGGTCATTTTGTGGGGTGTTGTCTGAATATTAAACCCGGGTAAGGTTGAAAAATGAGGTTCTTACAATAGAAGCACTTGGGAAAAGATCCTAAAATTGCAGAAAAAGTATCAGGATACAGGCTTTCAGTGAGAAATGTGTGGTTTGCTTTTAGTTTCAACTAACATATGAATTATGTTGCCCGTGTATGTCTTTGTGTAGTACTTATAGCAAAAAAAGGCTGTCCTACATCTTCTCTTTCAGCATTAACCAATAACTAAAAATCAGTAATATTCATTTCATTAGCATTAGACTCCAGTATCAAAGTGTTCTGTCCTTGAATCAGATCAGATTATCAGGGAGGTGATAGAGCTTTTTGAAGGTCACCCTGTGCATAAGGGATGGCGTTTTCCCATGCCTCCCCTCCCCCGGAGCAACAAAACACATAACAACACAGCTCTCTGGACTGTGGCAGGAAGTGAATGAAGTAGGAATGCTTTGTTGGGATTGGACAGAATCCCTATGGGATGGCTAAGCAAAGCTGAACCAACATACGCAGTAAGCAGAAGTTCACAGTCAGGGTGTCCCTGCTAATCTGCCACCGTGAAAACACGATGTGGGGGATCCAGACTCACATTAACACTGTAACCTTGCGTCACAGGATGACGTGTTGGCCCCGCTGAGGCTGAGGGGACTTGACACTGTTTATACAACTAAAGCCTCTGAAATCTGCTAAATACAGGACAATCTCATTTCCCACAGTCTCTTCCACTGCATTTGAAGCTGAAACATTATCGTCTAGCCACCACTAGTATTGTTCATAATTACTCCTAACCTAACACCCCAGAATCTGAGACCGCACTATATTTAGTATAACCATCTGTATCAATTCCATTAGTTGTGTCCATTAGAGTGTTTGAACATCTGTTCAATTCTGTAAAAGCATCCAAAATCTCCTTGCATTTGCTTGCATCATATTCTAGGCCTTTGAATGTCGAACACACAAGTGAGTTTGTCAAAATAAAGTGCTCCAAAATCAGTTCAGTCATATGCCCACATTTCTTCTAGCTGAAGTGCAATGGTAAACTTGTTTAGTTCCACTTTAGACCCAGCTCAACAGATGTGCATTTATTACGCTCGGCCATGACGGAACAGCTGTAGGACTTTGGGGACTGTAGACTGCCAGAGGCGACTTTGACCACTGGGTCTGTCATCTGCATTTGGTCTGTCTCAAGTCCACATTCAAGAGAGCCTTTGGAGACACTGGGAACGTGACCAAGAACAGCTCCCGAGTCTCAGAGGGAGTAGTGAGCCAACAAAATATAACACTACAGGCCAACCAGAATTTCCTGTTTGGCTGCGGTTTTTAGGTGGCCGTTTTCTTTAACTTCTGGTCAAATGTACTTGTACAAAAGTTACCAACATGTACCAATAAAAAAGGAACATCATATCTAAAATGTAATAACAGATACTGGAGAACTGCCTAGGGATAGCAAATCACTTTCAGATAAAATGCTCCGACCTGTCCTACCTGATACATGGCACTGGATGAGAAGCAGAGAGGGAAACTTGGGTATTTGGACAGATGATAAGCTTTCATATTGCTAATTTAGTTAGGAAGCTCAAAATAAAGATTGGCTTTTATTTTAGAAATAAATCTTGTTTCACTTTAAATGCCAGAAAAAAAAACTTGTGGAAGCTACTTTTTTTTTGCCTGTGATTGATTATGGTGATATATTGTTTGTGCATGCAGCTACCTCTATTTTACAGAGCCTTGATTCAGGGTACCATGCATCTCTGCATTTTATTACAAATGTAAAGTCTTTTACTCATCATTGCACGATTTATGTTTTAGGTTGGGCACCATTGACTACACATAGAAAACAGCATTGGTATATCTTTATCTTTAAAAAGTTTTACATGGTAAACTTCCACCCTACCTCTTAGGGTGGTAGTTACCAGTTGCGCTCCTCCAAGTGTTTGCTTTTTAATGTACCTCGAGTTCTGACATATCTGGGGAAAACTGCTTTTTCCCCATAATAATGCACCTTGGACATGGAATAAATTGCAAAAAGATTTAAATCTGAATATACATATATATGATGAATAAGGCAATCAAAGAATGTGGTGAAGGAGAATGTTTTCAGTAAAATGTTTTGGTGTTGTACATGTTGTGTTTTTATTGTGAGTTTGCATGGCTGCTACCTTGACCAGGTTTCTCTTGTAAAAGAGATCATTTGATCTCAATGGGACTTCCTGGTAAAATAAAATAAAATAAAATAAAAATTAAAACAGAGCCACAAAACAGGTAAAACCCACAGCTCACACCGATCTCAATCACCAAGATGGCTGTAAAATCTTATTGGATGACCTACATTCAGCTGTTCTCAAAATATCTATAGCTACTCATCAAAGTCTATATAAAAAAAGAAAATTAATAAATGGCTTATGCTTTTAATGCATACAATTTGAGTGGTGGTAGGACCCCAAACATATGGAAGGGATTCAGCCAGATAAGAAGCGGCAAACTCCAAGGCGGCATCCCAGAGGGTCCTGCCAGAGACCCATTGGGCTCGCTTGATTCTAGGAGGTTGCTCTAGGGAGCAGAGGCGTAGATTTTACACAACTCCTCATCCCTCACGCCTCTCTCAGTGAGCTGGCACCTGGCGTCTTACCTTCCGCTCCTGGAACCTGCGGTTGCTAAGCACAAGTTAATTCACCCAGGGCTTCTGGAGTTCTGCTTCCACTCAATGAGCATCAGTCACAGCAGCATTATCAAGCTAGAATCACACAAATACACTCAACAGGGCAGTTTATACAACAAGAGAGCGATAACGACAAAGAGAGTGGTCATTACTGACAGTCACTAGACATGTTAAATGAGACGTCGGCTTTTGAAATCGAGGGATATAGTGCTTTGGGGCACTAGCTCGAGGAATTGTCTAAAAATATAGAAAATATGAACACACATTCTCTCTCTCGCGCTTAGGTATCTACCGAGAACCCTCTTGGGACAGGGTCTGAATAAAAGGTTTAAATATTAATGCCCACCTTGAATATTTACGAGTATGTTCAGCTTGGAAATTTGAAGGCTTTTTTTGTTATATTTTTGAGATTTACATTTTAATTTGATGAAAAAAAGTGATGTTCCATAATTAGCCCATTCCTTTTCTTCATATCAGTGTGCACCAACACGCCCACACATGTACAGCAAAAAAGACTGAACCTAAATCACTCTTCATGCAAGGTTTGTCATGTGTGCATTATGAAGACTCAGATGGACTTACTCATCCTTGCTGAGGGCTGTTACAAAGATTTTTATATCCTTTACTTATTTACTCGTTCCTAAACTGTGGATGTATGAACAATTTATGAACAGAAATAAAAAGTTAGGAAGAGAGCAAAACAGCGTAATTTTGTGACAATACTCCGTGTCAATAAAGAGAGTAAAATTCACCTGTTGGTGTAAGCCCTATTTGAGCAACAGGGCAAGAAAGAGTTACAACTATTACACGAGACTAATCGGGAACCATAGGAGTGTTATAAACCACAGCAGAGAAAGGGAGGAAGGGGGAGGAAAAGCGAGAGTGATGAGGGGAGGTAGGAGGGAAGAGAGAGAGAGAGAGAGAGAGAGAGACAGAGCGAGAAAAGGAGGAGGAGAGAAATGAGTAGGTAGGGCATTTTGAAAGCGCTGAGTGTAGGGATGGTAAGAGAGAGAAAGACTGAGAGGGAGGAGGAGAGGAGCAGATCTCTAAGCAAAATGCATGGCACTACATCCTACAACATCTGACTTCCCTGCCCCCCTTGACAGGCGAGGGAGTGCTTAGAGAAAGGCAGATAGAGGAAGACAGGCAGACTCATCCCTTCAGACAAGTATGTCCTTTATCACTCGTCCTGGCATGGCTCTACTCAAACTGGGAAATATATGGGCTACCAGGTCACTCGCTCTTATGGCAGCAACAAGAGGTAAAAAGCTTCAGGTTTCTCTACTCTCACAACTAGAGCATCTGCTAAGGGGAATGCATGCCATTTCATACAAGCCATAACTTTAGATATCTGTATAAAGCTGACAACTTTTTATTTTTAAATACAGGAAATACTGTGCAAGGTTGATACCAAGAGTGAGCAAATTTACATGACAGTATGCTTTAAATTCAGAGAAGTTAACTTCTATACTGTGGACAGGAAGATGCATTGATTTAACAACTGTTTGGGGAAAAAAAAAAAACTGTGCTTTGACACAGCTATGCTGTATTTTATGTGGTTCCAACACAGTAACTGACACATTTAACTCAATGTATGTGGAAAGAGCAAAACTGAGCAATCGAAACCCATCTAACCCATTATCCTCTTAAAGGGAAGATGATGTGTCGCTATTACTGCTTCTGTCTAGTGCTGAAAGCTGCCTTCTAGCTCAGAAAAAAAAGAGAGCAAGAGAGATGCTTGGAGATGAAATGAGTGAGAGAGATGCTTGGAGATGTATGAGAATTCTGCTCTACTTATATGGAGTATAGCCCTTGTACGCATGGTGTGGGAGTACTGCAACTCGCTCTGCAAACAACCACTCACAGTCACAGTGGGAGTCCATTATTGCAAAGGAACGTTAGTTTAATGAGTTTCTATTGGGCTTAAAGCTTTTTAACTAACTTATTGCACCAGAGACCCCTTCAAAGACAAAAAGTTGACTTTGACTGGGGTTAAACCTCAAAAAGGCAATTGGATGGGTGCACAATCACTAAAAGGTCTCTCCATTACATTTGTAGTGCACGTTTTACAATAGTGCATTACAAATAGTTCCCGTAAAATGTCTTATATGAATGCTAAGGAGATACCACTATCCTGTAGAGATTTTCAAGGTCATTTATGACTTGGGTAGAAAGACAACAAAATAATTCTAACTTTCACTTTCTTTGCACCTACCAGCAGCCAGAGAGTGAAACTACTGAGGATGGAGCTGCTGTCCCGGTGTCCCACATGAACACTGTGAAAAAGAGAGGGTAAATATATGACACACCGTGCACTGGCTTGACTACCTCCTTCCCTCTGGAAACCTGTGACCTTGTTGTGATTACTGTGTACCGCTGTCTACCTGACTGGTCTCCTGGAGCTGTACAACAAGTGGAGGTGTGATTTACTCAGGTGGAATACAAGGGGCAGTGGACTGTGCAGGGAGACGGTGCGACTTTTGTTATATATATCGTGAGGAGAGAATGCCAGTCCTAACCTGTCACACTGAAGGAGATGCAATTCTGCTTGTGGTTCACAAAGTCTTGGAATAATCACTGAGGATGGGACATGGTGCTGTCCCTGATCATTTCTCCAATATCTGTTTGGCCAATACAAAGGACAAAAGGCTAAAGACAAGCCTGAATACAACACAGCTTTCATGTCAAGACCACGTGGATATTACAATGCACAAACCCTTCCCACGCTCTGAAAAAAAGGAAGAGCAGAGTGTGTTTCCATCTCCCACATCCTCCCACAGAAATCTGAGGATGCGAGGGATTGAGGTATGAGCTGTTTGGACTGCGTTTAATCAACCCTACAGAGAGGTGTTTGAGGAAACCGGGGTGTCATCACTTGTTCAGTCAGTGTCATGCTTGGGCTGATGACAGCCTTTGCTGAGCTCGTTTGAAATCACTTCTTTTAGAAAAAAACTAAAAAAAGCAAACCCACAGCGGAGCAGGTACATAACAGAATGGCGTTGAAGGAGCAAAGGACACTGCCGAGATAAAGAGGCGTTGGAGTATGGTTGGCGTCTATGACATCCTGCCAACACATCAGCGCTTTGGTTGCATTTGCTACACAAGCTCCTAACAAGGACAGTCAACACAAGGGAGGGGTGAGTTTCGTTAGTCTATGCACATCTTTTATGTGCACATGTATTGCACTTAATTCTTTTTAGGTTCTTTCTTAATTGTGGTCCATTCACATTCTTGTTAGTTAACAGCTAGAATTTGGGTAAGTCCTACTTAAGAAGCTAAACAGTTCTGGTGTTAACACTCAGTAGCATGCCATAGAAATGCTTCTCAGACAAAACTGTAGCATCTAAACAACAGTTAATTTCTGGTAAAAGCTTGCTGTATTACCCAACAGACATGTTAAAACAGCCACTTTAATTTTTTGCATGTGTAGGAGAATGCATACTCCTCCTGTGCTGGGATTCCAGGCCATCATGAGCAACGTCACTGTCCTCGATAACGTTGAATCTCTTGACTTCGAAATGGACACTCCCAAACCTGTCAGCTTCCAGGTGACTCTAACAGGTTTCCTCATGCTGGAGATTGTGTTGGGTCTAAGTAGCAACCTGACTGTTCTGGCTCTCTATTGTATGAAGTCAAACCTGGTGAGTTCTGTCAGCAACATTGTAACCATGAACCTTCATGTGCTGGACGTGCTAGTATGTGTGGGTTGCATCCCACTTACGATTGTGGTGGTGCTATTGCCACTAGAGGGCAATAATGCACTCATTTGCTGCTTCCACGAGGCTTGTGTGTCCTTTGCTAGCGTCGCTACTGCTGCCAATGTCCTGGCCATCACACTAGACCGCTATGATATCTCAGTTCGGCCTGCAAATCGAGTTCTCACAATGGGACGCGCAGTGGCCCTATTAGGGTTCATTTGGGCTTTATCATTCCTCAGCTTCCTGGTACCCTTCATAGAAGAGGGTTTCTTTAGCCAGGCAGGTAACGAAAGGAATCAGACAGAGGGGGAAGATCCTTTAAATCAATACTCCACTGAATTGGGACTGTACTATCACCTGCTGGCGCAGATCCCAATCTTCTTCTTCACTGCTGTGGTCATGCTGGTTACTTACTACAAGATTCTGCAGGCACTCAACATCCGAATTGGAACACGTTTCCATTCGGCGCCCAAGAAGAAACCAAGAAAGAAAAAGACCATCTCCATGACTTCCACTCAGCCAGAGTCCACTGATGCCTCGCAGAGCAGTGCAGGCAGGAATCCACCATTGGGTATGCGTACCTCTGTGTCTGTGATCATAGCCCTCCGTAGGGCGGTCAAACGGCACAGGGAACGCCGTGAACGGCAAAAGAGGGTTTTTCGCATGTCACTTCTCATCATCTCCACCTTCCTGCTTTGCTGGACACCCATCACCGTGCTCAACACGTTTATCCTGAGTGCAAAGCCGAGCAACGTCACTGTGCGTCTCAGACTGGGCTTCCTGGTCATGGCTTATGGAACCACCATTTTTCACCCACTGCTCTATGCCTTCACTCGGCAGAAATTCCAAAAGGTTCTAAAGAGTAAAATGAAGAAGCGTGTTGTGTCAGTTGTGGAGGCTGACCCTATGCCTAATAATGTGGTCATCCACAACTCATGGATTGACCCAAAAAGAAACAAAAAGGTGACTTTCGAGGAGACGGAGGTCAGGCAAAAATGCCTCTCATCAGAGGATGTGGAATGAGCTACTGGGCCAATTTTAGGCAAATATCCTCATCAGGTAAAGATTCATTAAAAAGGGAAACCACTAATCCAAAGCAGTAAAGAACTTAAGTATATTAATTGTACAGTACCTCAAGAGGAATAATTTATTATTATTTATTGTAATGGTGACTATTGTAGATGTCATAGATGGTAGTGTAAATACTGCATGTGCTTTATTGAAGTGGTCCTAGAGATTGTACATACATACCTAAGTATAAACCATAAATGTAAAGAAGTAGAAACTGATTCTCCTGGGTTTGTTGATTTGCATTAAATACCCCAAAAAACAGCTGAAGAGATTTTTTTTTTTTTGTTATCATGATGAACCCTACGCAACTGCTTTGTGATAACAATGGGCCACATTTCAGGAGTAAAGACTCTCTTTCACTCTGTAGAGGAAGAGGTTTTATGTCTGTTCTCCTTCAGCTTCAACCATGCCAATTTTTACACATGGAAAATATAAGATAAACACTTTTAAGAATTCAAACTATGGGTTTCATTAAGTGGATATCTACTATCTGCCCTCTACCCTGCAATAAAAGGAACAAGATAGCTATATTACTACTCAGGTCAACAAGTCAAAAGGTGGACTTTCAAAAGCAAGGTCTGCTTCCTTTCAAAATCACTCGCATGGCCAGTTGGCATAAAAATCACATCTTTTTATAGGGATGAGGGAGGTGGCACACAGCATATTGTCCAATAAAGCTGCTGGGGTATGAAGTGGTTGGGGAGTGTGAAATGAAAAGGTGTTGACTTTAAATACTTGACCTTATGAGATTCATTGAGCTGATGGTGTTTGATTATAGGTTAAACTGGATTAGAGGGTGATAAATGTATCTTTTGGCAGGCTAGGAAAAATAATCACCCCTTGCACTGCAGTAATGAAAGGTCACACTGATTTGTGTTAGGTGCAAAGTCATACCATTGCACACTGGAAATTAAGTAAAATGTAGTTCTGAGATGCAGGTTAATTTCCAATTGGGTTGACATGCTCAAATTCAGGAATAGGTGATAGTATTGGATGATAGCTTGCTTATAGTGTGATCTAGCGGTGCTGGCAATAATAAAAACTTTGTGATGTCACGCAAACAGTAAATAGAGGCAAAAATATCTCAAGGGTGTCAATAAGGCTACATATGACTCCATCATAGAGCCACTAATTCCTAATATATACTTTAATCAAATTAAACAGCTTTTTCAAGCACTTAAAGATTTTTACGTTCAGCTTATATCATCAAGTGACTGTTCTTGAGTTTATCTATAGATTACAGGTCAGAAAGCCAGGATAGCTGATCCATATTTAGAGCTCACACACTGCGCTGAACAAGAGTGATTGATGCATGTCTTTAATGGAGTTACATGTCTCTCAAAACAGTGAGCAACTGTAGTACAACCTGCATTGTCAAATCTGTCCAAATCGCTGTACCCAAGACCCAACTATCTTGGGTCCCTGTGCTTCAATATCAATATCAATATCAATATCAACTTTTAGCTTAAGTGCACTCCCAGACAACTCCAAAGGACTCTTTGTGCCAATCGTATCATCATATGCAATCATACAGAAACCTGTGGAGCTGCTACCCTGTGATGAGTTGACCTAAGATTTGGGGTTGCCTCATGAATAAAGGTTTTATTGTTTTAGCTGTAAACAAGCTGTATAGACATTTCTGAGAGGCATGTTGAGAATATGGGCCCCTTGCCAATAAAAAAAAGGGCTGCAAAAACTGGAACGACTCTGCTTACAAGTCGTGTTCAGGGCCTGAAAACATCCAAAGTCACATTAGCACTAATGCAAAGTACTGTTTCATTGTTAATGCCAATAAAAAGAGGTTAAGAATATTGAACTGCTTGGTACTGCTACTATTACAAGTATCTTGATTTAGACCCCAGTAACCTGGTTAGCTCTATTGTTTTGTTTTACATAACACCAACAGCAAACTAAACGCCCCTAGAAATAAGGATCAAACTTTGAGCAGCATCCAAGAGGCAAATGTACTTTCTGCTGGCCTCTATATCCACAACCTATAATACATAGAGGATTGTTTCACTTCCTTGTCTTTAAAAATCTGTCTAATTGGAGCATCCTCTCCACTGTCTGCTTTCATTCACCCAATCTATTCCTCTTACCTCGCTACACTGATCGTGACATCCACATGTCACTCATATATTCCCAGAGGAGTGAGTCACTGAGTCCAAAGTCCTGTGATTGACAGATCTCCATTTGACAGACAGGTGCAGTTCGGGTGTTGTAAAAGAAACAAACAGAATCAAATCCCTTAATATACAATATTATTTCAGTATTTAAGGTAACAACGTGGCTCACGTGAGTGCATTTACTCAGATGTGGAAAAATAACCATCTCCATAACAGATTGCAGCACCCAGTTCTCATTTCTTGCTGTCAATTCTCAGCTCTTGACATTTATCTGTCCTCAACAGCATCATTCCTTCAATTTGCCCATGTGATCCCATATGATGATTGTAAAGCACTTTGGGTGTACAGAAGTACATAAGAAAAGCGCTACATTAATGCTTTATTCATTCACTCATCCAACTCCAATCATCTCATTACGGCTGACAGCCGTCACACACATGCCTTCCGTCAATCAAAACACCTTCACCTCCCTCCATTGCCCATGTCATTCCTTCACTTTAAGCCATTTATAGTTCTCCTTCAACTGTTCATCAATCCATCTGGCCTTCCATCCGTCCCTTACATCGCTGGGAAAGGATTCATAAATCATGTTACTAAGTGTGCTGTCATTATTGTGTTAGGAGGACCACTATAATTCAAGACTGATTCAGTATGTTTTGTGGACACCGTAAGAATAACTAACGGCCTACGAAGTTAAAGAGTAATATTAAAGAAAAATTGAGTGTTTTGAATTCATGCCATATTGGTCACTATGGTTAAAAAATGGCTAGAGAAGATACTGGCCTAGGGTGTATCAGGATATACATCATGATATAGTTTTCTACTATTGCATGGTAAATGCTTCCCATCCGACCAAACCTACACTGGAATACAATGATGTCTCAGCTAACGTCTTACACAGTTATGCCACATGGTAAACAGGAAAGCGATTTGTCAATTAGACCCTTAAGGGTCCATTATCATTTATTGATCGTTTTGTTTACAATCCAATAACATGATGCGATCAGCAGCTTTATAAATTCTCAAGCTCGACCCAATCACTGTCCAACTGCACTTCGTCAGATTTCTTGTAACACCATCTGAGGACATCTGTGTGCCCTAGACAGAGACAGACTTCAAAACAAAGAAATTAGTTTAATGTCTTCTACAATTTCGGGGCTGCATCCAGCTATATTTGAAAAAAAGATGACAGTAATCTAGCACGTACCGTAAAACATTCTGTCAAAACCTATAGACAAAAAGCTTCTCTACCACTGTAAGGCAGGTTGCCTAATGGGAGATTTGTTAGACAGTTTTCTACGCTGGATGCCAGAGAGCCACAGAGAGCTGCACATACAGATAATGATATCAAATCAGACCTTGGCTGTTCATGTTATACCTTGAGGGGGTGGAGGGAAGGCATAAAAGCCGAGCATCCTGAGAAAAAAAGGACAGGTGCTGTTAGAGCAGTCTAATTGTCTCGTCTTAGACGGTGACGCTAATGCAAAGATGTCTCTTGTAATCCATTAGCTGGGTGAGACAAATCCAAATATGACCCTCACTTTGACATGATAAATAATTAAATGGATGGAGAAAACATATTACAGAATCATATTGTGTCATGAAGAGAATAAGACTACACCAAAAGCTAGAGAGCTGCCATGTTTTCTACTGCCAACATAGGCTGCCATCTTTTAAGGCATCTCATAACCAATTGATTTGGAATGCTAACAGGCAGCAACTCAAAAATAGAGGTAGTCACGATAAGCACGCAAGAGAGAGCTGAACCACATTTGGTGACATTATCATGTTGCTCATTTCTTCAGAGTCACAGTGCATTTTAGGACTTCCGCAAAAGAACGATGCAATGATGCCTTAAAATTTGGCTTAGAATCTTAGAAGGCAGCCGGCGTTCACATTGGAAGTGGGCCTCTAATGTTTCAAAATGCTGTCTAGCTAGACAGCGCACTACGTTTTTGAACAAAGCTTATCTGTGTATGAGTAAAGAAGAAAAACAGACAGAAATACTTTGTGTTGCTTGCCACAGCATAAAATTGTGGTGAATGCCAAAATCAGCATGCCCTCCGTATGCGCAATGGGAAACAACTGTTCACCTGCATTGATTTAGCTTCATTTGAAAAGAATATGCAAATAGAAACCAGGAAAAAAGTACCTTGCTGATCTTCACTGGAATCTTTCCCACAGGGCCTGTGGCTTAATAATGAAGACATGTGTTTACTAAGAGCACACTTGATTTGCATTGCGCTATTTATCTGTCCTTATGACATCTAGGCAAATGCATAAACAAAAGGTCAATAGAGTATGAGTCAACATGAATTTGTTGTTACAGCCATTAAACCCAGGACTGAAAATAATTTTACATTTCAGATAATGCACAACCACATGAATTCCAGGCAATATGGCAGTGTTCTAAAATTACATAAAAACAATCAATTCAACACCCTCAAAGTCAACATAAAACACTGTCTCAACTCAATTCAATTCTGAAATTGAAACAGGATTTGCCACATAGAAAAAAACTGTCAGAGAGGCGTTAATTTGATGCAACGGGAATTGATTGGATCATGAAAGGTGCTCTATATGACAAGAGAGGGGATGAGGAGGGAAGTCACCAATACGACGTATTAAAATGTAAATGGGGTCATTTTTGATTTCCTGTCAACATTAAGCTCTATGAGATTACTATAATGTACTCTGGTGACAATTGAAACTAAAGTAACTTGTAAACGCTATTCGGGTCAGACGTTAATCAAGAGGGGTTTTCAACGAAACAACCTACAATCTCCCCAAAACAGGTCAGACAATTCCAGAACCAGTTTTAGACAGTCCTCACATCTGCGTTGCAAACTCAGCAAAACATTTAGGCCATAAGAACAGGGCTGACCTGGAAATAGAACAAGATTGTACTGATCCCATTTATCCGACAGTGGAGGATGCCATAGCACTTAATTACCATAATTACCATTAGTGGCCTAAAAACAGAAACACTAAACGCAACATTGCCAAATGCTCAGACATCTAAATCCTATATGAAAAACAGCCATGCCTTCAGACATAAAAGTTACACTCTTAAAATAAAGGTTGTTTATTGGCATCTATGATTCCATGAAGAACCTTTAACTTCCATGGAACCTTCCCATTCCACAGGCTTTCACACCGGAAGACCGTTTTTGTAGTTCCTATAACTATTGGTGGAAGTACTTGCTTTTTGGCATGTTCGCACCACGGGAACTGGGAACGATTTTAGCTTGGGGGGACTAAATTAGCTCCTACTTCAGAGGCTGTGTTTGAAATCGCCCCCTATACCCTTATTCACTATTCCCTACATTTGTCCACAAGTTCACTTGAATGAATGAATGAAAACGAGTGAGCGAATTCAGACACTGAGTGCGCCAGAAGGGCTGATACTTTTACAGTTTGTGCTTGCTGTTTAATAATCATGTGACACTTAGCTAACAGGCAACTCCAGTAGTAATTAAAAGATTTATCTTGAACTCTGTCATGGAAACTATGTGTAAACCTTAATTAAAATAATAAATTAAAAAGGAATTTACCACATTGGTCCACCAGTTTGGAAAAATGATGCATGGATGATTCAGCTGCAGAGCCATCTTCTGGCCAAACATGACCCTCACAGTGCATTATGGGAATTCTCTAGTACATCGGTTGTACACTCGTTGTTGCAGTGCATTATGGGATTGAATGAGTGCACTTGATAACATCTGCATTGGTTTTGGACACCACTACAAATGGCTGTTCCCTCAAATAGTGCCCTATTTAGGGGTATAGGGGGTGATTTCGCACACAGCCAGAGTAGGTTCTAATTCAGCACAATAAGAAGTACCAATGACATAAACGTACATTGATTGGCCGAACACATGCAAAACACAGTTTTTAAAAAGCAGTGTAAACAGAGTTTATATATATTTACTCCTCAAACTAACTTCATGAACATGAAAAACAGCGATGATCGACCAATGCCGAAGTCCATGCACTTCTCAAACTGCTCAACGCTAAGGAGGAAATCCAATGCGAGTTTGACGGGACCAAGCGAAACATTATTGTATTATGTATTTTTGCATTCATTTTTTTTGTTTAACTTTGTGATAACATATTGGATGGGACTGTTAAACAGATCATAAACTAATGAAGATGGAGAATGGGAGCGCTGTATGCTCAGGCTCTGGCATTCTCTGCACGATCAAAATAAAAAGTCCCGCACAACATCCAGAGCGTCAGGACATAAGTGATGGCTTATGTCACTTCAGAGTTCCTATTGGCGGTGCAAATGCAGCCAGGAAAATGGCCCTTGGGTAGAATATAATCCTCAGAGGACCTTCCTGGTGGCTAGTTCCTATAACTACCTGATGTGAAAGCCCCTAAAAAGTTCTTTATGGTGAAAAAAAAAGTTCTTGGATTTTTAGAATGTTTTTCACATGAAGAATTTTTTTTTTTTTTTTTTTTTTTAAGAATTGTTCACTGAAAGGTTCTTTGCGAAACCAAAAAGTGGTTCTTCTATGGCATCCCTTTGAAATCCCCCTTTTGGAACCTTTATTTTTAAAAGTGTATCACCAACTCATGATATAATCCAATACAGACAACATAGGTAAAGGTTGCCACTCATGCAGAGCGCTCCATCATGAGTAAACATTTTGAAGGACACGAGGGATCAGTGAAGCAGACACTCGTTGTGATTGGTCACTCACCCAGCTCGTTGAGGCTCTGGGCAGCTTTAGTGATCTCTCTGCTGCCCCCTTGCAGTTGCCCCTGCAGTCGTTTGCTCAGGTACAGGATGCGAATAATCCTTCTCAACAGGTCACACGCCACCTGCCAGACAGAATAAGATAAGGCATCAAATAACAATGACTTGTAGGCCTATCATAAACAGCACAAGCAAATATCAATGATAAGGTAATGATAATGATGTCCACATTATGATAAAGTGAAAATGTACCATGGTAGCCATAGTTTCCATGATATAGATTGTACCTACAGTACAATAAAACTGAAAACCTGGTATTAGAGACCAATACTTATTATTATGGTATTAATACCCCTTTTCACACAGACATGAAGGATGAATAGTGTTTCTTGTTAAGAAATATGCTTACAGTTTTCATCTGGCAAGCTTAAAATTAAGGAAGAGATTGACAGACTTAAACCAAAAGATTTAAATTGAAGGAGGAACCTGACCTATGTATAAAGACCACTTCATCCACCTGTAGGATAATAGCGTAATTTGTTTCACACAAATCTTTGTTAATATACTCAGAATAACGGGTTCTTTATCAAGGAGAATGATGTGCATTATCTCACAGGATTCTTTTAGGACTAGAATAGCATATCAGTTACAGTAAATGTCAAAGGATTTCACACACATTTAAATACTATAAACAGGCATGAATAAGCTATTGATTCACGCCATAACAGCCAACACACACTAACAATAAACTCTTATAAGCCAGTACATTTGTCCTCAAAACATGAAACTAAGCCACATGTTCAGTATAGTATGACAATCATGCCTGGGGCAGACAGCAGGCAAATGAAGGACACGGAGAGGTCAGACTTTGTGTTTCAGTAAAAAGGTGCAGCTGAACTGTCCCAAAGGTACGTGCATCTTATTTTGTGTGTGTCTGAGTCTGATTGCTTTGTCCCGGGGTGACACAGTGTCAGATACTGTGACAAAAAAAAAAAAAATCAAAAGGAAAACGGGAAAAAATTCAGCTGTGTCCCCATCGTCAGGTCTGGTCTTATTCTTATGAGGAATAAAAATAAATGAAAATCTGTTGCTAAAGGCAAGGACAGGACAGACCCAGACACAAAGACAACATGAAATGAACAAAGTCCCACACTTCTGAATATGTGTGCCATCAGATAGTCAAATATAAAAATAAAATATTGAGTAGGGGGTCACGCATTTTATTTTTAGAAAAATACATGAGCAATAATAACAGTAATGCATGCCTTTGCAATCACCACTAATAAGAGCACTAAGAAGAACATATTCTGACTAGGGTTGCAAAATTCCAGGAATTTTTAAAGTTGAAAAGTTACAATGGGAATTAATGGGAATTTGCAGGTTAACCTATAACAGGGAACTTATATGTATTTGAAAAAAAAACAAAAAAAAAAAACAACATCTTGCAGCATAATCTTGGTTAAAATAACCAGATTTAATGCACAGTCATAGGGAATGTTTATTTTATTCAACATTCATGCTTTTTTTTGTCGTTTAATGAAAGAATCAATTAAAGTTCTACTCAAAAATGTCATTTTACATGCATGTCTGCTTATGGCCAAACAAAATGTTTATATTTATGTTTGTATAAGATACAGTTTGTATAAATTGCCAATTAATTCCCTTTCATTCCCGTTAAGTTTCCAACTTGGAATATTTCCAAAATTCCCCAGCTTAACTTCTCATGGAAAGTGTCTGGAAAGTCTCCTGAAATTTACCAGAAATTTTCCACTCCTTTGCAACCCTAATTCTGACACAGACTAGTTTCTCATTGCAGTGTATTCTTTTATAAATTTTAATAGTGACAACTTGCCCCACGATCAACAAACTGTAACCTTTTTTCCTGGGCAATAACATTGATGTAACTTCTGTAATCAATATTCATTTGGGGTTCTTTGTAGGTATTTGCCAATACAGATATTGAAAAAGACTTTTTTTTTTAAAAATGTTAAAGAATTTACATCCAGAGAAAATAAATATGACATTAAATAAATATGACAACATGCCCTGGTTTCCTTTAAAAACATATTCACGACAGCTGCATGCAAACAATGATCAAACCACTGACGGATTATCATGGAATTTGTGATAATGCTATGCTGATGAGCAAACACATATATGCAAATGCATATCTACAGTTCTATAAAGCCACACAAGAAAAGGGGCAGAAAGAGGTTTTGAGAGTAAAGGGGAGCATTTCATAACCACTGCGACCTTTCCGCGGCTGTAATTCATTCATATTTAATAACAATTCCCCAAAGCCAATAAAAAACCAGGACCGAAGACCCTGTAAATCCACAAGATGTGTCGAGCAGGACACTTCTGTTCACCTAGCTGTGGGTATTCACGTGTGTGACTGATAAAGTGTGAGAGAGACCCTTCCTTTCTGGGCCAAAATTGACTTTTATTGATTTTTTTTTTCCTGCAGGCTTGAAGCTTCACTCATGATGACATCATGTGAAGTTATTGTAAAAGAGCTGCATAAAGATTGTAAATATTAAACACTGCACAAAAAAATATGACTTTTATATTCCTCTAAGAAAACAACAAATTAATTTGGAATGACAAATTGAGTAAATAATTACAATGTTATACTAATTACACTCTTAAAAATGATTTGGAAAGAATTCAAAAACATCTATTCCCCAGAATGATTTTCTTTTTGTTTGTGTGTATTTCTCTTTTTTCCCCCATGTGTATTACAGAATCTGACTGCAAATAATTGTGAAGGCAGGGCTGTATCGGACTCAGATGTTGAGCCAATAAACATGTAAATCAAGTCATTGGGGAAAAAAGCACAGCGTTTGCATAGCAGGACAATGAAGAAATAACAGTTTTGCAGAATGCAAATCTCTTGGTCTGTTTGGAATATCCAGGGATAGAGAGATGACAGAAGCAGATGTAAAATAAAAAAAAAAACACCTGTAAGCGAGCAAGCTGGGACGTCCGTGCCACAATCTTATTGTAAGGGTCAACGATTTTGGTCCTTATCCTATAATGGAAAGAGAGAGAAATGCTTATCAGAAATGTTAATAAAATACTACAAAGTATCTGTCTAATTCATACTTCCTTTTTTTAAATATATAGAGCACAAATTGCAGAGACATTTTCTGATATCTATTAATCGTGTGCCACCTTTTGAAAACATGGACCATTGTAACGCCTTTAAAGGGGTCATTTACCTGTCCACAGCACTCTGGAGAGCTGCAATTCTGGTCTGCATCATTTGTAAGACACCTGTGTGGAAGCAAAAACACCCATAATTCCCATGCTCAGATGGAGTGCGCTGTGCAAGAATTTGAGATGTGACAAGGGATCCCCCTGGAGGACAGCTGTAAAATTGCATGCACATTCAAATTCATGGGTGTTCCAAGTAATATTTTATGTTTAAAAACGTCACAGTATCCCAGATTATATTCCTAAAATAACTATAGGTAACTCTGTCTTCCCAGTTTGTCCAAACTATGACAGACAACACACTGCAACTTCTATATGTACTTTCGGAATACTTCAATTGCATTTAATATTTTTTATATGCTTGTATGAAATGCTCATTTGAAATTACACATGAATGGTAGGAAATGGCAAACATCCAGTTAAAAATGTGTTTTAAAATCACCATGAATTCAAAATGGACAATTCTTAATTTCTATGGAACATTGTAGTATTTACTATAAAATATTTATCTGTGCACATCATTTTTTTTTTTTAATTCACGTGCAATCTTTCATCAAAATAACTCTTCTTTACTCTGATGATGTGTTTACTGTCATGAGGGGGGTGCAACCTGTCACTCACATGAGATCCACCAACCACAACCATCCAATCAATTCCACACGGACAAAATCAAGTCCCGCCCTACATTTTTACTTGTTCCAGCAGCAGTTTCCCTTGGATATACTGTACGTCACAATAGGTAAGAAAAGACTATCACAACTTTCCATTTCCGGCTTTAAACTTATATTACATAAACCCAACTGATGATGTGATCTAAAAAGAAGTGTTAAAATTTGAAGCAGGCAGTGAAACATTACCTTCAAGAGACTCCATCCCCGTTGCCTGAGCTAGTAGATCCTCATGTCTGGCCACTACCTGCAATCAAAAAGAAGATATATGATCATTTTCTAATTAATATTTTTCAGTGCTTAGAACATTTCTATAAAAGATTAGTGCACTTTCTAACTTCATGGACATGATGCTAACACAGATCATCTTGCTAGATCTGTCTGCAGCTTTTGACACAGTTAACAACCAGATCCTCCTGTCAACCCTCATGAGAAAGAGCATCCCAGAAACTGCTCTCCAGTGCTCCAAGTCTAACCTCTCAGGTAGGTCATTCAGGGCTGAGGTGTCGAAGTTGCAAAATCTAGCTACTGGGGTGCCTCAGGGCTCAGTGTTTCTCTTCTCTATCTACATGACATTCAGCTGCCATTCAGAAACATGGCTTTTCCTATCACTGCTATTCTGATGATACACAACTCTACCTCTCATTCCAGCCAGATGATCCAACGGTAGCTGCTTGCATCACAAACATTTCTTGCTGAATGAAGGACCACCACCTTCAACTCAGCCTTGCCGACCTTGTGGTCTCAGCCAACCCAACACTTCATCAAAACTTCTCCATTCACCTAGGTTCATCAACCATAACTCCATCCAGGACAGCCAGGAACCTTGGAGTTAAACTTCACAGACCACATTCCTAGAAGATAAGGCCCTTCCTATCAGAGCATGCTACACAACTCCTTGTCCAAGCTCTTGTTCTATCCAGACTAGATTATTGTAATGCTGGCAGGCCTTCCAACATGCACCGTCAAACCTCTGCAACTGATCCACAATGCAGCAGCAAGAGTGGTCTTTAACGAGTCAAAGAGAGCGCACGTCACACCTCACTTCATAAACTTGCAATGATTGCCAATTGCCGCTCGCATCAAATTCGAGACACTGATGTTTGCCTACAGAACAACCACTGGCTCTGCACCCCTACACCTAAGGTTGGTCCTACAAGGTGTCTAATGTGTCTAAGTTGCAAAATCTAGCTACTGAGGTGCCTCAGGGCTCTGTGTTTGGACCACTTCTCTTCTCCATCTACACAACATCACTAGGATCTGTCCTTCAGAAACATGGCTTTTCCTATAACTGCTATGCTCATGACATACAACTCTACTTCTCATTCCAGCCAGATGATCTGACGGCAGCTGCTCAGACATTTCTTGCTGGATGAAGGACCACCACCTACACCTAAACTCACTTCTCACTTCTTCAGACTTATGTGCCCTCAAGAAGCTTGTGTTCTGCAAGTGAACCCAAAGAGGCACAAAATTACTTTCCCGGACCTTTATCTTCACTGTTCCGTGCCGGTGGAATTAACTGCCTAACTCAACATGAGCAGCTGAGTCTTTAGCCATTTTCAAGAAACGGCTGAAGACATATTGTTGCCCTATTGTTGGTTTGATTGCTCCTTCATTTGTAAGTCGCTTTGGACAAAAGTGTCTGCTAGATGATTGTAAATGTAAATTGTATAAAAACCAGTGTTGCCAATTTAGGGATTTTATCACTAGATTTAGTGACTTCCCCACCCCTTTTGAGACTTTTTTCAAAAGTTTAGGGACAAATTTAGCAACTTCTAGGACAAACCTTATCTAGATTCTTAGTTTGCCCACTGATCTCTATTCATATTATTTTGCCATTATGATGTCATCTAGTGACATTTAGCTACCAGCTATTAGAAACATTGGTGCTTGTTGATTCTGACAGGTGTGACTCACCTGGCAGTGCAGCTCTTTGTCCAGCTGACTGATGCCCTCTGCCAGCTTTGCCAGCTGCTCTGCAATGACAGCATGATGAATAGCTTGAGCTGTGTATGTCTTCACGTCGAATTCCTCTTTAAGGAAATCGGTATAGCACTCTGGAAGGAAAAGGATCAGGATTTATGAAACACATAATGAGATCGCAATACCTGGACTGCAGATCAGCTTACATTACAATACACTGAGTATACTGTGTGCTACTGTGCTAGCTAAAGGTGTCGATCAAGATAATCAATCTGCCTAGCTACCCTAAAAACACATGCACAGTTCAGATCTAAAAGAGAAATCATATTAAAAGAAGATTACCATCTTTCAGAAGTGAATTCGCTGTTGATTCCGGATTAGCCTCCATCGTTGCCACTTCATCAGTGACGTGGAATTCCTGCGTCAAAACATGAATGGAGAGCAACGGCGATGGGAGGTCATGAATATGAATGAGCTGTACTGACGTAACATTCATCAAAAATTCGCAAACTGACACAATTTTATTGTAATGTTGATTTAATTAATTTTAGAAACATCTTCGAGGTACTTTATTAATGTATATCATAATCTATAGTATTATAATTGGAAATAAATATGAATTTCGTTTCTTGTGGATAAGAGGTCAAAGGTTAAACACACCCACTAACACTGACACACGGAAGTGACAAACTAATACGCATGTGAATCTAGTCTAATGTTTACTATCCTGAACGCGGTTTTTTAAGGGAATGTACGTGCGCTGTTTGTAACTAAAATGGAGTACATTTTAATTTTAATACTGAGTATTTGAACTGCGCGTTTTGCCAATGATTTCAGGAGTGTGAGTCGCGGAATTTATCACAGACGTCCACAATAAAATAACAATGGACAGTGGGAATATAATGGACTTGTTTAATAGGGGAAGGCCAGTCAGAGTGTGTGCACCCATGGTCCGTTACTCAAAGTAAGTTAGACAGCATCGAAATTATTCCTGTAATGTAATATTTTGTTGTATGTGTTGTACTGAATGGTTTATTCCTGCCTTTTTCAGGTTGGCTTTCAGATGTTTAGTGAGGAAATATGACTGTGATGTATGTTTCACCCCAATGATCATTGCAGCTGATTTCATGCGCTCTGCAAAAGCCAGAGACAGTGAATTCACCACCAATAAGAGTAAGTCATAGTTCAGATATGATCTTACTGTAGATGTGTAGACTTTTTCTTGAAGCTGTCCTTTAGGCCAATGGTTTTCAGTTTTGCTTTAGTGCCCAAAGTTTACTTCAGACATGAAAAACTGTCACACCGCATTAAAATTATTTATCACAGTAAATAAAAACATTGACATCACATGTGAAAATGTCTATATTATCATAAATTGTGCAGGTGCGATAATTAAGGTAAAATAGGTAAACTGACAATTTTGGGTCACACTTTAGTTTAGGGTCCAATTCTCACTATTAACTATGACTTTTGACTCAATAAACTCTTAATTACTGCTTATTATTGATAAGGTAGTTGTTAAGTTTATGCATTAAGAGACGTAGAATATGGTCAAGCAGAATAAGTCATTTATATGTGTTTTATAAGTACTAATAAACAGCCAATATCCTAGTAATATGCATGCTAATGAGCAACTGCTTATGACATGTCAACTTAACCCTTGACATGTCAAGCTGTTACTTAACCCTAAATTGAGCCATTGGGCATTAAGCTAACCTTTTCAAATAAAAATATTAACATTGTTGCAGTCTGAGGGATCCCGTTCAGTGCATAATTTATTGGGAAAATTAACTTGGGTCACTCATAAACTTGACCTCAGTTTTCTCAATGAGACTAATTAGATGCAACACCACCTTTCACCTTTAGTTGTGTCACTGTCACAGCCTTCTGCTTTATCTACTCATATCATTTTAACATGCGTTTCCTTCTTAGCTGACCGACCCTTAATGGTCCAGTTTGCTGCGAAGGACGCACAGACGCTGGCAGATGCTGCATGTGTGGTTTGCCCTTTCTCAGATGGAGTGGATTTGAACTGTGGCTGTCCACAAAGGTAATGATAATAACAAGAACAAATGTACTTGATTTTGTCCATCAGGAATTGATTGGATGGATTGGTGGATCTCATGTGAATGGAATCTGCAGTTTCACAGCAGTCATGTGGATGTGTTTGTTGCAGGTGGGCCGTGTCTGAAGGCTACGGTGCGTGTCTGATTAACAAACCTGAGCTTGTGAAAGACATGGTTAGGCATGTCCGAAACCAAATAGACAACCCCAACTATGCAGTGTCCATTAAAATAAGGTGAGCATATGATTTCCTGACTCATTATGTTAACTTGTATTAATGATTTTGAAAAATGTCTTTAATTTAAAAGTTATTGAAATTATTGGACAGTTGGACTATTGATAACTTTAAAGCAGTGTGTTTTTAACATGTTTTAATTGTCAGTATGCCAAAGATGCTGTTTATATAGCAAATTTTACATTTCTCAACTGCCTGAATTTTTTTTTTATTTTGTCGCCAAATATAACCATATTATTGCCCAGTTATTATATAAAGTTGGATATATGTCCAACTTTATCCGCATACATACATACATTATATATATAGCAAAAGGTGATATATACTACATAAACTACCATTCAAAAGTTTTTTAATGTTTTTTAAAAGAGTCTCTTCTGCTCACCAAGGCTGCATTTATTTGATAAAAAATACAGTAAAAACAGTTAAATTGTGAAATATTTTTACAATTTAAAATAACTGTTTTCAATGTGAATATATTTTATAAAGTAATTTATTCCTGTGATCAAAGTTGAATTTTCAGCATCATTACTCCAGTCTTCAGTGTCACATGATCCTTCAGAAATCATTCTAATATGATGATCTGCTGCTCAAAAAGGCATTAAATTGATCAAAAGTGTCAGTAAATACATTTATAATGTTACAGAAGATTTGTATTTAACCCTAAATGGTCCTTGGGGACAAATGTGGGCATTTTTTTTTTATTATATATATATATATATATATATATATATATATATATATATATATATATATATATATATATATATATAATAAAAAAAAAATGCCCACATTGTGAATATATATATTCACAATATATATATATATATATATATATATATATATATATGGTTTCCTCAATCTGAGTGTTAGAAGACTTGGCTACTTTTCCTAAATTTGCCACCTGAACATAAAAAAAAGTTGGACTTGATTCAACAATGTTAAGTGGTTGATTAAAAAATCCATAATCGGTCCTTCGTGGACACTAGTGGGCAACCAAATGAATGGATGAGACTATAATTCAGAGCAATTTTTTTTATTTGATGCAGATCATACACATAAATGAAGGGCCTATAGAACATTCTCAGTGTGACACACACACACACACACACACACACATCCACACACACACACACACACACACACACACATCCACACACACATCCACACACAAAGCATTGAATGAGCCTATAACCTATATTTGACATTTTGTCTTTTGTTAGAAATAAATGGTTATTCTGCTTTGTATTTTCCTTATAGCATGCTCAGATTTGTCTGTAAGCATATTTTGGCATTAATTCTACAATTTTAATTTGTGATAAAATTTAAAACTTGAGAGGTAAAGTTTGTTAAAACATTGGTTTATAGATTTCAGCATATGCAGCCAGTGAGTAATACAGCCATCTAGTGGCCATTGATATCACCAGATGTCGCCATTGCCAAATTTTGGGGTTTGGCTGTTTGGACTTACTGGAATGAATATTTTTACATACATACATACATGCATACTATTAAGAATGTATGTATGTATGTACTATTACATACATACATACATGCATGAATACATACATACAAATAAATAAATAAAATAAAAAAAAGCATATTTTACATGAAAGTCAATGGAGTAATTTTAGAGGTAAATAAGGTCAAAAATACAGAAAAATCACAAAAGAAATGCACAAATTGAGTGTTTTTACTTTTGTGAAAAAGTGTTATGACATTTATTTAAAAAAAAAAAAAAATTGGGATCACACCTGTGACATTCGTGCCCAAATTTCTCCACGAAAGACTCATTAAGGGCTGAAGGATGAAGGATGCTTCAGGGTTAATAAATGCTTTAATACATTTAATAAATAAATTCTGTTCTTTTAACTCTCTTTTCATCAAAGAACTCTGTTCAACATTGATAATAATAATAATAATAATAAATGTTTCTTGAGCAGCAAATCAGCATATCAGAATGATTTCTGAAGGATCATGTGACACTGAAGACTGGAGTAATGATGCTGAAAATTCAGCTTTGATCACAGGAATAAATTACATTTTACAATATATTCAAATAGAAAACAGTATATACAATATTTCACAATATTACAGTTTTTACTGTATATATATATATATATATATATATATATATATATATATATATATATATATATATATATATATTTATTGGCTTGACATTTATGGCCAGTATTGTTTTTTTCTTGTCTTCAGGATTCACAAAGACCTCAGGAGGACAGTAGATCTCTGTCAGAAGGCTGCGGCAGCAGGCGTCTCATGGATTACAGTTCACGGGCGTACAGCCGACGAGCGGCACCAGCCTGTTCATTATGATGCCATCAAGACCATCAAGGACAGTCTTTCCATCCCAGTCATCGCTAATGGTGACATCAAGAGCATGCAGGATGTGGAGGCCACCTACGCCCTCACAGGGGTGGATGGTGCGTGTCAGTGTAATGCAGCTGATGCTGACCTCTCCTGATCTTATATCTGATATCTTTGAATTTCTGCAGGTGTGATGGCTGCTCGGGGGTTGCTGGCCAATCCTGCCATGTTCGCAGGGTACGAGGAGACCCCGCTGCAGTGCGTGTGGGACTGGGTGGACACCGCTGTGGAACACGGGACCCCGTTCAGCTGTTTCCACCATCACCTGATTTACATGCTGGAACGCATCACCTCTCAGCCCGAGAGGAGACTGTTCAATAACTTATCCAGTACGTCTGCGGTCATTGACTTCCTCCACAATACATATGGCTCCACATAATTGTTTTTAATCAATGTATTCTTTTATAAGTTGTAATAAAGGCACAAATAAAGAACATCCTATTATTTGCCTGAAAGGAATGCTGTTTTATGTCTGCTTCAATACGGTTTTTATCTGCAACGTGCTTTTAATAACAGGCTCTTTGCAAAGCAGAAGCTGTGCTCCAGAGTTTATCTCCAACCCAAACTCATCTAAAACACAAGCGTTTGAAATGGTTTATTTTTGAAAGTCATTAGGCCCACATGAGTGGTTGAATTAAGAGGATCTGGTTGGTAGCTCAGTTGGGAAGTACATGACCTTGAGTCTAGGCTAGTGCAGTTAGGGGTTCAAGCCTTGGATTGTTTAGATAATATGTTTATTGTTGATCGTCTTCCAAAGCAAACACTTATCTCCTGTGCCGCAGAGCTTGTATGCAATGTACATATATGAAGTAACTTGATGGTCACTGCATCTGTGGGATTTAAAGGAAGTAAAGTGCAGTTTTCCATCCGCTCCACTAGGCGGCAGAAGCGGGTTTCAGCTTCAGTCTGACACTTCGGCTGCTTGACAACATGACGCTTGATGACAGTCACAACAACACAAGCAGATCCTGCAGATGAGATGACAGCTCTTAATGTCACTTTAACAGCAAATATTACAGCTTAACTGCAAATAAAACCGACACACAGACGGATAAAATGCGGGAATCGAGTGTCAAGCGACTCACCTGTAAGTAACTTTTCGCATAAAGTCGATTTCTCTTGTTCTCAAGCCATTGTTTGAGTGTATATATATGTTTACAAACTTTACATGAGATATACCTAAACCTAAAATCTTGCTGTTGAAAAAACAAAACTTAATATCTGATATATACACAAGTTGAGGCAGTCACATCCCACAGACTTGTTTACATGCTGAACTCCTTGTCAGACCTTTAGAAGCACAGGTGAAGAAAAGGACACTTCCATAATGTACTAAAAATCATTTTTTAGTACTTAAGATAATCTTAAGAACATCTAAGTGTATTAAAAAATGTATTTATTTACCACTTGAACCTGTGTATGAAAAGAAAGTGTATGAAAGATGGGTTCATGTGTACTATAAGTGATAACTAAATAAATGTTTTAAATACAGAGATAGAAAAAAGCATTTTAGTTCATATTCATGGTGTCTCAGAATACCACAGTTGAGTACATTTAGATGTTCTTAAGAAGTATTAAAGAAGAATTTTTAGTATATTAAGTACAAAATTAGTGCGCCAAAATAGAGCCTTGTATGGTCTTCGTTTGGGAAGTACACTCAGGGTCTTTGGGGTCTCCACAGACCCCTGGCAACAAAATGTAATTTTGTAACAAAATAATTGTTTTTTTGTTTTTTTTTAAACAAGTGTAATTTTACTCTGTTTATTAATGTTTTTACTCAACATTTGTGCAGTATTTGGAGGATTTATCATATTTTTTAAATTTATATAAATAAATTAAAAAATATTTTTTTAAATAGGTTTTTATACAAAAACAGCTTTTTATGTAAAATTCACTTTATAAAAGACCCACATTTCTAACTTCAATTCATGGGGATAACATGGATAATTTGACATGGTTTAGAGTAAGATTTTTGCCCATCTTTTTGAAAATGCAGTTTTAAAAGTAAAAAAAACGATCATTTTTATCAGTAAATGGCTGCAGAGCTCCAGTATTTGCTATGTGCTATTTGACTGACTGAAAGACATCTTTTCACAAGTATTTTTCAGTTGGATTCATATCTAAATATTATGAAATCACAATTAGAACAATAAATGCTACTTTTTGTCAAAGTTTAGTATTTTTTGTAATAAAAAAAAATCAGTTAGTCAAATAGCACATAGCAAATAGTGGAGCTCTGGAGCCGTCTACTGGTAAAAGTGGATAGTTTGTGAAAGTGATACTGCATTTTCCAAAAGATGGGCAAAAATCTTACACTAAACCATGTCAAATTACTCATGTTATCCCCATGAATGAAAGTTAGAAATGTGGGTCTTTTATAAAGTGAATTTTACATAAAAAGCTGTTTTTGTATAAAAACCTACTCAACAAAATATTTCTATATTTATTTATATAAATTTAAAATATATGATAAATCCTCCAAAAACTGCACAAATATGAAGTAAAAACATTAATAAACAGAGTAAAATTACATTTGTTCTTAAAAAAATAATCATTGTTTTACAAAATTACATTTTGTTGCCTGGGGTCTGTGGAGACCCCAAAGACCCTATAAGGGTTAAGTACATTATCGAAATGTACCTTTTTTCACCTGGGAGAACAAATCAATTGCTAGTTGTTATGTTACCTTAATAATCTCTGAATAAATCGCCCTCTGATTTTCATATTATAAAGTAGAAAAATCATGCTGTTTGTCTCCGTTGATATATTGTTGTGATGCATCAATTTAAAAAAGGTCCTTAGAGGACAAAAATATCCCTGTCAAAAAAAAAAAACTGTCATAAAAATTTGAAGCTTGGGAACACAGATTTAAGTTTGCTCTCATTTTAAAGAAGACCATTGGCAGGTTATTGTTGAAGTAATACAACAAATTTATATTAAATAATTTTATATAAAATATATATTTTATAAAACATGTTGAACTCAAAAACTGCTAGAAAATCAAGGCCATAAATCTAAATAAGTTGCGTTCCAAATTTGAGGTTGATATCTCAAAAAATGAGCTTCTGGTATGATTTTGTTTGGGTGCAGTGCCAAATTTTTTCCATTAGATGTCAGCAAAACTGCAGCGGTACACACAATGGTTAGTTTTGTGATTTGTAGTACAGTACAATTTTTCTCTCTCAAATATTACACGCACACACTGACACACAATTGTTTTAGTACACACATTCAAACTGCACATCTATACCAACACTCCCACACAATTATAGCTGCATAATTTATCAAATCGGCTCTATAATACGCAGAAAACGGGAATGAAGCGAGCATAAAGACTAGTAAAAAATTAATTTTGAAGCCTTGCCAACAGATTTGAAAGCCTATTAACAAAGACTGCATCATTTTATAGTTAAATATCTCATGTTTTATGTTTGGCAACGGTTCTTTTAACCCTAACAGATGGAGTGTGTAGCTTTTCATTTTCACACATAAATGGGCACTTCTGAGTCCTGACTTTAACCTCAGTGCAAGTCTTTAGGGTTGTGCTGGAGAAGACTTTACAGAGTGCTCACCTCTTGCATTGTCAATACAAGATCTTGACCAAAAATTGATGGACCTCTTGATGGAAATAAATGTTGTAATGTCCTTTCCATCAGGAGGTGCATCAATTTTTGGTCAAGATCTTGTATTGACAATGCAAGAGGTGAGCACTCTGATCATCATCTGTCTCACATTTAACTTAATAAATTCTGAGCTTTGTTATGAGTTTGAAAATGTTAAATTAACTGGACATCTAAGAACTGAGTCGGTAACGCAACTTGAAGTCATTTGATGGTGGTGAAACACGATTCGTCTGGTAGAAACTGTGCAGTTTGTCATCCGCTCCTCTTCACGTTCATGACGTCTTTGGATCCTTGACAGCAACACCTGATGTCAACTTGACATTCGCCGCACCACGTTCTGATCGTTTTACAGTCATATAAATACAGATCCTGCAGATGACAGCTCAGTGACAGACTCATAAAGTCACTCATATTCCAGCCCATCAGAAAAATCAGCTGACACACATTGCGATAATGAGGGGCATCGACAGTGTCACAAGACTCACCTGTAAGTAACTTAAAGTGCGTTTCTCTTGTAAAGTCACTATCACTGATTATGTAACAGTCCTCATTTGTATTTAAGTTGTCGATTAAGCTTGTACTGATGTGTCTTGTGATGTCAAAGCAGTTTACTGGAGTCACTGGTTGATGCTGCTCGACGTTGTTTACAGAACAAATGAATCGGTTGCTGTTGCTTTACTTTAATGTGAATCTAATGATGCCCTGCATCATTTTCCATACAAGAGCAAACTATTTTCTTCCAGTTTTACAGTACATGTCTGCAAATTATAGGCAGAGCAGGACCATCTGATCCACAGCTGTATATAAGGCAGTTGTCCACAAGGTACATGGAACGAAAGTAGTGCAAGAGCATAGTGTGAAAGTATACCGTCCATATAGTGTTGTAGTTTAGTAGATTAAAGGATTAGTTCACTTTAAAATGAAAATTGCCCCAAGCTTTACTCACCCTCAAGCCATCCTAGGTGTATATGATTTTTTTTTTTCAGATGAACACAATCAGAGTTTAGTTGACTTGATTAACCTCACGTGATCATACAGACCTGTTGTAATTTGAAACGGATATCATTAAACTGCTAGTTTTTGCCACAAAGTTGCTCGTTTAATTTATTTTTATTTCAACAGCATATTATATATTGTTGTTTGTGCTCTGTGAATAGATTTATGACTGATTATTATTTTATTTTTGCTTAATCTCAGATTGTTCTGTCAGCAGTGGGCGGGACTTACAAGCAGTAATCCAATTGGCTGAAAATGTAATTAATATCTGACAGCCTGTTGCCAATTTGCAATCCACCTGAGGACCAGTGTGAGCACAAGGAGAAGTCTTCTTTGAATATTGTAAGTTCTTATTTTTAAGTTAATATTTAAAAAAAAAAAAAAAAAAAGAAAAGATCTAAGTAACCTTTAGATATTCTTACTTTTGGACTTCATTTTTGTTGAGTCTGTTTTCACAAACACTCAGTGACACGTTCTGTTTAATAACATAAAAATGCAGTTTTGTTCAAATGTGGTTGCAACAGTGTTTTATAAAACTTACTTTCTTAATCAGTTATGCTTTTGAATTGAATCCTATTTTAAAGTATATCCATTTGATATGTATTATACCTTACAGCTCTCTCTATCACCTGAAATGTATAAATTGCAGCAGTGTCGTCATGACTGATCATTTAATTTCACCTGATATTAATTAACTTGAAAAGGAGGGTGTCTAGATCATATATGTGTACATGCAGTAACTTGCCCCATAGACATCCATTGGAATGCATATGTTGACTTATCGTTTTAGATTTTTCACATAAAGGTGTGACTTTATTATATTGTGGAACTTGACTGATTTTTCTGATTGTCTTGCTGTCTGTTTGTAGAGTATCTCTGGGTCAGAGCTGCTGGAGGTCATGAAGAGGTGGCAGGAGAAGCAACTACAGCTCATACCCTTTCTCTGGGATAAAGGTTATGACAGGCCATTTCTGTTTGAATGCATGTTATTTACAAACTGGAGTGATCCGTTTGTGTGCACAATAAAAGGCTACATGTGACATTTGTGTGCTGTTCATGATTTCCAGCTGATCTCAGCTCTCCAAACATCAAAACATGCTGTTACATACAATTGGTAGTTCAAATGAGGTGTGGGCTCATCAGTCATTCACTGGCCCACATCTTTAGTAGTTGTTGTTTTTTTTTGTTTTTTTTTGGGCAAGCTGGCTAATTTGTAAGTTCATGATTTCCAAGCTAAAATCAATTAAGTTTTCCTCATTAGAAATCCATCTTATTAGCACGCGTATGAATGCCTGTAATGTGATGCAGCCTGACTTTTTCAGCCTGGATCATCTCAAGGGAAACACCCTTCAAATGCTGGTTTGAGTTTCTCCCCAGAGGCAGGCAGTATCTGAGATTTTCATTGGATGATATTGGGGGAGGAGCTGGATTGAATCCTGGTGCTGTTTCTTTGGTCAAGATTTAAGGGGAGTGGCCAAAAAAGCCACTCCCAATTTATTGACTTAGCCTGTGTCTGGAAATTTTTTATAAGTCCATTTTGAAAAATTGAACTCCTGCTCTATAACCGCTGCTGGATATTGTCTCAGAAGTCCCAGGGGGGAGCGGTCTGGATCTTAACTCCCCCCTTTGTGTCCAGCCTTCTCTCGTCCTTCTGGTCATGATCTGATCCGCTCTTTTCGCAGCTTGTCACAGCTCACGACCGGACAACCGTCACGCAACCGTGCTTTGGTGACCAGGCTGGGGCTTGAACCCAGGTCCTTCCGTTCAGGGAGGACATGCTCAGACCGTTGAGCTATTGGCACCTGCACACTAACTGTTCTTTTTTTGGATTCTTGTTTTTTTTTTTATTGTGAAACCAGTGAAACTAAATTTTTCTACCTCCAGAGAGGGATTCGAACCAGAAAATCCCACGTCAAGGTCTGACCTTCAGACCGCTGCCCCACTGGTCCGTTTTCAATCCCTGTTTGTTTTTTTGGATTTTTGTCTTTTTTTTTCAGTGAAAAACCAGTGAAACTAAACAATTTTTCTACCTCCAGAGAGGGATTTGAACCAAGACTTCCCACGTCAAGGGCTGACGTACAGACCGCTGCACTACTGGTTGGTTCTCGCTCCCAGCTTTTTTTTTGGGATTCTTGTCTTTTTTTTCAGTGAAAAACCAGTGAAACTAAACAACTTTTCTACCTCCAGAGAGGGATTTGAACCAGGATTTCCCACGTCAAGGGCTGACGTTCAGACCGCTGCACTACTGGTCCGTTTTTGATCCCAGTTTGTTTTTTTGGATTTTTGTCTTTTTTTTTCAGTGAAAAACCAGTGAAACTAAACAATTTTTCTACCTCCAGAGAGGGATTTGAACCAGGACTTTCCACGTCAAGGTCTGACCTTCAGACCGCTGCCCAACTGGTCCGTTCTCGCTCCCAGCTCTTTTTTTTTTGCATTTCTGTGGGGGGGGGGGGGGTTTCAGCGAAAAACCAGTGAAACTAAACAACTTTTCTACCTCCAGAGAGGGATTCAAACCAAGACTTCCCACGTCAAGGGCTGACGTTCAGACCGCTGCACTACTGGTTGGTTCTCGCTCCCAGCTTTTTTTTTGGATTCTTGTCTTTTTTTTCAGTGAAAAACCAGTGAAACTAAACAACTTTTCTACCTCCAGACCTCCAGAGAGGGATTTGAACCAGGATTTGAACCAGGATTTCAACCAGGATTTCCCACGTCAAGGGCTGACGTTCAGACAGCTGCCCCACTGGTCCTTTCACGCTCCCAGCTTTTTTTTTTTTTGCATTTTTGTGGGGGGTTTTTTTTCAGCGAAAAACCAGTGAAACTAAACAATTTTTCGACCTCCAGAGAGGGATTTGAACCAAGATTTCCCACATCAAGGGCTGACGTTCAGACCGATTTGAAGAGATTTGAACCCATGTCTTCATCACAGCCTCATCTTCAGAAAGTATGTGTTTTTCCACTCACCCATCATGGATTTCACAGCAACAGTTGGATTTTGGGACACTTTGTCTAATGAGTAGATTTGAAAGTAAGCAATAGCTTTTTCTGTGCTTTTTTTTTTTTTTTTTTTTTTTTTTTAATGGTAAATGGTTGTCACCATTGTGAATAAACACTCAATTACAATCCTTGATAATCACTGACATTCCAAGAATTATTAATTTCAGTTTAGTTTTATTATCTGGCTAAACAAAAATATATGTTTAAGTTGAGCTGTTCTTAATGAAAAACTCATTCGATTTTCATGTGAAATTTTTTTCTCAAGTTATTAATTTTATATTCAAGCTTGTGATTGCACCCTTTTGTGGTGGTTTTGTGAATTACAACACTGCAAATCGAGCCTAATGAGCTTAAATGCGCTACACTTCTGTAAGAGGGTGAGGGCAGAAAAACATATTTCACACTGCAACATGAACAGCCAGAAAACCTATTTACACTATGTTGCATCCTGTTTTCTGTTAAAATATACTTGCAAAGAAGACAAAGTTGTGCATTCCTGTGATGATTTTTGTGAATTTCACCCGAACAAATCAATTCTAATGAACTTAAATGTTGTGCACCCTCCTGTGGTTGTTTTTGTGAATTACACCAATACAAATCGAGTCTACTGAATTTAAATGTGCTATACTTCTGCAAGAGGGTGAGAGGGTGTTCTCATAACGCTACGCAACATGAACAGCAAATCAGATCTGTTTACACTATCGACGTTCTGTGCTCACTTCTGTTAAAATAAAATGATTTGCAAAAAGTCAACAGACCTAAAATGCTGTGTGCCCTCCTGTGGTAATTTTTGTGAATTACACTTCTGCAATTCGAATCTAATAAATTTAAATGTGTTTTGCCCTCCTGTGGTGATTTTTGTGAATTACACCGCTGCAAATCGAGTTTAATGAATGTAAATGTTTCGCCCTCAAGGGGTGATTTTTGTGAATTACACTGATGTACATTGAGTCTAATGAACTTAAATGTTTATCGCCCTCCTGTGGTGATTTTTGTAAATTACACCACTGCAATTCAAGTATAATGAACATAAAAGATTTTCACCCTCCTGTGGTGATTTTTGTGAATTACACCTCTGCATTTCGAATCTAACAAATTTAAATGTGTTTCGCCCTCCTGTAGTGATCCTTGTGAATCACACCGCTGCAATTCAAGTCTAATGAATTTAAATGTGTGTCTCCCTCTTGTGCTGATTTTTGTGAATTACACAGTTGCAAAACGAGTCTAATGAACATAAAATAGTTTCGCCCTCCTGTGGTGATTTTCATGAATTACATCGCAGCAAATTGAGTCTAACGAATTTAAATGTGTTTCTCCCTCCTGTGGTGATTCTTGTGAATTACACCGCTGCAATTCGAGTCTAACAAATTTAAATGTGTTTCGCCCTCCTGTGGTGATATTTGTGAATTACATCGCTGCACATCGAGTCTAATAAACATAAAAGATTTTCACCCTCCTGTGGTGATTTTTGTGAATTACACCTCTGCAATTCGAATCTAACAAATTTAAATGTGTTTCGGCCTCCTGTGGTGATTTTTGTGCATTACACCTCTGCAATTTGAATCTAATAAATTTAAATGTTTTGCCCTCCTGTGGTGATTTGTGTGAATTACACAGTTGCAAAACGAGTCTAATGAACATAAAAGTGTTTCTCCCTCCTGTGGTGATTTTTGTAAATTACACCACTGCAAATTGAGTCTAATGAACATAAAATAGTTTCGCCCTCCTGTGGTGATTTTCATGAATTACACCGCTGCAAATCGAGTCTAATGAACATAAAAGATTTCACCCTCCTGTGGTGATTTTTGTGAATTACACCTCTGGAATTCGAATCTAACAAATTTAAATGTGTTTCGCCCTCCTGTGGTGATTTTTGTGAGTTACGTCGCTGCAATTCAAGTCTAATGAACATAAAATAGTTTCGCCCTCCTGTGGTGATTTTTGTGAATTACACCTCTGCAATTCGAGTCTAATGAATTTAAATGTTTCACCCTCCTGTGGTGATTTGTGTGAATTACACCACTGCAAATCAAGTCTAATGAACATGAGTGTTTCACCCTCCTGTGGTGATTTTTGTGAATTACACCTCTGCAATTCGAGTCTAATAAATTTAAATGTGTTTTGTCCTCCTGTGGTGATTTTTGTGAATTACACCACTGCAATTCGAGTCTAATGAATTTAAATGTTTCACCCTCTTGTGGTGATTTGTGTGAATTACACCACTGCAAATCGAGTCTAAAGAACATAAGTGTTTTGCCCTCCTGTGGTGATTTTCATGAATTACACCGCTGCAAATTGAGTCTAATGAATTTAAATGTTTCGCCCTCCAGTGGTGATTTTTGTGAATTACACAGGTGCAAATCGATTCTAATGAACTTAAATGGTTATCGCCCTCCTGTGGTGATTTTTGTGAATTACACTGCTGCAAATTGAGTCTAATGAACATAAAAGTATTTTACCTTCCTGTGGTAATTTTTATGAACTACAGCACTGCAAATCGGGTGTAATGATCGTGTTGCATCAGATGGAAATATAACTTTCAGAACAAGTTCACTATATTATAATAATCGTAATCTCTGGAAAGATGAAAGAAATGAAATATCAGATCAATTATCACACAAAAATACTTTTTTATTATTCACTTGAGAAATTTTTATTATTGTTATTCATCATCATGATTTTCCCATGCATGATTGTGTTCTGTTCTGTTTGCCCATTTCTGGGTAGGAATATAGTATTTGCTATGAACAATAGAGTTTATAAACATAATATTTTAATCTTTTGTCGATTAAAAACATTTTATTCGGTTTATTGCGTATTCATTTTTGTCTGTTTTTTTTTCCCATGGCATGATCGACAAGATCTCATGCGCGACGCAAAGTGCGCGCTTTAATGACGTCACTTGAGTGAGACAGCAGTGCTGTGGCTTTCCGCAGTTAGTTTAGTTTTCCTTAATTGTGTCGTTCGTCTAAAGTTCCCCTGAAGGTTTTCTTTATACGTAGGTGAGATGCAAACATGTCTTCTTTCTGCTTCTGTGGGTGTTGTCATATTTTCTGTTTATCTGCTGTCGAGTTTTGAGTCTCGACTTGCTGTATGTTCATTTCCTGTTCGAATAGAGATCGTATATTATATCTATCTGCATTAAATTTGCAACACTTAAGCATTTTAACGACATATATATATATATGATTATATAATCTGCACTGCAGTCCAATAACTGCACTAAACCGATATACTATTATGTATTATGATCTGTGTGCATGTTAAAATGATTTGTGTGTTAAAAACATGAGGCATATGCTTCCTGATAGTGAGCACAGTGTCAAAGTGTGTAACTGGAAGAGGCATGAGGAATGTCATTGATCTTTGATCCGAGCATAATACCATAAGTAGATTAACTGAGATTAATATTAGCCTTGATTAGTAAGGAATTATGCATTTGTTTTTTCAGTTGTTGATAATCTGATACAGCATTATATAAACATGTATAAATAAAAGACACGTTTTTGCTTCTTTATTACATTTTAGGTCACACAGCTGAAACAAAATGACGTTGCAGTGGACTGCGGTTGCTTCTTTCCTGTATTTGGAAATTGTTGTTCTTGTCATCTTCTGTCTCCCTTTCATCTCTCCGCAAAGGTAAAATGTTCCCGAGTCCTTCTAATCCATTTGTATGTTCACTGTTGTCCACTTGCTCTTACTGACATCCACGTTTGCAGATGGCAGAGTATTTTCAAATGGAGCATCTGGAACCGTCTTTCCCAGTTCTGGAACAAGGGCTTTCTCACCATGATCATAATCCTCATTGTTCTCTTTCTTGGTATGTCATGTTGTGTTTTTATTACCATGTCTTAAAGTGATTAGAAATGACCCAAGTTAACCCAGCTTTGCTGTAACCCGCTGCAGACGCCCTGCGGGAGGTGAGGAAGTACTCGAACGCTGACCAAGCCAAAGACGCCAAACTGCACCCCAACATGTTTGACCACATGCACATGAAGCTCTTCCGGGCCCAGAGGAACCTCTACATCTCTGGCTTCTCGCTCTTCCTGTGGCTGTACGCATTGATTTACACATATGACATCGACTGTTTGCAGTTTGTCTTGTGATATTGAACTTATATTGGTGTTGTTTTCTCACAGTGTCATGAGGAGAGTCATCACTCTGATCAACCAGTTGGCCGTGGCCATCGGCACCAGTGTCGCTCTGCAGACTCAAGCTGAAAGCGCCAACAAAGCTGCCAAGAAATACATGGAGGACAATGAGATGCTCAAACAGGTTAAAAGCCTTTACCTAATGTGGTGTTCCCATTCTGATTATGCCATATTATCACCAAATAGTGGATTTAATCTTTTTGTCAACTTGTTTTCTTTCCGTTAGCACAGGTTTTGTATTTCTTTTTAGAACTTATTGATCGTAGGCCTCATTGATCTGAACATATGCACCTCAGGCCATTTTTACACCTGGTATTAAGAAGCGTTTTGGATGATTGGAAGTGGATGACGCTGAATGCAGGTGTAAACGGGGACCAAAACGTTTTGAGCTTGTCCAATTTCGACCACTTCGGCCCTGGGTTTTGGTTGATCGTTGTTTGGTCGACATTGTGCTTGGTGCGTTTTTTGTCTTCAAACTAAACTCTTTAGCTGACAAAATTTATATCTGGCTAGCACGCCACCCATAACGTTTACGCATTAGGTCAGTAGGTGGACTGTTGCGCTGTACGAACGCATTCGATCACATGAGTGTTTACACTGCGAAAGCAATCTGATCGAATGCGTTTTTGACTACCTCTGGAAGTGGTCGAAAGTGGACAAGCTCAAAATGTTTTAGACCCTGTTTACACCTGTATTTAGTGTCGTCTACTTGTGATCCGATCGACCAAAACGCTTCTTGATAAACAGGGCCTTCCAGAGGCCTGAATGTGTGTTTAAACAGCCATAAAATACCACCTACTCACCTAATAGGGGTGCAACGGTTCAGATTACTCACGGTTCGGTTTGTATCACGGTTTCAGTACGGTTCGGTATGTGCTATGTTCAGGTAAAAAATTACTACTGTCAAATAAAAATAAACAAAATAAGAACAAATATTCAAACAGCACAAATAAATACAGTAAAGCAAAGATACAAATAAGGTGTTTTTATGTATCCAGTTTTCAGGTACAGAAATTGAATAAAGTAGCTAATAAAATTCAAAACAACATTGCATATAATCTTCACTGTATAAATTAAATAAAGATCAATCATTATTAATTATTAAGTTACTATTCAGTCGTGAGCAGCGAGTGATTTCCTTGTCTTTCGTTGTTTGATTAACATTAAAAACACATTCAGACAGCAGGAATGCAAGGGCTGCTGTCTCTTTAAGACATAACACACAGATCAGTACACTGATACTGAACACATGTGTTCTTTCTCGAGTGTATAAGCTCACTTAACACATAACTGACTATGCTTGCTAGGATACTCGCCAAGACGGGCATGTTGACATACACTACCAGTCAAAAGTTTGGAAACATTACTATTTTTAATGTTTTTGAACGAAGTCTCTTATGCTCATTAGGGCTGCATTTATTTCATAATAAATACAGAAAAAACAATAATATTGTGAAATATTATTACAATTTAAAATGATGGTTTTCTATTTTAATATACTTTAAAATATAATTTATTTCTGTGATCAAAGCTGAATTTTCAGCATCATTACTCCAGTCTTCAGTGTCACATGATCCTTCAGAAATCATTCTAATATGATGATTTGATACTCAGTTATTATCAATGTTGAAAACAGTTGTGTTGCTTAATATTTTTTTGGAACCTGTGATACTTTTTTCAGGATTCATTGATGAATAAAAGGTTAAAAAGAACAGCATTTATTCAAAATATAAATCTTTTCTAACAATATAAATCTTTACTATCACTTTTTATCAATTTAACACATCCGTGCTGAATAAAAGTATTAATTTCTTTCAAAAAAAAGAAAAAGAAAAAAAATGACTGACCCCAAACTTTTGAACGGTAGTGTATATTGTTACAAAAGATTTCTATTTTAAGTAAATGCTGATATTTTTTAACTTTTTATTCATCAAAGAATCCTGAAAAAGTATCACAGTTTATAAAATAATATTAAGCAGCACAACTGTTTCCAACATTGATAATGAATCATCATATTAGAATGATTTCTGAAAGATCATGTGACACTGAAGACTGGAGTAATGATGCTGAAAATTCAGCTTTGCATCACAGAAATAAATTATATTTTAAAGTATATTAAAATAGAAAATCATTTTAAATTGTAATAATATTTCACAATATTATTGTTTTTTCTGTATTTATTATGAAATAATAAATGCAGCCTTAATGAGCATAAGAGACTTTGTTCAAAAACATTAAAAATAGTAATGTTTCCAAACTTTTGACTGGTAGTGTACTTTTGTGTGAATTTGTCCGTTCAAGAACAAGACTTGAAAGAGACCTCAATATTTGCGTGCTGTACATGCGCTTTGGATGAGTGCACAGATCTTCTCACAGCGCGCGCATAAGTTCTCTTTCGTGACTTGCACTCGAATGTTTAAATTGGCAAGGCTTAATGAGTTTAGTTTAAATGCAGATAGCAGTGTGTGCTGTTCAGGTCTCACCTGCGCTCACGCTATCAACACCCTGGTGAAGTCGGGGTAAATGACTGCTCATATAGAGCATGCGGCACTCGCATTAAACAAAGTTTAGGGAAGCCAGAATGCATATCCATTGACAGAAACATACATTAGCCTAACTCTGCCTGTCTGTTTTATTTATTTTCTACAAACCATATTATAGATGCGTATGCGTCGTCAGATATGAGATGAACCAAGTGTGCAGAACGATACGGTTTGATTTTTTTTACCAAGAACCGTTTCACCCCTTTCACCTAATGTGTAAACATTATGGGAAGCGCACTAGCCAGCTGGGATTTAAACATGGTCGGCTGAAGACCCAAGTTTGGTTTGAAGTCGAAAAATGTACCAAACACAATGTTCTCTCACCATTCCTGATTTCTAACACACACTCACAGTGTTCAGCTGGTCTTGTGGCTGTCAGAGCAGAAACAAAAGCTGCTGCTCTCCTTATGTTTTTCCGTCGTCTCCTTTCACGTCCAAATGAAATTGCGTGAGCTCATTTCGTTCATTAGATCATTAGAAAAAGCCCATACATTTATCCTAGTGGTGGGACAATAAATCGTTGCATCGCAAATCGAGAAATTATTATTTTCTGAATGCAACGCGATTCTCTCGAATCAATTCTGATCAAGTTTTAAACAGCAGATGTGCGTGCTTTAGAAACAGCTGAACTCTGCTTGGTTCCTTTACACACACACCACTTAAACCTAAATAATCAAGCTCAAAAAGGTTGAAGCGAATTATAAGGGTGTTTACATTAATCTCGCATCATAAAAGCATTCTGAGGTGCAAGTACATAGCTGAACGCACAAGTGCTCTTCTTTGTGAGCATTTGAGAGTATGGTTTAAAAACTAGCCTAGAGCGCCAGAGCTCAGAATTAATTCGAGAGAGAATCGCAATGCATTCAGAAAATATCAGAATCAATCCAGAATCGTGATGCATCGATTTATTGACCCAGCCCTAATTTACTCACCCATAGACCCTCCCTCAAAGAAATTAGAACAGAAGTGGATAAAAGTGAAAAGAGAAATTAAAACACCAGGTGTAAACGGGGATGTGTCTGCCTTGTCAACTTCTGATCTGATTGACCAAACACAGCATCACGAGATTAATAAGAAAATTTTTGTAGGCCACACATTTTTGACTGAGAACACCACAAGTGTAATAAGGTGGGAACAAATCCCCAAAAAAGCACAAAAATCATTTTAAATTCTTAGGGAAGTTGTTATACCTGAGCAAAGTCAGTATGTTATAGTCCAATACGATAACATTAATTAGCGTTTTCAGGAAAAAGAAAATCCTCTCCAGGTCGAAATGACCTGAATGCAACGTAAGGGTTAAATGTTAATGCGTGAATCTCATGAAACCTGCACCATATTTCAGCCCAAAATCAGAAGACAGACATAAGAAATAATATTTTCAGTGAAGAATTTGCAAGCAATGCAAACAAGTTCTTTTTTTCCTTTGATTTTGGGGTAAATGATATAGCTTAGACATCTGCTTTTTGCAGCAGTCCCTCACTGTGTTTATTCACAGCTCATGAGGAGGAATTAAATGAATGTGTGTGGCGTTTGGGTCTTGAGGAATCCTTCTGAAAGACCCTTGAGTAACAGAAGGACAAACCGTTGTTATCCTCAGGCACTTACGGATTCTAAAGGAGAAGGAGGGAAGAAACAAGATACAGAAGAGAACAAACTCCTGAAGAAAGAGGTGCAGAGACTGACAGAGGAGCTGAAGAGCAGCACAGATGGTGAGCACAAGCCTTACACACACTCAACACGGATCCTAGATAATGATTACAATCAAACGAATGATCTGGAATACAGCAGCTCTATCAGTTACAGTTGTTTGCATTTCTGTAGCTCTGAAAAAGTCCAAGTCGGATTTAGATGCCATGAAGAAACAAACCGAAGGACTAACTAAAGAATACGACCGTCTCCTTCGAGAGCACCAGGAGATTCAGGTAAGACCAACCGTATGATATTAAACAAGTAAACATGCAACTAAAACAAAAAAAAGGAATACTTGGTAGAGCTGCACGATTAATCATAAAAAGGTCGCGATCTCGATTCAAATACCCACATGATCTTATTTTATTAATGACAACGATTCGCCTGTGTCTATTAAACCTTTGACAAAATCATAGTGGAACATTCAAATCTGTGTTTGTACTGTCTGGGCCTGAGAGAGAAGAAATTTCTGTTACAAATATAAAAAATAATCACAAAAGTACAGAGATAAAAGTTTAAAATTAAGATATAAACACTGATGTCTACGATAGCGATCAAAAGAGAGCAAACCACCTTTTGAAGCTAACTTGGCGCTTCAAATAACAGTTGTATTAATTCGTCACTAGGTGGCGACAAGTGACTGTTAAAAAATGTGTTTGTCATTGAATCATTCATTCAAAAGATTCATTCAAAACACTGATTCATCCAGTAATGAAACAACTATATATTGAGTTATTGAATTCATTCAAAACCATTTTTTAAATAATCCATTCATATTAATTAAACATTTTTCCAGCAATTGGAGTCCAGCAATTAATATTTTGTCATAATTTACTAGAAGTTATCTTGTATATAGTTGTACATTCAGAATCGTGATCTCTATTTGAAACCAAAAATAATCGCGATTCTCATTTTATCCAGAATCGTGCAGCTCTAATATTCGGTAACACTTTATATTACAGGGTCCTTGATACATATGGTAGATGTATTTTCTGTAGTAATATCAGTAAATTATGAATAATTACATGCAATTAATCCTATTCATAACCCTAGATAAAGTACATGTTGTTAATATTGTTAATTAATGACCTAAATGTGTAAATACATTGTAACTAGGACATCTTAAAATAAAGTGTAACCAAATATTACTTGAAATAAACATTAACTGAAATTAAATTATTTCAGCTAGTTGCTAACGTCACATTTCTTTCATTTAGTTGAACTTCAGCAATTTCATGTAGTTCTAGAAGTACCAAAATAACAAAAATAAAACTTAATAAAAACTATATAGATATAAAAAATAAAAATGACAAAAAAATACTAAAACTTTACAGTTAAAATAAAAACAATATAAAAACAAAATCATATTTAAAATATTAACAAAATGATACTTTGCAAAATAGTATTGACAGATTTTAAATCTGTATTGTTTTGCATGTTTTAAACAATAATACTGTATGAATATTATCAAAATATAATGAACAGTAGATGAATAACAGTTTAGTAATTTATAAAATCAGACAAATATTGATAACTTAGATAAATGACACCATCGATACTAATCACCAAAACAGTGTGCATCCCGACAAAATAGTTATTTGTTACGGATAAACAGTACTGCTAAGGAATATGACATGACCAACTTGTTTACTTTTTCTTTTGTCTCTTTTCTAGAATCAGCTGGACAGTGGAGACAAAAAAGATGACTAGGCAAGTGGACACAATGGAAACCTGTACGATAATCATAATTATGCTGAGCTCCTCCCACATACACTTACCTGGTAGCATGACATGAAAACTGTTCTGAGTTCTCAGTTCTGAACCACTCATGATGATGACATCACATCCTGTCAGGTTACCTGCTCACCACACATTTGAAGTAGCGGTTTGGCTTTGATATACATCCCTATTGTTTTGATGTTCTGGCTGATGCGGGGCAGTGCTGTTTCTTTCAAATCATCTCCAAATAACTGTATCTGCACACATTTTATTGATGTGTTTACAGGAAACTGTAAATAAGCCATATTAGGCTGATGCTTGCATGTTGCATTGATTTACCTCATGTTGCTTTCATTCTCCGTTCTGCTTGATTTTCTTGAAAGTGCATATTGAACCAGACTGTTACGCAACATCCAGAAACTTCACACAAAGTCATAGTAGCTGTAATATTAGTACTTTTCACAGCAATATCTCCATTCATATTTTCCAAAAACAAGTCCGTTGACACAATCCATCAGATTGCAAATGGAAGCGTGTCTAAGATCACATACATTACAGGCTGCGTTAGTCATTTAAATCAACTTTAATTAAGAAGAATAAAACCGTATACACATAAACAACAGATAATAATAAGTAAACACGTCACAGTGAGACCATTTCCGGGCCGAGCAAACAGTCTGTTAGTGAGCGGTTAGTGTTTGGAGAGGTAGGTCAATTACACCTGAGTTCAATTACTGTTAGTTGTTAAACAAACGCAGACACCAGATATGAAAATTTCGCAGTCCAATAGAGATATCGACAGTTTCTCAATTTTGAGTCCGTTTGAGGTAGCTCTGTTTCTGTGCTGTTGATGCTTAAAACACATCTTATAAAACATGTCCAGGCTACATTTCACCCCAAAATCGAAGGAAAGAAACTATATATTGTGTAGCAAAAATTAAACCATTTAGATTTTTTTGTGCATTTTTATTGTCTCAAATAAAGGATTAGTCCACTTCAGAATTAAAATTTCCTACACTCAAATTAATGTATTACATATTATTTTCCTTAAAAACTGAAGGGAAAATGTGCTTAAAGGATTAGTTTACTTCAGAATTAAAATTTCCTAATAATTTACTCACCCCCATGTCATCCAAGATGTTTGTCTTGAAAAGAAATTAAGGTTTTTGAGCAAAACATTCCAGGATTTTTCTTCATATAGTGGACTTCAATGGGGACCAACAGGTTGAAGGTCCAAATGTCAGTTTCAGTGCAGCTTCAAAGAGCTCTACATGATCCCAGATGAGGAATAAGGGTCTTATCTAGGTCATTTTCTAAAAAATAAAAAATGTATATCCTTTTTAACAAATGCTTCTGTTGCTCTGCGATGTGCATTACATAATCAGGTCATGCATGGTGTAGGCATCTGATTTTCTCATTCAACTTCAAAATCGTCCGACATCGTTGTTTTACCTTTTTTTGTAAAGGGCCTTTGACTCTTTGCACTTTCGCTTTCTAAACACTTGCTCGGTACTGCCGCCTATGTCACGCGTGACCTTTCCAACGCAATTACGTAATGCATGGCGCATCACAGAGCAGTGCAAGATGAGCATTTATGGTTAAAAAGTATTTTTAAAAAATACTTATATACTTAATATTTATAAAATACTTAAAAATATGGTAAAATCGGCCGATCGCTTCTCTAGATAAGGCCCTTATTCCTCATCTGGGATCATGTAGAGCTCTTTGAAGCTGCACTGAAACTGACATTTGGACCTTCAACCTGTTGGTCCCTGTTGAAGTCCACTATATGGAGAAAAATCCTGGAATTTCTTATCGACTGAAGAAAGAAAGACAAACATCTTGGATGACACTTGGATGAGATGGGGGTGAGTAAATTATCAGGAAATTTTAATTCTAAAGTGAACTAATCCTTTAAGCACATTTTCCCTTCAGTTTTTAAGGAAAATAATATGTAATACAATAATTTGAGTGTAATTATTTTCTTTATGGAAAATAACTTTTGATTTTAGGATTAAATCTGACCTGGACACGTTTTGGTGCAATTTACTCTGTTTTTGATGAAGTCTGAATGTTTTATTTCATTGTTCACTTATTCTAGTTGCAGAAACAACCACCAACATTTTACAATTAAAACATTTAGACTTAAGGGAAGATTAAAAGACTGTGAAAATTATCCTGCGCTGTGAGACAGACAAAAAAAATGAGAATAAATTTAATTTACTAAGAATAAGTCGTCACCCACCGTGTGGGTGTTGAAAAGCATGCTGTCGATATGTTGCTCCGTTTATAATGCACAAATCTTCCACGCTCACTTCCTTTCCCTCGCCTATCGGACGCTATGGCAGAAAACTGTTTGTCTGATGCGACCCGTCTAATCCTGAGCAGCACTTGAGAGGGAGAGGAGATGGGAACATAAGAAAAATACCTAAAATTGCTATGCAAGTCTTTGATTAGAAATGTTATTTATAGATTGTATAGTAGGCTGATTTCTGACTTTGTTCCAAAGATTGGGAAATGGTCTGAAATGTCTTAACAGAGGGATTTGTTTATGCCTTTCGGTATCTTCCTGTCAAATATAGCTTCTTTTTTTTTTTTTATAATAATATTGTAATATTCTTCTAATGGGTGCAAAATCACCTGCTTAAGTGCCTCAGTGAGTTGTTTACGTTTTTGCTGTGATAGTATTTTCACGATTAAAGCGAAAAACGGTACTGTTGTCATTGATGATTGTGCATGTTTCTTCGTTCTTTGTAGTAAATCATTCATTTTATTTTTAAAAGAATGTATCTAATCTTTCACATAAATGCATTTTTTTTTTTTTTTTACACATTATCAGGATATTCACTTTTAAGTATACAAAAACATATCAGCAAATAAAATTATGTACTGCCTAACGTAAAAGCAAGTAATAAATGCCACTCGTTTTATTTGCTTTACAAGTCACAAATAAAAACCCTTTCCTTGGTTGTTACTGGTGAACTTCTTCAATTGCCTGAAATGAACAAAGGAAAATTTTCGCCAGCTGAAACCAGACAACGATTTATACAAGAATATAAAAGAATAATTATTTGCAAATTTGAGGAACAATTCATTGAACAACCTGAGAATAGACCATGTTGACGTTTCTTTCTCGCACTTTTTGTTTTTTGTTTTTTTGGCACAGGAATGCACCCGTTCACACGTAACAACACACGCACAACATTTCTCACAGTGACATTTCACAACATCGATCATGAAGATGATTACTTACATACCCATGGCGTCAAGCCCACAGTTCTGGACCATTCCTCACGTTTCTTAAATGGGAGGAACTGCTGTCAGGCGGCATGTAAAAGCACAATGGTGAGCGTTTCGTTAGCACACCTCATGGCGCGCTCTCTTCCTGACAATACGTTAAAAACAAATGAGATGCAATTTGAGACATCCACCAACATAGTCAACCTATAGCCTGCGTGGCAAGGCCCATCTATATAAATCACACAGTGTCGTGGTCAACTGTTTCAGGTATATATCTGTGTATGGCAGAAGAGAAAGTTACGAGCAGAACGTTGTCATGTACCCACAAGGTATAATCTTTTTACTCCTCATAGGGCCTGTGCACGACGATGGCTTAAATGAGAGGAAATCCAATGTTTCGTTGCGTCTAGTTGGGCGTCTGATGTTAAGATACTTCTTTAAGCATCTTTGCTTTGAATCCAAAAAGATTAGGTAGTTTTTAAGACATTCTTCTCTTTTCTTTTTTTCCTTTTTTTTTTTTTTTTTTACCCAAAACAGCATGTACATTCAAGAAATAAGTCTACTATATCAAAACAACAGATTGTTTTTCTTACTTCACATCATTTACATGGGTCCAATAGAAAGTGTAACTCATATAAACGGGCCCTGTTGCTCCCTGCGCAGGTGAGTACATGCGTCACAGACGCGTCTCCCGTTCTGGGTCATAGTCTGTGGTTCGTGGGCATTGGTCCGAGTTACAGCTGTTGTTTTCTTCTTTCCTGAGAGCCTGCAGTTCTCCGGCCGCGGCCCCTGTGCCTCCGTTTGCGAGCGTGCCGCGCTCTTGCCTCTTAACGTGCCGTCGTAACACCACCAGCCCAAGCACGCACAGGAAGAAGGAAGCTGTCCGTAAGCCCAGCGTCAGGCCCAGATATGCTATCCTGAGCAATGAAGAGTCAAAACAAAGGATAATTAACTGACAACAATTACACATCTAGACATGAACACGTGATCTACAAAAGTGATGTCCGGAGGGGATGTTTGTTTTTAATGACTTCAAAAATATATATCAAAATATGAGGAAAATTTTTTAGATTTTTTATATATTTTTTAAACTAAACTTGATCATGGTATTATGTTAAAAATATCCTGTTAAATTTACATAAAATGACAATGTTTCTAGTTTTATAAGATGCCTGTATATTTTACAACTTATAACCACATATTTAATTAAGTGATATAATGTAAAAAACTAATTTTTACAGACTATAAATACTGTAAAATGCTACAGTAAAAACATTTTACTGTAAAATACTGTCAAATTTATGGTGTTTGCAAGTAAAAACTATGAACTACCATAGATTTACGGTAAGAAGTCCCTGTGTTACACATTACATATGATTACATGTTTTATGAATAATTTTGTCCCTTCTTATTTTTGTTGTCAGTTATCTACATTTGTGTATTTTGTGCTACATTTAATGTTTATTGGATTATTTTAGTGTTGTGTGTTACCCTGATGGTGTTTTGTCTGTGTGTATGACCCTGTGCACCGTCTCTAATATTATATATATTATATAGTCAAAATATTATATAGAATTGACCATGTTTTATGAACAGGCTGCTTACAATGAACTCTGATTCATATTCTGGCTTTCTATTGTGTCACCAGTATTATTATCTGACAAAATTATTTGGCAAAAAAAGGCAAACCACAGCTTTAGATGTATCGGCCGATAAAAGCAACAATTTTCACTATTGACCATTGGCTGATTGTTTAAAAACAGCCGATGATCAGGGCTGAATATATCCTGTCAATCAAAAGGGGGTGGGAAAATGTGTAAGAGTGACACTCATACTGTGTGTGAAGGAAATATTACTTGTGTTGAATAAGGTTTGTCGAACACGAAAATAATGCATTAACAGTACAAAAACATGCATGAACATCAGAAGGTATATTGAAAGATACAGTACAACTTGCTGAAATGCATCATTTCTCATGTAATCGCTCAGTGAAACACGTCAATAAAACAGCTTGTGAAGTTACTTAATGTTGCATTTACCTTAGGAAAGTTATCCAGTGTTCACAGTTCGTTAGTTAGCTATAAAAAAAAAACGCTAGAGGGGAGCTTATTTACTGTTAATTATATATGTATGTTTGAATACAATTGTCATTGAGACAAGTGTTTATGAAAAGTACCTTATGTGCATCGGAGTTGTAAACAAACATTTAAGATTTTATTTCAGTGTAATTATCTGAAAATAAATATTAGTTGAATATAATACTTTGGGCTCTGTTGTCAATTTTAACCTCTAATATTATAATATAACAAATGAGATGGTTCCCTGTATAGCATTAATTGGGAGAATTTTTTTTCCCCCTCAGAAAATCAAACTATCGGTATCAGTAGATATCATTCTCGATAACTTAATAATCAGTATCAGCAGAATTTTTGTATTGGTGCATCTCTAAAATAAATATATAAGTTGTTGTGTTGCTACTTTTACTTATTACAATCGTACACTGCACAGCAAACATATAAGTGAATCCAGCCGATACCTGTAGGCAGATGTGTTGTATATTCGACAGGCTCCTCTTCCACCGCATTTCTTGTGACCCCATTTCAGACAGGTGGTGTCTATGATGGCTCCAAAGTATATAGGAGCTGGAATTCCAGCTGCGGAAGGCAAAAAAATCCATACGATCTACCATTTGCTTCAAAACAAATCATCATTACCACTGTGACTACAAAATGATTCAGCAGAAACGTCAACAGCACCAAACACCAAAGCGTCTCTCACCTAGAGTACGTGTTGTCAACGTGTGAAAACCCAAAGCTAAGGACTTCAGCTGAGGTCTGATACATCTGTTGATAACACAAGAATGGCTAGATTATATCCTTTCAGAATAATATGAAAATATGCTCAATAGAATATGAAAATCGGTCTCTATTTAACCAAAAAAAAAAAAAAAACGATATTGTAAAATTTTTTTTTTAAAAATGCAGCCAGACAATATAGAAATACTACTACTACTAATAATAGATTGATTAACACTTATCCTTTAAATTTAGAAATTTAAAAATAGTACGTAGGTTGTATAACTTTTACCATTTCTAACATTTTGAACAAAACAGAACATTTATGGTTTCTACCTCAGCAATATGCAGATTACTTTATACAAAGTAATCACGTCTTCTCTCAAAAGCTACAGACTTGCAGGAATTTTTATTTCACCAAACAAAGCCGGGACAGTGCTGCTGCCGCTAACCTAATTCAGCCCGAGGGAGGCTGAGCATTCCAGCAGCGTCAGCTGACTGAGCTTTGGGAGAAAGCTGACAGTCCTTGGTGCTAAAGCTTTTCCTTTTAAGACACAAGTCTGATTACTGAGCTTCATAAGTGACCATAAACTTGTCTCGACTGATTTTGCATTCAATCGAGCGACAGTTTTGACTGGCCTTCAGCCCTCGACTAAGATGTGGAATAATGAGGGGAAAATCACATTAGCACCGCCGGCACATGCAGTCGGTTTTCATCTGTAATCTGCTTGAACTGAGGAAAACAAACACATGACTAGATGACCTTTCTGTTTTCAGTATGCACACAATCATTCAGCAAATGTTCGCTTTCACAAGACTTCATATGTGCAGAGCCGGGACAGCACTTGTTGTGCTTCGGATAAAATCTTCTGCCAAATGAATAAATGTAAATGTGTAATATTCAAATAAAAATCATTAAAAGGCCATAAATGAGAACTGGGGTGTTAACACGGGAGTTAAAGGGGTCATGAACTGCGTTGTTTTATTGTCTTATAATGTTTCCTGGGGTACACTTATAACGTTAGTATGCTTTTGACCTCAAAAATTGACATTATTTAGAAATAAAAGGCATTTTTAAAAGAACGCTCTGTTTGAAGGGGCGCGTCTGCTGTGAGACTTCAGTGTAAACGCCCACCACTGTGATTGGCTGACATCTTTGCAAATTAAATAGTTAAGTATTACTCTTTTGAAAACTTTTAGCACGTTTTTATTATTACAGCTATCAAGGTTAACTAATCGTGAAAAGTGTTGCATTACATTTAGATATGTGGCATTATATTTAGATCGTGGCATGAAAGGTTGCAGTGATGAACATGTAGTCGATCACAGACATGTTGTTGAGCACATGAAAGCAGTGATCTTGTCATTACAACTCAATTTCTGCACACTAACGAATGCTTTCATCATAACTAACAGTGCAAACGCGATGTGACTGAGAGATTTGTTGAATAAAAGGTGTTGACGCAAGCCACTGATAAACTTGTGCTGTTTGATTGACAGCTCCAGCGATTGTAAAGAGAGCGTTCTTTGATCGCTTTCTATATATAATTTAATCACTGTTTAAATAAAAGGTTATTTTCATCCTCCTAAGAGAAACAACATGAAGTTGACCATTTAGTCACTGGTTTGATTTACTGACACATCTGACTGTACATGAATCATTAATATCAGATCAGGCATTAGAATGAACACAGTTACTGACATGTTGTTGCATTACTGTCGAGTCCATAATGTAAAAGTCTGTGTGCAAAGCCTGCGCTGAAATGCGATTGATTTACCAAACAATCCACAGTGAAATGTACTGAATACAAATAAATAATGCTCAACTGGGACATTCACATTGTATCAAAGGTTCTTAGCATTAGGATCCTTTGAAAGGTAATGTTATTTTTAGTCCTGTATCGCTCTTCTCTCCTCGTCATCTCACTAACATGCCAGTGGGCGGGGCTAATGATGCAATGATGAAGTAAGTGTGGAGTTTTCAGTTCTGAAACTTACAGGATATTATGATGACCTCTTATATATCAAAACCTCAAGGAAAAGTTGATTTCTCAATTCATGACCCCTTTAATATGCAGTTTAATTCCATTATTCCACATCTGAAGTGAGCTGTAACTCTTGAGCAGTTCCTGATCTATAAATCATGGGCAGATATTCACCTGATGAGCAGCATGTATCCTGGCGTTCCGCCCAGTGAGATGATAAAGGAAGTGATGACAGACAGAGCCAGGAAGTAGGGGAAGACTCGATGGCAGTTCTCCCTGTTGTTGCATTGACCCACGCTGGCCGTTTGATTCCCGACTCCTACACAACTGCACTGCTCGAACACCTGAAACACAAACACACCAGATCAGCCACTACTTCAAGTCGGCATGATTGTCTTTTTCGTCCCAATAGAGTGGTGGAACTGTGAAGCATTTTTGAAGGCCATTTAGCATTTTAGCACTTGCGGTTCCATCGTCCCAAAGTCAAAGGGTTTTTTGGTTAAATGGCTGAAATAAGGTCTGTGGTTAACACAGGTTACTTTCACGTTTTACTCTATGATATAAAGTACATCAGTACTAACCTACCTGTGATTTTTTTTTAAGCTGTTACATGTTTTGAAAATGACGGCTGCTAACAAGTGGCAAAATCTGACTACAGAGGCTGTCGGTGACATTTAATGTCATCACGCCGAACAGGTAAGCTCAATCCGCTTTTACAGCCTTGTTATTCTTGTAACTGCATCACAACATGTGATGTTGTTAGTAACTGCATTGCTCCAACTTACTCAATGCAGTGATGTTCTAACCACATTTTTAACAAGGACTTTTCTAGATCAAACATAGCATTTACTGTCTGATGAAGTATGAGTAATTGGGCTTATAATAAAGAACATTTAATTTTATGAGCTTATATTAAACATCAATCACCCATTTATTTAAGCAGCACTGGTTACAATCTGATTTGAAGCAAAAAAAAAAAAAAAAAGACTATTTCACTCATAATGCTCTAGTTTAGTCTGTTTGGCAACAGTCTGAAAGGAAAGGACAAAAGACATTGCATATAACAGATGCTTGAGATATGAAACGGACACACAGGATGGGAGGAAAACCTGCAGATTAAAGTCACGGAGTATCCCAGCCTTTCAGATGCAATGAAACTTCACAATATTTAGACAGAACCAACCAGGTTTGCACTCTCAAAGAGAGACGGGGAAGGAAGTTTCAGAGAAGGTTCGAAAATTCAATGTAGCCTTTGTGCTGAAGACAAACAGGTTGTGCACACCCTTCAGAGAGCGCTGGGAAAACCAGAGTTCAAGGCATATGGAACAGAACACATTGTCGCTCACATTCTTTGAAGAGATAGGACAACAAACACGCGCTATTGTTCCAAATCACGCTCTCGGTTCAGAGGCCGCACTTACCGTGTCCATTCCAGAGCCGTGGGACGTCCGGCATCCAGCCAGGCAGGGGGAGACGTAGGTGAGCCCGTTCTCACCGCACACGGGGTCCCAGTTTGTTTCAGGACACTGACAGCCTGCGTTGCACGTCGCTAAGAGAGAACTGTCCACTTTGTAAAGACTTTCCGTCCTGTATTCAAAGGACAAGAAGCATTTTATTATTGGCTCATCTCATTTTTGAAAGGTCTCTTATGCTCACCAAGGCTATGATGAAAAATAAAGTACTGTTACATTTTTTCTATTAAAATATATAATAACATGCAATTTATTCAACATGATCTCCAACCAATACGCCTATATAGGTCGTTTGTCACTTCCCTGAAATACGACCCATAGGAGCATTTACTAAAGTTGCGCCCCTATCAACAACAGGACACTTTCATTTTAATGCATTGTACCCTTTTATCTGCGTCATATTTCGGGTTTCGCATAGCTCAAATGGTAGAGCATTGCAATATATAATAATATGAAATCATGTGATCATGCGATCGTGGGTTCGATCCCAGGAAACGCATGCGCTCATAAAGTGTATATGCACTATAAATCACTGAGGGTAGGTTTAGGGGTGGGGTGGTTGTAGTCATTAATAAAAAAATGAGTTTTGCTAAATGGAAATTGGACAAATGGTGTAAAAAATTCACACACTGCATTTAAATGAACACGCATTTTGGTTGGTAACGACAGTCATACGTCATTTCATGATAACTGTCATTATTTTTACGCCAGCTAGAGGGCGCATGACTTTAAAACGTAAATATAGGTCATAATAAGGTGCTTGAAAAACGACCTATAGGGTCGGGGGTTTTTTTTGGAGGACAGTCTGAATTTATTCCTGTGATGGCAAAGCTGAATTTCAGCAGAAAAACTGTTTCAGCAAAAACTGTTTTCAACATTGATAATAATAATCATAAATGTTTCTTGAGCATCAAATCAGCATATTACAATGATTGCTGAAGGATCATGTGACACTGAAGACTGGAGTAATGATGCTGAAAATTCAGCTTTTATCACAGAAACAAATTACATTTTGCAATAAATTACACATAGAAAACTATGGAAGCTTGTTTCCGCCACTGAATATAAAAAAACAGAAAAGGTAATTGCGACTTTTTATCTCACAATTGAGTTGCAAGAAAAAAAGTCAGAATTGCGAGATATAAACTCAACATTGTGAGAAATAAAGTCAGAATTGCAAGAAAAAAAGTTGCAATTGTGAGAAGAAAAAAAAGAGAAAAAAAAAAAAAATCACAGTTGTGAGAAAAAAATCTGAATTGAGAGATAAAAAGTCGCCATTATCTTTTAAATTGTTTTATTCCATGGTGGAAACAAGCTTCCATAGAAAACGAGTATTTTAATTGTAAAAATATTTACTGTTTTTCAAATAAATGCAGCCTTGGTGAGCATAAGAGACTTCTTTGAAAACCATTAAAAATCTTAATTATTTCCAACCGTTTCTGTTATACTGGTCAGTAAAAAGATCAATGTTGTTCTGTACTTCAATAATACAGACATAAAATTTTTATTTTTTACTTTTTCTGTACAGGAAAATTCCCTTCCATCAGGAGTAAAATCGATGATTAAGTAAGAAAGAACTTCAAAGAAGTAACAATTAAGACATCAAATTTTTCCTTCAAGACTGATCATAACTTTTAAAAAAACATTTACATAAAAGCATAGTCTGTAGTCATTTAAATCCGAAAAGTAAGACTGAATACGTCTTGGCTAACTGCTAGTTGGTTAGACTAGTATTAGTTGTTAAGACAGAGTCTTAACAATGTGTTTGTGCAACTGGCCCCAGATCTGAACAGAACCGCTGAAACTGCAAGCTTCATCCTACCCGTTGTACGACCTGGTGATGCCGGCCACGTTGGCATTCTCACATCCCATGGCGAAGAAGAAAAGAGACAGGAAATAGCCCAGGAGAGACGTTCCCAGTGCAAACTTGGCTGCTCCCATGATGCTCAGCTTGAACTTCTTCATGATCACACCCCCCGAGAACATTCCCAAGGCTACAGCTGGGATGTTGATAACTCCTGAAAAAACAGACGGCATCAGGAAAACCTGGATCAAAGGACCAGTGTCAGATTTGAAACAAAGGCAAAGCCGTACAAGTCGGCTCGGCTCTTCTCAAACACGGTTCTTCTTGTGGTTGAAAGGTTCAGGCCTATTTGTTTTCCCTCCCGTCTTTCCAAACGCTAATGCCGTTTCCTGAAATGCAGTGTCTGCATACGTTGTGTGCTCATATTATTTTTGGATTTCATTCTTTTTCATATGCAGTAATGGTGCGTGTCAGACTGTGATTTACCCGAGCTATACAAACCTCTAGATTTGATATCAGAACCAAAGACTAATATTTAAAACACATTAATAAAATCTCCCCAAATCCAATCAAAACATAACATCACATTAAACTCTGAGGTCACAGCTGCACAACTGTGATATATCTGTGCACAAATGCATTTAGAGGAAGACAACGTACCCATTAAGAAGTTCGCCTTGGACGCTGACTGTCCGTAGTGTTGCTCGATGTATTTTGGTTTGTATGTCACCATGCCGATCAAAGAGTTGAACTGGATGATGGTGACGCAGAGATACAAAAAGTAGACCGGGTTCCCCAAAAGGGATCTCAGTGTTGGCAAAAAGTCTGAAAAACAATAATACAACATGTTTAAGAATGATGTTAGACAGGCAAACAGTTGAACTTTTTGCCTACTCTTTTATGAGTACTGTAAATTCTTTTGTCACATACTGTTTTTTGCCTACTATATAGTAGGGAAGTATGCGATTTCAGATGCAGCCCAAGTCCTATCTACTTGAAAGGGGAAATCCTAAAGTCTTAAAGGGGTCATATGATGCTTTTTAAAGGGTTACTTCACCCAAAAATGAAAATCCTGTCATAATTTACTAACCCTCATGTCGTTCCAAACCAGTAAGACTTTTATTAATCTGAAATCTGAGAGATTTCTGACCCTCCACTGACAGTCCATGCAACTACCACTTTGACTCTTCAAAAAGTTCATAAAGAGATCTGAAAACTAATCCATATGAATCAGCTGGCCAATCAGAGCACTCTGAGCTTTTCAGAAGGAGGAAATCAGCACGTTTCAGGCAGACTGGGAATAGAGGAGCTGCAGTAATGTACAGTATGTGAGTTTTTTGAACATTCAAGTATGTTAACCTATTCTATTACACCCAATAATCAAAATAATGATATTTTAAACTATTAAAATAGCATCATATGACCCCTTTAAAAATGGTTTGACATTTAAATAACATGTATCAAATCAGCAACAAAATCTGACCTGAACTGTCCCATAAATGTTGTTTCATATGCTCAAATTGCATTAAAAAAGCTTTAGGTTGTACCAGCCAATGCATGCATTGCAGGACTGTTTCTATGGCAACCGGAGCTTCTAACGACAGCTGCAGTGATGCAATGACTTGATTGGCTCTTTTATTTAGAAGGCGGGACTTATTTTGTGTTGCACTCTCTCCAATTCATAGTAATATGAGTGCACCATTTTGGTATATCTAAAGTCTCTGTAAATACTTTTCAGCTATGTTCAGAATAGTACACTACTCTTACTATTTCTCTAAAATACAGATACAACAGAAATAGTATACAGAGCAGTATGGTATTCTGAACAACACATTTGTCTTGATTTGGAACAGTGCATCCATTGTTTTGTCATTTAAAATCATGCCCTGCAAAAAAAAAAAAAAAAGGCTCAACTATTTTTGCTTTTTCATTAAAATATCTAAGCATTCTCGAATCAGTATACAGTTACTTGAGAAGGAAAATGACATGAGATACAAAATCTACAAAAACTCATCAAAATAAAGAGACTTTATGCTTAACACAACAACACATATCTGCCAATGGGGTTAGAAAAATAAAACAAGACATTTATTGCAGTGTGCAAACATTTTGTGAAATTCTTTGCTTGAAAAGGGTGCTCTTTAAAATAAATGCCACTTGGTTTGACATTTTGCTAATTAATGCAATTGCATTACATCATCTTCATATATATATATATATATATATATATATATATATATATATATATATATATATATATATATATATATATATATATAGTGTAGCCAGAGACCAGAGGTCTGTATTTTAGATATCGTCGATATTTTGTGTGAATTCTAGTTGGTTCTAGGTCGTTTACCTTTGGCCATTTCTAGGAAGTTTGTTGGCTCGTCTGCCTGGTACTTGTGCTCCAGGAGGGGTGAGTCTTTGATGAAGCTGGTCCGCTCTGGAGAATACTTGGCAAGCCGTCTCTCTGGCAGGGGCAAAGACTTGGGCAAGAACCAAAACGGCACCGCCGAGAGCAGGGTGATGAATCCTGCAATAAGGTATCCCAGCCACCAGGCGCCTACCCAGCGTGCATCTCCTGGGGTGATGCTAATGCTCTCTGTGAGAAGACAGTCACACACACGCATATGTCAACACCGAGAATACAGACGCTACAAGGCTCACTGCAGCTTGTCACATGTTCAGAATATTTGGGCCAGGCAGACAGCCGAGGCAGACGCAGACTGTGATCCTCAGACAGTCTCAGATGTCTCGCTCTCTCTCATCATGTACGCTTAGACAGCCTCCATGTTGTGCTAAAGCCGCGCCAGTAGATACTATAGAAATCTTTGTGGCATGCCACATAAACAATGAAACAGTAAATCAGATGTTAAGTAGAATGTTCAAACTACTCTTTTCCATTGTCAAGATCTTAAAAAAAGACAAGAAAGCAGCATAAAAGCACAATCAATCAAAGTAATCTATACGACTTCCAAGCCTTCTGAAGTCATACTGTAGTCACCTTAAAGTCACCATGAAATTACTTATTTTTTATGGAATATTGCAGTATTTATTCTAAAAGATTTATCCATGCACATCGTTATTTTTTTTAACATCACATTCCTTCATAATCTTGAATCAAAATAACTTCCCCACACACTTGCAGCACCTTCTCTTCTCTGATGATGTGTTTACTGGCATGAGGGCGGGGCAACCTGTCACTCACATGAGATTGACCAATAGCAAACCACAACCATCCAATCAATTCCAAATGGACACAATCAAGCCCCGCCCTACATTTGTTCGTGTTCCAGAACCCATTTCACTCGGATATAAGTCACAATAGGGAAGAAAAGAGTATCACAACTTCCCTTTCATGCTGACTTTAAATATGCAAATAAATAAATATTGGGTGGCAGAGTGATATTTGATGTCATCAAACCTAGATTTTCTCCAGGTTGTCCTCAATAGTCAGAATATATAAGCTGCATTTTAAACTCAGATTTTCTGCAAAACAGCCATATGGCTAACCAAAACATTTTTTAAAAACATTTAATTCTAAAGGATCATGTGACACTGAAGACTGGAGTAATGATGCTGAAAATTCATCTTTGATCACAGGAATAAATTACATTTTAACATATATTCAAATACAAAACTGTTCTTTCAAAATAATACCATTTTTTCTGTATTTTTCATCAAATAATTGCAGCCTTGGTGAGCATAAGAGACTTTCAAAAACATTAAAAAATCTTAATTATTCCAAACTTTTAGATGTTTATATACTACATATAGAGAGACTAGATATGCATCTGCAATCATTAGTATCATTAGTGAATGACAATTGCAATGATTTATGTGTATGATACAGATGTTATTATGGTCTGTGCTCTGTTTTATTGTCGCATTAAATAAAATGCATGGCAAAACAATGTGATATAGTTTTTATTGGCTGAATATTTACTGTACAACATCTGGCATTATTCCTTAATATTTTATTATCTTATGGCTTAACTTTACTGCCAAACATCTTGACTTTAGGGTGTAAGTTGACACTGTATTATATATGAAGAAATGGCCTGTGTCCCCAGCATGCATTATTTCACATACATGCATAAACGTTGCCGATGCCAAAAAAAATTAGTTTAACACACTATGATTCTAACATTCAAACTACACACGCAAATCTAATATCATTACATGTTTCAGCTTATGTCCCCTTTAACCTCTCAGTCTCATTGAATGGTACATCTCATCCAAAACAGCTGTATGCTAAATCGCAGCTTAACGTTTATGAACCTTTACATCGTCCCCAGTCAAATAAAGAGTGCGTTCGAATGCCAAAAACGCACTCAGATCCAACATAAACAGCCTCCACTGCTTTCAACCTAGAAACAACAAAGTTTCTTATTTCCTCCTGCTTTTGTTTGAAATATAAACAAAATAAGAATAATATGAATAAGCTGGATTTCCTGCAGATTTGAGGAGAGAAAGAGTCAATTTCACAATGAATTGCTTCTTTAAAAACCTTTTAGTAGTTTATGAATCACTAGTCTAGTGGGATTAGCCAAAACCCATGAGACTATACATAATAAATGCATTTTATATTATATTTTTTTTTTCTCTCTCTCTCTCTCTCTCTCTGTTCAAGACAACCTTGCCGATACATGCCTAGAGACGTTCATGCCATTCAAGTCATCCAGTACAGATGCAACTGAACCCAGTGACTCCTTTAGGAAACAGTGAATCAGACAACAGCAGAGTTTCAGTTCACTCACCCATGTTGACAAATCCAATGTCCACGTATATCTTGGCACAGAGGGACCCCAGCAGGTAGCCAAACACTGGACCAATGACTGATATTGTCTGGACACATCCTGATGCAGATGGTACATGAATTGATTAGTTGCGTATCTAGTCTGGGCTGTTTACCAAGAAAGACAATGCTCTCTAGGAAAAACATATAATACCAGGAAACTGTTAAAGGGCAAAACTGTCTCAGTCACATTTATATGTGAATTTCACAGCACACTTTGTTTCAAAGCAGCTTTACAGAAAATTATGATGTTAATGTTTATAATATCTTCATGCCTTGTAGTTGCATTTAGCAGATTAGAGCTGCACAATAATATAGATGCAATTTTTGACGGTAAAAGTAATCAAGCAATTGATCAATTGAATAGCATATATAAAATTACCCATAGCAGATCTTTACAGGTGGAGCTGGGGAAGGGGGAGGGTTTCAGAGGAACTCTGAAGTGTGCTGCAAACTGGTACAGTAAATGCTAACCAGCTATTTAAATATTCAGCAGCAATCTCATTGGCTGCAGATGCAACAAGAACCAATCAGCTTGTACCATGTAGAAATCTAGAGTTTCATGACAGAACTTGGTATATATCCAACATCATATAAAGAGCTAGACGATAATATAAATTACATATGCTATATGTAACAATTTGCTATAAAGTATCACTTTACGTGAGTATAATGTATGCGGATAAAGCTGAATATAATATCCAACTTTATATATATATATATATATAGCTACACACGCGATAATAAAGTTTACATTTTGCGATAATATAAACAACCACGTAACTGATATTTAGTATATATTGCTTTACTGTATATAGCATGTACTATATTTCCTCATATTTCCCTATAACTTTTAATATATGATGCTGTGCAGTAATAAATTTTTTGACAATATAACAAAGTTGAGATTTACTATATTGTACATACCGATTAATGTGAGTGCGCTGTATCCAGGTAAGTTTGGAAATACTTTTAGTGGTTGTATGATTCTTTATTAATTAAGTTTGTTAATTAATTAAGCATTTTTAATTTTGTATATATATATATATATATATATATATATATATATTCCGCCCGAAATTAAATAATGAAGCATCAAATAACATGCACACATAATGCATATCTGTCCAGATAAGGTTACTCTACTTATGACCATCACACAGGATTAAACTGTATAAACCGCTCTCATATATGCATAAAAAAGATTTAGATGTACCAATGTAGAAGGCTGCATTTTCCTCCAGAGCGTGATCGTCGATGTATGAGATTCCTAAAGGTTGCACTGGGGTCTCGCCAATTCCACGCAAGATATTCCCCAGGAAAACATAGATCCACATGGACAACCTGGACTCGTGTTCGCAACCTGAGAAAGGGGGAAGAGAGGGTGAGAATGCTTCTGTAAATGGTGAGAGGCATTTCGAGGAACTGACACGTGACAAAGATACCGAATGAAATGAAACAGGATAAAAAAAGCAAATGACAGATTATTATTATTAATGTAGCATACACAAATAAGACTATATTAAACCATATGAGGCTGTAGACTACTGTGATACCAACAGGTTTCATAACTAGTTTAACCAGCAAGACTCCCATTTTCCCATCTAACCAAAGCAGTAGGTGCTTATGTACCTGAGCTGGGTACTGAAGAAGTGCTTGGACCTGTGGACAGAATGCTAGCAGACCTCATTGGACACGGGGAGAGGTTACTGGTTGAGTTCACTGATGATCGAATCGATGTTTCAAACTTGTAGCTGCATAAAAAACATCAACAATTCAGTAGCAGAAATCAGAGACCATGTCACCTGACACAACAATATGGTCCAGATTAATGAAACTTGCAAGTGTAACCGGTTCTACTGACTCGCTCCGAGCGGGACTCAAACCGTGGTCTCCGGCGTGAGAGTCGGGGGCTCTAACAAGGACCGCAGGATCTAATGTTAATTACTAGAGTGCCTCTTGAGATCAGGGAGTGAGGTTTACACTCACAGTTCTTACTGGCCTATGACAGTTACACTCACCCCCCTAAACCTCACTCCCATCCGGGTCACGGCACCAAATGTAACCGGTTCTACTGACCTGCTCCGAGCGGGACTTGAACCATGGTCTCTGGTGTGGGAGTTGGGGGCTCTAACAAGGACCGCAACATCTAGCGTCAGTCGCTAGAGCACCTCTTGAGATCAGGGGAGTTAGGTTTCATGCATAGCTCTTACTGGCCTACGACAGTTACACTCACCCCCCTAAACTTCACTCTCATCCGGGTCACGGCACCAAATGTAACCAGTTCTACTAACTCGCTCTGAGCAGGACTTGAACCGTGGTCTCCGGTGTGGGAGTCAGGTGCTCTAACAAGGAGGCTAAATGTTCAGCAAGATTTTTTTTGTCAACAATAATGAAGACTTTAAATGGTAACACTTTATTCCGATGGTCTACTTTAGACATTCTATTAACTATAAGTAACTTTGCAACTACATGTCAACTAACTCTCATTGAAGTACTAGTAGACTGTTAGGGTTAGTAGAATAAGTCGACATGTAGTTGCAAAGTTGCTTATAATCAGTAGAATGTCTTTTGAAGAGCATCAAAATAAAGTGTTAGCAGATGTTAAGCAGACAGTCTACTAACACCCTAATGACTGACTGCGAGTTGACATGTAGTTCAGCAAATGCACAGGTGAAAGAAATGTGTCAGACTTAGTGAATCAGATTGTAAATATGCTGTTGCCATAAAAATAGGATGCAATATAGGATGTATGTATCACTTCTGAAAAACATGACCTACATACAAAACATTAAAACAGCATTTAAAACAGCATTTCTAATCAGCACGGAAATTGCACTCGAGTCGCTTCAAGGAGGCAAACCATTAAATATGTCTTCAAAGAGCAGCACGTAAAACAGAAAACCTGACAAATTTCTCAAGGTTGACAATGCATGTCGATTTATAAGGATGAAGTCAAATTTGAACGAGTAGAGTGAGGTCATGCAAAATTCTGATTGTTAAACTAAAATGTTTCGTTTATGCAGCAGCTTTACGATGCCAAGAAACACATCTGATACACACACTAAATACGACTCAATGGCATTTGTGGTCAGGGACTTTAACAAGATCAAAGTGGATCCATGTGACCCTCCAAAACAGCTCACTCTATTAGCAGCGGAACAGCTCGAGTCGAGGCTGTTTTACTTACTGACGTGATATCACACACATTTTCACATTTACAGAGGAAACTTACCGTCCGATTATAAAATGGGGCAAGGCAATTAGAAAAGTCCCTAGTGACATCAACAGGCAGCCGATGGCGATGATCTTCGGACGGTGAAGTTTGGCACCAAAGTAACTCACAAAGGCGATCACTAACAAGTTACCTAGAAGCAGAAGCCGAGAAGAACTGTTCAGACAAACATTTATGATGTGGAAAATTGAGTTTAACAGGCTCCATTAATTGGAATGTTTCTTAGAAAAAAAAAAAAAAAAAAAACATGAACTAAAGCAAGCAACTAACCTCAATGCATGCATGTTTATGTTTTTATGTTATTGCACAGGGGCTTTTAAAGTCATTTTTAGCTTTAATCCATGATTGAAGAATGTATTCTCTTCATAATAAAGCTTTGGAAAATTAAATAGACATAGATTGATATTATTTATTAATAATGTTTATTATTTGGTCATTTTGAGATCACTCAATAACTGGCCAATTAACAGTTCACACTTATTGTTTCATAATCTACTGATGGATATAATATGGATATGATGGAAGTAATATGCACACAAAGTTGTTCTTGTTTTACAATGTTACTCAATGTTCAGTACAATTTTTTAAGTGCCACTATTATGCTATTCTACAGGTTCCTAATTTTGTGTTGGAGTCTCCTACAAAAGGTTTACATGCATCCAAGGTCAAAAACAATACATTTCTTAATATATATCGCAGCATCAGCTCTTTTCTCACATTTTCTGAAACGCTTCGCTAAAGGATTCAGTCTCTCAGACCCCGCCTTTCTGAGAGCTTCCTCTGCTCTGATTGGTCAGATGGCCCAGTCTGTTGTGATTGGTTAACAGCTTACAGTGTGCGTCAGAAACCAAACGGACATTAGCATATCTGAATTTCAGCTCCAGATCTTCTTCATCACCTGACATACAGTAATACGAACATTAACGATGACGTTGGTTTTACCGTATCAATTCCAGCCAAAAAGTTCATGCAAAGTGGATTTGCTTTGGCAGAGCTGAAAACAGCGTCTTCTCGACATGTCGACAGCGAACAAAACTCTTCCAGTCTCAGCTAGAACTACAGTGTTTGAGGGCGGGTCAAAGCAGACGCTGTTCGCGGGCAGCCAATGAAAACCACAGGCAGGTATTATGCAAATTTGTTACAAACCTACGTAGTTTTGAGCCTTTTTTAAATATCGATTCTTTCTTTCCATGTCTCATTTCGAAGGCTGCGTCCTCCGGATGTCGCACTTGTCGCTCGCAAACGTCATCAAGGATGTCTCATTTCAGAAAAGTAGCGATTAGCCTATAAAATTGGCCGTTATTCCTTGTGAAGCATAAATTGCTGTAATTTCTTTATGACTTTGAAATGTAATGGTTACTTTACTAAATCGTGGCAGCCAAATGAGACACAGCAAATAACTGCATTTATCTGCACTTTGATCTTTTACATTCACAAACAGCTATATTATATGCGCACAAACCTGTGCACTATTTTCTGTTTCCAAACAATATTGAGTAAACTTTATAAAATAAAAACAAATTTATGTGCATATCATTTGGTACTGTCCATCAGGCAATAAAAACCCAATATTAGTCAACTACTGACATTCACCCATGAATGGAAGCATCCGCTCCACAAACTCTCTGAACATGGCACTGATTTCTACATGATTGACCTCTTTGTCTGTGAGAAACATTTATTGGCAAAATTATTTGGTTTCTGAGGTTCACGGCTCCATGAACGAAGGTCTTTGTGAGGACGATTATAGCACAGCTCTGTACTCAGAGTTCAGGACATTTCATGGATTTAATGGGGACAGGAATTCTCAGACGTTTAGACCATGGCACAGTTTATGAGGAGGTCAGACCAACCAAAGAGAAACAACTCACCCAAACATTAACAAAACGCACGCAATCACACAGCAGCCTTTGTTCCGCGGGTTTCCCGAGCACTTGTTGATAACGGGGACGGGAGACAGCCGAGAGAGTGATGCTAACTCTGACACATGATCTCTGCGAGGCTGCCACACGCGTCGGCTGTGCTCCTCGTCCCGTTGCCATGGCAACGCTCCTATGGAAACACTGGTTTCTAGGGCCACGTGAGCGGGGTTTAGCCTCTAGATTATGATTTTCCATGTACAAAGACGGAAAAAAGTGCTGAATCACTTATCGGAATAACACTTCTGACTCCGTATGGCATCCCTTGACTATAAAACAATCAGATTTTATTTTATTACTGGCATCCCTGTGCACCTTCTATGGGATTGTCATTACATTAAATAATGCATTTATATTTATATTTCATTGTTTACAATTTTATTTGCATTTTATTGCAATGGAAAGATTAGAATTAAATGCATGCATGTGAATTTTAATAGTAAACTTTAAAATGCATTAGTTAAGACGTGCAGCACTGCAGCTGTGACCTGTTAAAACATGTTTGCGGTTGCATAACTGTCTGATCTGTCGGACCACTGCACTGCGCAGAGGATGACAGCCGTAAATTGCAGCACACATGGTGCGTCTCAGTATTATTTCGCAGTGAAGCGCGGCGCACGGACTCTGTGAAAGCCTTAGCAACTGGTTCGGGGAGGTGACGGGATCGAAACGCGGCTGACGCATGAAGATCCGGTTCTTACCTATTTCAAAGCTGCCATCAATGACACCTATTAAGTAACTGGGGATGTCGAAGCGTCTTTCCAGCTGAGTTATTGTGCTTTTCATATAGCTCCCGGATAATGCCTTGGCAAAGTAGGCAAAGGACAAGGCCACGAGGAACATCTGTAATGAGACAGAGACAGAAAGACTTTGTCAGATGCTGCATGCACACACACAACTCACACTCTCCCTCATTAACCTATTTTTGGACATGGAAGCAACTCTTCATTAATATGCATTCAAAATCGTAGGGGGAAAGAGAACTGGGGTGGGAGTAGAGATGGTGAGATGGAGAGAAGGGGGGGGGGATGCATTTCTCGAGCTGCACTGCATTATGGGTAGTGGGACAAAAAGCGGATTAGGGGAGCTTATGTCACGCTCTTGAGCGATGCTACTGCATTCAACCACAGCGACTTAAGCCTCCATGAGCAAAACAACAGGGAAAAATGAGTCGCTGCTTTTATCGTCTTGCTCATGACTGTTGCTGGGGTTTCTGGGCCAAAATCATCAGCATTTGCAGAGGTTTCACCTCGGCACAGCAGTGCATCTTCACTCTTGTGGGGGTTTCCCGCACATATGCACACTCCCTGCATCCAAATTAATAATCAACCAAAAGGTGGAGAAGAGAAGGGTGAAGAAGCAGGAATGACGAGATGAGAAGCCTTTGATGATCAAATCGTCAGCTATGCAGTCGTCTTTCAACACACACTTGAATTTTCCATGTACAAAGACAGAAAAAAGAGCTGAATCACTTTTTGAAGCTCACCAGAATAAAACAATCCTTATATGGTTGCCTTATAAGTCCTTTTTAAACTGTTTGGATTTTATTACTGGCATCCATGCACATGTGCAAAGGTTGAAACATTAGATTTTGGGATTATCACTATAAAATAATAATAAATAATAAGATTAAATAATAAATATTTGTATTTTATTTCTCATATTTATATACATTTTTAAAAAATTAATACTTCAATTCAGCAAGGATGCATTAAAAATTGACTTTTTTTTATGTTACTAAAGCTTTCTTTTTTAAATAAATTCTGTTCTTTTGAACTTTCGATGGTTTCCACAAAAATATGAAGCAGCATGACCGCTTTCAACATTGATAATAATAAGAAATGTTTTTTGAGCAGCAAATCAGCATTTTAGAATGATTTCTGAAAGATCATGTGACACTGAAGACTGGAGTAATGATGCTGAAAATTCAGCTTTGATCACAGGAATAAATTACATTTTAAAATATATTCAAATAGAAAACAGTTGCTTTAAATTGTAATAATATTTCACAATATTACTGGGTTTTTTGTATTTTTAATCAAATAAATGCAGCCTTGGTGAGCAGAAGAGACTTCTTTTAAAGACATTAAAAATCTTATCGATCCCAAACTTTTGAACGGCAGTGTATATTCACAAAGAAAACAGTTATTTTTAAATTGTAATAATATTTCACTGTTTTTGAACAAATAAATGCAGCCTGGGTGAGCATAAGAGCTTCTTTCAAAAACAACCCCAAACTCTTCCATCACCTGTAGATCCAAAAAACAAACCCAGACATTTACAACTTCAGTGAATTGACATGATTTAATTGATATCACTAAACCAGGAAGGAGACCAAAGGAATCATTTGACGGTAATGTAAGAGATCTACAGATCAATCAATCACTTAGTTGAGGATGTTCACAGTCTGCGTTGTTCTCTTAACTTTGTTCTGGGTCACGCAACTCTGCGTCACGGCTAGTCATAATGGACTATGTTCTTCGACTGGGACTCGAGCTCTCACATTTCTGAAAGATTAATGGTTACTTTGGGCTACAGGGGATTGTGCAAAGCATGCTGGGATTTGGGAGGTATCTACTGCTGAGTGAAGAACTAGAGAACTAGAGTAAATAGCATAAAACAAAGAAAGGGAGTGTGAGAAAGTGTGCCTAAAGCAGACAGGGTGATTCTGGCACGCCACGAGAGTTCTCCCATGACGAGACGCTCAGAATAGAAACACAGCTGAAAGGTGAACGGTGGCAATCACCTGTCCATTGGCGGTTTGCAAACAATATGCACAGCATAAATGACTGAACAAATGAATGTAGATGGCGTATGTGAGAGCAGACACCTCAACTAAAAATCTCAAAGGTCATATCGTGAACGATGCACGCATGATATTTCACTGACTTCAAATCCTCATAATTTTACAGCTGCACTGTCAATGCAGTGGCACGTCCCTCATCTCCTCGGAGCGCAACTTAGATCACATTACACGTGGACGCAGTAATCTGACCGCCAGCCAACAGCAACACGTGCTGGCGATGGCCTCTGGGCTAATTTTCAGCTTTTACAACAGTCCAGAGATTTCCTCACTCAAGAGCACATGGGTCCCTTCACGCGCTTATGGATTTCCCAAGCATGCGCCCGAGCGCCCGTCATGCACTGACGCAGTGTCTGTAGTTTACGCTCCATAGCTCTTTCACAGCAGTGAACTGAATGCCTTTGGACATTGACAGTAACATGTTATAGTAGAAAATTCAACTTTATTGTTTCCTCACTTTTTGACCAGTAAAATTTTCAGTCATCTGTGATTACTGGACATTAATTTTTACAAATATTATGAAACATTTTTTTAAGATTTTGTAGGGTTATTAAAAACAAATACGCTCTCTGTACATCACTTTTGGCCACATATTTCAGCCAGGTGCCAAGGCAACATTTATAATTTTCATTTAACAAAATAAAATATTTAAATTAAAGGGGTCATGAACTGCGTTTTATTGTTTTATAATGTTTCCTGGGTGCACTAATAATTTTAGTATGATTTTTAAATAAAAAAAATTGTCATAATTTAGAATTAAAAGGCATTATTCCTGGCCCTGTTTGAAGGGGCGTGTCTGCTGGGAGAGTTCAGTGTAAACACCCACTGCTGTGATTGGCTGACATCTTTGCAGATTAAATAGCTAAGTATTACTTTCTTGAAAACTTTAGCACGTTTTTAGTATTACAGTTCTCAAGGTTAACTAATAATGAAAACTGTTGTTTATATTATTACATTTAGATCTGTGGCATTATATTTAGATCGTGGCATGAAAGGTTGCAGTGATGAACATGTAGCCGATCACAGACATGTTGTTGAGCTCATGAAGCAGTGATCTCGTCATTGCAACTCAATTTCTGCACACTAACGAATGCTTTCATCATAACTAACAGTGCAAACGTGATGTGACTAAGAGATTCGTTGAATAAAATAGGAGTTTTGGCGCGAGTCACTGATAAACTCGCGCTGTCTGATTGACAGCTCCAGTGCGTGTTGTTTGATTGACAGCTCCAGTGATTGTAAAGAGAGCGTTCTTTGATCGCTTTCTACATATAATTTAATCACCGTTTAAATGACAGATTATTTTCATCCTACTAAGAGAAACAACATGAAGTTGACTGGTTTGATTTACTGACACATCTGACTGTACATTAATCATTACATCAGATCAGGCATTAGAACAAACACAGTTACTTACATGTTGTTGCATTACTTTCGAGTCCATATCATAAAAGTCTGTGTGCAAAGCCTGCGCTGAAATACGATTGATTTACCAAAGAATCCACAGTGAAATGTACTGAATACAAATGAATAATGCTCAACTGAGACATCACATTGTTGAAAATGTCTCAGTTGGTGTCAATCAAAGCTTTTATTGGACTAACAAGGAGTTCTCAGTTCTGAAACTTACAGGATATTCGTCTAGTACGATGACCTCTTATATACCAGATATAAAAAAGCTCAAGGAAAAGTTAATTTCTCAATTCATGACTCCTTTAACATATTAAAACAATTAAAACTAAATAAACCAAATAAAACCCCAAAACTTAAAGGAATACTTTTAGCTGTGTTGCTATGTGTCATGAGTAAGTAAATGAGAAGGCTAACACTCTCTCCGAACATGCCTACTTTCATATTTTATAGTATGCAAAAAACAGTAGTACCTGGATGACCTACTACTTCTGGCGAGAGTCTGATTCTTCATTTGATGGACACTTTAAGTGTGTTCAACTAGAAGTGGCGCTGCAGACCGATCAGTGTATGACAACAAAGTACCGCAAGAGCGATTAGAGAGTAAACGGCTTCAAGCTGCTTCAAGTCGAACACACCTTTTACTATCACATGAGGGATAGAGGCAACTGATGCCGTAGGTCACATGACCATTCAAATTTCATTCATACTACACATATTCATACTATAGAGAACATACTTTTTTAATGGTCACGAAGGAAGTATTAAACCAAATGTAGTACCTACTACACAGTATGCGATTTCGGACACAGCGTCTGTCTAGAGTGAACTCGAGCATTTCGCTTATAATAAACCTATCCAACGTATCTGCACTGGGCACATTTTAGACATGACGTGCCACAACTGTTTGAGGCCGTCTACGCTGGACACATCAAAGTAAACAATATAAACTGGCTCATTTATCTGGTGCAACTGGTGCTATATGGTAATGAAGCATCCACTTTAGTGCGTTGCATCACAATGCCCCGTTCGCTTTGATGTGTTCATCACCCGTTTAATCACTGAAGGTCTAAATGCTGTGAATTTTGGCTTGCACTTCTGTAACCCAAGCTGAATGTCTTACTCTTTTCCCATGTAACATGTCAATCAAGGTCTCACACCAGCTACACACAGGCTCCGCCTGCTACAGTAGCCACACCCCAAACTCTCGCTATAGGCTGTGCAAACCACTTTCAATGTTTAGATATTCCATTCAAACCCATGAAAGGCACATTAATAGATGTCAATGAACAATAAACTGTGTATTTGTTCTTTCTATGTGTGCACAGACCATAATTTTTTACTGGACTAAATTTTTTTGTTATTTGGTGAAAAACTTGTAGAGCTGGAACACCACTGGAAACTCTAATCGGCTTTGCCATAAGGGTCTCTATGGGTGCAATTACAATACCTTCATTCATCAGATTACTGTGTTCCTGAAGCATGCAGACCATTTCTAAGATCAGACCTCAGGCTAAAGCAAAGAATTTGGAAATCAGAATAGGCCTCCGTAGGTTTTATCAAGGTTTATTGGAGGATTATGATCAGGACACATCTAAGATGTAACTTACCGCACCTCTGCGTGATCTCTTTTCTTAGAAAAGGCCCTTTCATTGTGTTCGTTCCTGTGCAAAATAATCTGATTCTAAGCAGCTTTTACACTGTTGTCTCATGCAAATTTAATCTCAAGCAAAAACAAGCCCTACATTCGAATCTCATCTGCAGGGTCCAAATCTTAATGTGTAGAAAAACATTTTATGTCACTAATTACGTGCTGAGCCTTTAGAAAGCTGTCATATGGCTAGTCTGAGAACTCTACAAGAGCTCTTTCTGGACACAGAAACACTCGCTAGTTATTCACACTTTTAAACCCTGAGGGTCGGCGGGGTCAAGTCAGCTGATAACATCTTCTGCTATTGCTGTTATGCTCTTTAAAAGGCATTTAACCCCTTAATATCCTAAGGGTGGTGATAGTCAGAATGTGAGTGTGTGTGTGTGGGCTCTTGGATTTCTGCCATGTATGACTCTCTCTTATTGTATCTCTTCGCTATAGTTTGATGCTAAAGCTACATTTGTTGTGCTCAATAGTGTTTGTTCACGTAATTATCAGTACAACAAACATGGGAAGGATTTCATCTCTCATTCCACTCAAAGCAAAGCAGATATGCCACTACAGTTGTATACAATGGGAGAATGAGAATGTCCTTCCACCTGCTATCAAACACCTGCTATGGTTTAGTATTTGAAAGTGCCCCATGCTATTTTAAAGGTTCCTAATTCTGTTTTGGAGTCTCCTACAATAGGTGTACATTGGTCAATGTAAAAAACAATGTAATTTCCTCATAATATACATTGCAGCATCAGCTCTTTTCTCACAGTGTCTGAAACGGTTTGATCAAGGATTCGGTCTCTCTAAATCCCGCCTTTCTGAGAGCTTCCTCTGCTCTGACTGGTCAGATGGCCCAGTCTGTTTTGATTACTGACGACTCGTTTCACAATCAGTTCTTTCTTTTGAGAGACAACAAATCAATTTTTCTGCACTTTGGTCTTTGAAACTTTGCTGACCTTTTACATTCACAAAAGCCTATGTTACACACTACATGAAAGGTAGCCTAACTGGGGCACTTTAAATTAAAGGCTCATCTACATAAAATGTTTTTAAACCATTACATGGGATGTTTAAAGTCAACATAAAATAGTGTTTGCAGCACATCTTATGTCTGTAATGTAAAACCAGATATTTAATGAGAAAAAAAATGCATCTATCTAGAATTCATAGTAAGAAAGGATTGGTTATGTCAGCCGAAGTGGTTTCAGAAGCAACTCATCTGTTTGCCACAACTGAAAACAACACTGCAAGTGTGTGATTATCACTGTATGTTTTCAAATTTAGCTTGAGTAAACCTTTACATTATAACCATACAATACTTCTGACGGTGCACATGACTGTGTGTCTTCAGAGAGTTTATATAGCTGAATGGACCTTCTGTGGACGCACTCATGTGTTCATGACAAAGGAAACTGCTGAGCATGACTATCTCGTTATTTACATCGTTAGCCATAATCATCTCATCAGGAGAGCTGGCTCAAAACCCTCTCTGTTCTCAGACCTCAGCTCTTCAGAAGAAGATTCCACCACAAACTGAAGCTAAATCTTGTTTGGACCCAAAGACGTCACAGTGCTTCAGGCCCTCAAAGCCTGTTACGCGTAAAGCGACGGACCTGCAAGCTCGCAAACATACCAGAGCTTCTCCTTCAGGCATCAACACGCCGCTTTTTATTGTGACAATTGAGTGCACCAATAAAGAAAGCTCATATAGGTGTTAAAGTAAAGAGATTTACCTTGAGGCTTGAGCAACAGGGCTTTGGGCCGTTCTCCGGTGACCGTCTCTCCTTGTTCGGCGGGTCCATCCTCCACAAAAAGATCTCGTTTTCCTTGGCTGACGTCTGTCTAATGCAGTTTCTTGGCATTTATGCATGCAGCCCTGCAAGAGATACAGTTTGCATATGTGTGTGATCCATTTCTCCCAACATAAGGTGCTTTCAGGAAGAATATGCTGCTCTCTTTACAGGTTTAAATAGAGTGTTAGAAAATTTGGCAAGGTGCGTAAAACAAAAGTTCTGTGCAATGCAATGCAATTCTCTTTTACTTCTTATAGACTGATTGAAGTGACAAATCTAAGAATAGCAGCGGAAAGATCAGCTCCCAGGAGAAACGTGCGACTATCTCCTATAACATTCTGGAACAGGTTTCAAATGCATGTTTGAATTGTGGAAATCTGGGGAAAAAATGATTCCAATATTGTTGCATTCAGAATAACGGATGACTCATACAATGAAACCCGTGTGCAAACTTTGCTATCATGTAAATAAACGCATGCTAACACCGCAGGCTCATGTACCTTATATATGGCTTTGGGAAATTTTAATCTCAGTGACCACTTTGAGATTAAAGAGCAATACCCAAATGAATGAGTTTGTGCAATGCATGCTCTGTAGGATTTAAACTCACGGCTTTCTGCCAGTCGACAGACCTGTCATCTCACCAGTACTTTGTTCTTCCTTCTTATTTTACAAGGTATAGCATGAAAAATTAATAAATCCTGTACCCTAACAGCACTAACTCTTACATACTGACAGGGAGATTAATATATCACTCATATAACTGTCAGAGAATCTGAAAGATTTATTGGTACTAAAGCAAGTAAGTGACTATGTGGCCGAATCACACAAACATTGAGGTTCTTTTGACAAAGTTATGACATAACTCTCAAATAAAGTGGCAACTTATGTTATTGATTCTTGATTAAAAAAAAAAAAAGAAGCCAACTTTTGCACAAGAAAGTCATTTATAGCTTATATGATGTTCTTGTATATGTAAGCAACATCTATAAGACTTTCCAAAGTCTCTTGAAACTTATATTCTGGTATAATTTAGCTATTCATGCTCTGATTGTATATTCTGATTGAACTTGATGAGTCCTTGAGCGCATGCAGCCAGTGCAGTAAATGAAACATCAACTCAACTATAAATTACAGAGGCGGCTTTGAATTTATAAATCATTGGACATATAAAGCATGCAGATTTACTTTAAAATATTGCAGCTTTCTTCACAAGCTGACTTATTTAGTTTGGTCATTTAGCAGATGCTTCTTCTGCTTTTCTGAGTCACTACACTTATCATAAAGGGATACTCCCTCTGGAGTAACCTGAGGTTAAGTGTCTTGCACAAGGACACAATGGTTCAGGGGTTCATTATATATACTGAAGACTGGAGTAATGATGCTGAAAATTCAGCTTTGATCACAGGAATAAATTATATTTTAACATATATTCACATAGAAAAGAGTTCTTTTAAATGGTAATAATATTTCACAATATTACTGTTTTTACTGTATTTTTGATCAAATAAATATATAAATATATAATCAAATAAAATATATGTGTGTATATAGTATCATATTGTATACATTTCTGTGTATGTGAGTGTCTCTCTCTCTCTCTCTCTATATGTATGTATATACAGACATATATAATATATATACACACATATGTAAACACAAACTTCTGTTTCTAACTTCTATAATTAATCACAATTAATCGATATATATATATATGAACAAAATAGCACCCAACAACATATGTAGCTTTTAAGGCTTAGATTAGATAAAGTTGATTTTTTAAACAATTAAATATTGATAAATAAAAAATATATTTTAGTATAATGATTTTGTAGTATGATTAATGATTTTGTTAAGTTTAACAATTTAATACTATAATGTTATATATAATTTAGTTATTATTATGCCAAAAAAGCAGAAATAAAACAACTCTACATTTAATCATAAAAACAATATTGGTTTTGAACTCAAAGCCGTTCAGTTATCAGCTCATTTTTGATCAAATAAATGTTTGTTTACACAATGTGTGTATTTTACTTTATAAAATATATATATACACAAATATATGTCTGTGTTTATATGTATAATATTTGTGTGTATATACAGTATATACACACACAGACACATACATATATATATATATATATATATATATATATATATATATATATATATATATATATATATATATATATATAAACAAACTTTTAGGTTAGATGCCATTAATCGATATATATATATATATATGAACAAAATAGCACCCAACATCATTACGCCACAGAATACAGTTCATTCATATATATGTAGTATTTAAGGCTTAGACAGAGTGTGACCAGTAATACACAAAACTACTTTGCATAAATTTAACACAAAAATTTTATTTTTAAACAATATATATATATATATATATGATTCTGATTCATAATGATTCTGTAGTATGATTAATGATTTTGTAAAGTTTAACGATTTTATAGTAAAATGACTATTTATTATTATTATGCCAAAAGCAGAAATAAAACAACTCTATACATTTAATCATAAAAACAATATTGGATTTGAACTCAAAGTCGTTCAGTTATCAGCTCAGATCTTTAACCAGTGCGCAACTTTCTCTAGAATTAATGCATTGCATTTATCCTGAAACCACGAGCTCACATACACATCAGACGAATGAAGGTAAACAGTCTAGTGAATGGATGTGGATGAGTGGTCATGACAACCAGTGCGCAAGTGCGGCTAATTAACCAGCAGCAGCTGATATGAATCCACGCCGAACCCACGAGTGACCACAGGAGAAAAAAACATCTCTCAGACAGTCTGAGAACGTATAAAATCCATTGCATAGCCTAATAAAGCTGAATGTTAGCAATAAAACGCATACTCTTGAAACCAGACGCGCATGCATAATTAAAGGATTCTAAAATAATGGTTGTTAATGTAATTAATATGTAAGTGGTGCGGTAATTATGAAGTCTCGATCGTCCAAATAATCCAGCAAGCAACACAAACACACGGCAGTCCACACGCAGACCTACTTTTAACGAGCAGATGTTGGCTTTCTCCTCTTCTAACACACGCGCACGCGGCTCTGCGCACCGCTAGACTCATTTTAAACCATGTCATGTCTTGTGCGCAACGCATATCCATAATTTGTAAGCAAGAGATGAATTAGGTCAAAATGTCTTATGCCTCCCTGTCTGCGTGTGTGTTGGTATACAGAAGCGCAGTTGCTCAATTTACTCACCAAACCCCACAGTTCATATACGATCCGCGTGCCGGTCTCGTCTTCTCCTGGCCGTTATACAATCTCTGGATATGTAAGTGTCCCCGCTGGTCCAGTATGAGTGTGTACGGAGCAGATCATATGTGTCAGATGGTTTTCACATGGAAAGAAACTTCCCACGGGCTGCCGGAGACGAGGAAAGGCACTTGGTCCTGGAGGTGTTTCCCAACACTTCCACTCACATCCGATTCTTTCGCGTTCAGCTCGATGTGTCCGAATAGTTTAATCTTTTTGACGTCAATCTTATAGGTTTTTCACATGCCTTTTCCTGAGAGGTGAGATAGTTTCTTCTGCTTGAAGCGGCTGGATGGATTGAGCTGAAGCACGTGATGAGCGCGCGGAGGGTCTCTGGATGATCACATCATATGCGTAAAACGCGCACTGTTTTAATAAAACGGTTACACTTTATTATAACTTATATTATATGACTCTAATTAGATCATTGTGATTTAATAAAAAACACGTATCAATCTTTAATGAATCACATCTAATCATCTGTTTAGCCTTTTTAGATCATGTAATAATGTTTATGAATTAAAGTATTTGACATTTAATTATGATTTACATTAAAGTCATGCTGAAAATGCTTAACCCTTTGGTTGTGGCTCTCTTTTAACAGCTCAAAAACACCAGGGTTGATCCTTACAGATTTTGCTATAGATTTCTGCTGTATTACATGTCTGATTTTACAACAGACAGGTTAAATCTTCAATAATATCTGTAAAAATGTGTTTTCATTGTCAGAGGAACATTAAAAACGTAATTTATCACAAAACAATGGGGTCTTTGAGACCCTGAACATACAGAGAAAGTCAGTTTTTAGTAAAACATGAGGCTTGATGTGCAATTGTGTATTTTTTCTACAATAATACATTAAAATCTCATCTGTGTGACAATGCAAAGTGTTATCACTAAATCTAACAGGTTGCAAAAATACACTTTCCTATATATATGTGTGTGATCTTGTCACTAATGTCAGTCTCTAAAGATTTAAATAGCATGTATTTAAAATGAGCACAATCGCTTGTGTTGTTTATGGAGATAAGTTACTTGCCTTGCTTGAGTTTCCATGCGCCTTTCAGGAAAACCGTGCCTGCAAATCAAAAGTGACGTCAATGTGAGAGACAGACAGATTCTGTCAATGCCAAAGCAAAATGTCAAACTATCTGTGCAAAGTCAGTCAATGCTCAAAACCGCTCGACCTGCATTTATCTGTTCCCTTGTCCGTCCTCCTATATCCAGATCAATTATACCCGGCCCTGACTTCCACAGATAAACACTTCTGAAAGGAATGGGCGGCCTTTCCTGAGGTACATGCAGATCATATTTATCCACAGATGTCAGATTTTGTTTTAGTCACATAATATTTATAGCTATACTTCTTAGTAATGGTCATCTTATTATTATTTATTCAGTCTTATAGGAAATATGGAGTCCTCATATAACATGTTTCCAGGAAAAGGTGGATAGAGGAGAGACAATGCACATTCCCTTGTTTCCATGGAGATGACCAAGCCATAATATGACAGTTGTCGTAACCTTCTGACTGTGGATTATACACATCCTACTCTTGCTGATACGTGGCTTGTCCATGTAGACTCGAAAGGCACCAGAAGGATAAAGCCATTAATGGACTGGTCTCTGTATTTCTGATTTAAAATCTGAGATGATGGCAAATGCAATCACACAAACCATTAAGGTATTAAACGCACTGCACTTCAATGCAAATGCACTTCATATTCATAATTGATAATGATTATGAAATGCATTGCATGTTTAAACTGTCAGATAGAAATGGGGATTTCTATAAATTATGAATATACATGCATTCAGCCTCTATAGCTTACTATAAGCAAAAAATGCAGTGTTTCCTATACATCAGCAGACTTTAAAAGTATATGCAGTTGATCTAATCTGAGGATTATGCTGTAAAAATATATGAAAAGATATATAATATAAATGATGACCAGCACACAGGAGAAATACAAAATATTATAAACGTAGAACATCAAGCAAAGTGCTCAAAAATAATTATTAAAATAATAATCTAAAAATATATATTAAAAAATACTAGGATTTGGTCAAACAGTTTAGTATGGAAGCTTGTTTCCACCACTAAATAAAAAATAAAAAAAGGTAATTGCAACTTTTTCCTCTCACAATTCTGACTTTTTTCTTGCAATTGCGAGTTATAACGTCAGAATTGCGTCTTTTTTCCCTCAGAATGGGACTTTGTAACTCGCAATTGCGAGTTTATATCTCACAATTCTGAGAAGTCAGAATTGCAAATTATAAAATCAGAATTGTGAGATATAAACTCGCAATTGTGAGAAAAAAGTTAGAATTGCAAGTTATATAATCAGAATTGCGATATAAACTCACTAATGTGAGAAAAAAGTCAGAATTGCAAGTTATATAATCAGAATTGCGATATAAACTCACTAATGTGAGAAAAAAGTCAGAATTGCACGATATAAACTCGCAATTGTGAAAAAAAGTCAGAATTGCGTGATATAAACTCGCTAAACGAGAAAAAAGTCAGAATTGAGAGCTATAAACTCGCAATTGCAAGAAAAAAGTTAAAATCGTGAGATAAAAAGTCACAATTATTTTTAAATTGGTTTATTTCATGGCAAAAACAAGCTGCCATACTGAAATAAAAAAAAAAGCTTTGCCAACTACTGTATAAAATATAAAATATAATAAAAAAATAAGGGCGCATGCTTCCCACCAGCTAGTAATTCAGTTTTTTTTAAACCTAATAACATGGTTGTTATTTATAAATATACACTGAAAAAAATCAGTAGAAAAATGAGTAATTCCGTTAAAACCCATTTCCGTTAAATTCATGAAGTTTAAGTTTATGATTTCCTTCAATCCTAAAACACAACAGTGCAATGCGTAATTCAAAACATGGGTAAAACACCTGTGAGAAAAATCAATACAGAAAATTCCTTCATAATAATAACAAGGTACTTTTGGGTCAGTATTTTAGTGTCCATTTGCTCTGGACAGAACCAATGCAATCAAGTTCTCATTTCTCCTTCAGTAATTTCAGAGAATGACTCATACGGTGTAACTGATATCTGTGCTGTTTGATATAGGTGTCAGGAGTATAACTGGGCTAAAATAAGACACGTCAGCACCCAATTCTGGATTCTCTTTACACAGACATGACACAAACTGGTGCCTTTTAGTTGCTGCTTTTAAACAGGTGCTCGGCTTTGAATGATTTTCGGCATTAGTAATCTGTACTTGCTTCGACAGAAGTATGGCAGAATTCTTGGCCTGGTATTTCTAATAGGATTTGACTAATCCATTCTCGCCCGTTGCAGTGGTCTGTCGAACAAACGGCTACTTCAGCTCTGTATTCTTGACATGGTCCTTCATAACTGGGTTAGCCCATTTACAGTATCATTGCTACATGACAAAACAAGTACAGGATAATCTATGACGTTAGAATAATAATTACAGCTGAGAATATGAATAATGAGCTAATTGTGACTCAGGGTTCAATTCTTGCACCAACTCAATGGCTCCTTTGAGGTATAAACCCAAGGCAACCATGGCAGGGCATCTGTATTTGTGCAATATCATGAAGATAAGAAACAAATGCTTTAGCTGCAACTAGGACCGTCTTGACTTGATGCACAACACAACAACCGCTCAAGTCCTTGAACTGATTATATGCAAACTACAGAGATAAAATGTACCACCGTTTGCATTTGAGGGCCACGTGTGACGTCATAACCAGATATAAAGAAGCTATTTTTGTACACAAAAGATAAATCTCAAATCTCAGCCATGCACATGACATCAGACTGTGTAATAATGATTTGAATGTCCTTGGTTGCACCTCCTTTTTCTGTGAATTCAAATAATTAAGCACAAGAATAATCTGTGATTAATGAGTGTTTCCAGGAAGTTCCTCCTGCTCTGTAAGAGACGTCTCCACCCGTGTCACCTGCAGTATGTGCTCAGGAGGAGGTTTTATGCATCACTTACGCTTCTAATGATCTTGATGAAGAGGGTGTTGTGTGCCAGGCCCATGACTCATTATTTGTAATCAGCACAAGCCCTTCTCACTCCCCTAGACGAGAGATCGGAAGACCTACTTTTTCTGTCAAGGCAAATGCGACCGCTTGTGTAAGAGCTGCGGTCAAACAGAGTGCGAGATATATGCTCTTAATCTGCTATTGTGAAATGGACTCATGCGTAATGGAAGTATTGCAGAATGAGATCCTCTGCTGAACCTTTGCTAAGCCCCGCCTTAAAAACATTACTGACCAATCCTACCATAGCAACTGTTGCCATATTAAAAGAAGCTTTTGCTTTTTTTTTTGAATGAATGAAAGTCTATGGAAGCCCTGTGTGCTTGAATGTGTACATATCATGAAAATCTGACTTTTTGCGTGTTTAAGTGCTATAATCGGGTCCCCGGTGCATCTAACAAACCAGAAAACGTGAAAAAGGACAACCGAGTGACTTTGTTTTGGTATACCTTTCTCTGCAAGCATGTGAAAAAACCAGCCACTCAGATTTCGCTCCCCTAGTGACGGAAGGGGATCTTATTATAATATTACCGCCCCTTAAACTACACGTTTCCACCCACGGAGCCGCCATTTTGTTTTGAATCAACTCCACAGCAACTACATAAATTTATCCACTAACCATTCAGAAACGTCCAGTTTCTTTCTAAAAGTTGTAACTTCTTCCTGAGTCTCTCCATCAGTGTCGACTCCGGTTTGAACAATGTAAGGCTGAACACCGTTACTGACAATCCTCATTTTGGCTGCGTGAGATTCTCCAGCTTTGTTGTTGTTGAGCAACTGAAATGCGAGCTGTTAAAGCTCCGCCCTCTTCTGGAAAGCAGCAGCTCATTTGCATTTAAAGGGACACACACAAAAACGTTTGTGCTCACACCAAAATAGGGGCAAATTTGTCACGCTATAATAAATGATCTGTGGGGTATTTTGAGCTGAAACTTCACAGACACATTCTGGAGACACCAGAGACTTATATTACATCTGGTGAAAAGGAGCATTATAGGTGCCCTTTAATATTTATGCATGATTTAATTTGGGTCTATTTTATGGACTAGTCATGAATTTACATATTACCCAAAAAATATGTACACTAAATGTAACCTAGTCTTTAGTAAATTATATTTGAAAGAACAAGTACAGAAAAAGGTGATTCATTTTTTAAATAATAATAATAATAATAATAATAATAATATCAATAACTATTAAATGGTGACCAAGCCCATTATAATGACCAAATACTTTAGACAAGTATATTTTTTAATCTAAACGACGAGGTTTATGTCCACTACCCATATCAGTCTTAAAATAAAAGTTAAAACCTTTTTAAGTTCTATTGTTCTTCACAGAACCCATAAAATCATGGGCGATATGAAGAACATACGGTATAATAAAACAATTTTTACAGAACCAAAAACCACTGACGAACCAGTTTACTTCTAAAATTTAGCATGACATTCACAGCACACTGTTTGAGGGTTCTTGAGCGTCTCTCTGATCTTGCAGGACGAGCGCTCATAGGGAGAATAGCAACGCTGCTGAATTTGTGCGTTTAATTTGTAAATCTCCCTGACTATGGAGTTATGGAGGCCTAAGGCTTTAAAGATTCCTTTCTGAAACCTTTTCCAGTCTCATGGGCTTCAATACAACCACCTGACTGCAGACATTTTTCCTTGATCACTTACACCATTCAACCATTTGTCTTTACAATGTGTTTGGTTCGCTACATACTGTCAGATCATGCTATTCATGCTTAATTTCAGATTTTGGATCTTGAACTAATGTCAATTAAGCTGGCTGTTACTGAGTAATTTCTTGAAGGCATGCCTGTCAAAAACAGTTTTGTTTGACAGTTATGTTGGAATATTTTGTGTTTGATGCACTATGTCACATCTTTGAACAGAAAAAAAGAATTTCTAATGCTCTGCACTGCCGTAATAAGGGTAAACTTTAGTTTCAAGGGTTGGTTCAAATCACCAACCCCTATATATGATTGCAAGTTGAGCAAACACCACTAATAAATGTAGCTGGACCTACAGGTCCTTACAGGGTTCCCATCGCTTTTATGCCAATCAGTGATGAACATTGTCACAGCTACATGCTGCAACAGAAGGACTGACTCCTTTATTGATCTGGAGTCTGAGGTGGATTAAGCAGGTGCTCCAATTAGTGAAAGTGCTTAAGACTTCTCTTACACTGGTCAGAGGATGTGATGGACGCTCTTGACCAGCACAAGGCCAGCTCAGTTCCCACTGCAATTAACCTTCCAGACACTCGGTTTAGGATCAGCGGATGAGAACAGATTAAAATTGGATCAGGAGAAGTTAAAGGAATGACACACAAGCAAAACGTCTGGCACGTTGACTGGCTTCAAAAAGACGGTTTATCATTTAGCATCCTGTTATTCTGGACTTCAACACATGATCAGCACAGGCAGAAAGCGTGTATAAGATAACATTTAGGATTTTGCAAAGTTTAAAACAAAGAAAAGTTGTGAAAAATAAATACTGCAAAGAATTTACAAATGGTCAGATTTTCCACAAGTACTAGCAGCCATTAAAGGTGCAGTAAGTGATTTCTGAGAAACACTGCTGATATTTGAAATCACCAAAACAAACATGCCCCAACTCAAAAGGATCACACCCCTATCTTTATACTCCACTCCCAAATTCACAAACATGCTATGCAACACAGGCACCTCCCCTCTGATAAGTGGACACGCCCCTTACTTCTCAGAAATCACTTACCGCACCTTTAAAGCTGCAGTATGGAACATCTGGCCCTCTAGTGGTTTTGATGTAAAACTGCAAGTTACTCATGGAGGAACATTCTTTTGGTAATGGAGTTCTTCAGAGCAGATGAATAAGATGGTTTTGAGGAGTACCGGTGCAGAAATTGTCTTCCACTGCTGTTTTGGCTCATAACAATTGTTTTAAAGTAAAAAACGTTACAAAATGTAGGGAACACTTTTATCGACATAAAAGTGCGTTCACGCCAAGTCGAAATGACAGATGCTGACATTACAATCAGTAAATTCAGAATTTTATGAGTTCCCGTTTACACTAGTGCGTTTTCGTTTTAAAACGCATACGTTTTGCTACGGTTACGCCTGTTGTTTACACTACGCCGGCATTTTCGTACCTCAAAAACGGAGACTTTCAAAATTGCTGCAGACCCCGTTTTAGTTTGAAAACACCGTGGGTTGCATTTCAGTATGAACTGACCAAAATGGAGACTATTGAAAATGATGGCGTGGCTGCCAGATTCGCTTTGCGTATCCTTGATGACCGTGTAAACAAAAACATGGAGACTGAATTGCTGGCTTTGTTGTCATTTTTTGCAGCCATTGTGCAGTTAAACTGCATTTTTTAATGCTGCAGCTACCTACATGCTATGCGCATGCCCAGTGTACATGAACGGTCATGTGACATGCGTTTTCGGTTGTATAGTATAAACGGAGAGTTTCTGAAACGCTGTGGAAACGCCAGTGTAGACAAGGGTCATTTTCATTTTAAAACTCCGTTTTACTAGTGTAAACGGGGCTTGAGAGCTCCTACTTGTACCACCTGACCTGCAGATTCGTTTTAGCGTTAATAGTGCTACCATAGAAACGCATAATTCCAAGTCAGATTTACAGCTCTAGTAGAACGTCACGTGTTCTCGTAATTACGGTAATGGCGTGAACGCAGAATAACTATCACTAGATGTCTTACCTGTCTAGAAAGAAAAACGCCATATCTGGGTTGGTTTTAAATCCTTTGAAGTCTTGAAGTTATCACCATCTCTGAAAAGCAGTCCGATGTTCATGAGTGACATAAGTGCTTTGTCACCTTCCACTTGCTTGCAAATTCCGTTCTGAACGAGGCTTATTTGTTCAACGTATGACTCCTCAGGTGGTTGCTTTTTACATGATCCGTTGTGTAAATGCCTGCTAGTCATAGCTAAGCTGTCACAGCTATAAAGAAAACTCCCGCCGCACCGAACACGTACCTCATAAAAGTGCGTATCAATAGCACGATTTTCTGTTTCTATTTGGCGTGTTATATGTTGAAATTACAATTGGCGTACATATAATATGCCCTTACCCCATACCACTAAATACAAACATAAACTCGTGCTATATTTTTGAATAGATGGAAGTCGACTTCTTGTTTACGGACGTGACATAACAGCGCTAAGATGACAGTGACGTGAAACAAGCATTTCCCGCGATAACCGACCCGACTGCGTAAATTAAACGCGAATCGTGGCAAGGCAATAAGACATTTTTAAACACTAATTTTTAATGTGCTCAATGGATTTATTTTTCAACTAAAATTTTCCCATAGTGCAGCTTTATCTTTTTAGTCAAAGTGTTATGCTAATAATATAAATGTGTAATGAAAATTTGGAATTAGGAAAAAAAATTCTGATGCCTACTGTACAAAGTTTTTTTCCACCCTGGTAAATCGCATAGATAAGTGGTTAAGAGAACAGAATGTACATTTACATTTATTATGGCAGAGGCTTTTATCCAAAACAACTTACATTGCATTCAAGATATACATTTTATCAGTTCATGCATCCCCTGCAAACCCGTGACCTTGGCCTTGGCATGCTCTACTGTTTGAAACTACAGTAAAATTTTCACTAGTGGTGAAAGGATCCACAATAATGACCCACATTACAGTAGTCTTTCTGTAGATCACATTGCAAACCGTGTAAAGTGTACAGAAAATAAAGCAGTGATGATTTCTGAAGAGATATGGGGTGAGCTGCATTTAAAGGCCCTTTGCAATGCAGCGAGACGTGCAAGTATGAATTACACACACCTCAAGCTTTAGGAAACGCACACGGATGCCAGGGACATGACTAATCTCATGGTACGTCTAAAAAGCTGACGTTTAGAGGGCTGATTCAGAACATTGTTGCTGTCAGCATAAAAAAAATCTATGGTTTTAGACAAATCCGCTACTAATGAGTTCAAAGCAACACGTCCCTTAAGCCCTGTTCATAATCCACTTATATAAGTGTCCTTTCTCTATGTTCTTTGAGAACACAAGCAAACAATGTGCCATAATACTTCATGCTGAACGCCAACTTACTTGTTAAACTCTGTTCTTCATAGAACTGCTTCAGCATCAAGTTGGCAAACATAGATCAAAACTGAAGCCAAGTACTGAACTTGAATTAAATGAGCTGCTTGGTGAAGTTGAGTGCATATTTTTGCTTAATTTAACCTGGCATAATGGGTGTGGGATCTTACCTTGACTTCAATTGAGACAGGAGCCATTTTCAAGACAAAAAAAAAAAAAAAAAAAAAAAAAAAAAAAAAAAAATCCTAGACAATTGTATAAATATTTGACATTTTACCCTTTGTTATGAGCTTGTTTAGTTGAAAACCTTCAGACTGAATTATAGGGATTAAAAAAAAAATCAATGAAGCAAGGAATAAATAATTAAGAACACAGAGACATTCGATACCACAGTATTTCACTCGTATTATTAAACTGTATTCACATTACAACATCCACAATGTTCAGCTTGTGACAGGTTCTAATAATCTCAATATATATTTTCTGTATGTTACATTATACCAAGAGGCACTTCCAGTAAGTCTGGCAATAGAGGAGCTACAGTATAGTGTCTAAATTACAAAACAGTAAAAATAAATAATGTTTATCTAAAAGACTTCAGTTGTCATTTTCATCTTTTTTGTCCCTTTTTTTGGCTTTGTTTTTGTTTCGTTTCATTTTTAACCTGTACACAATATCGTTTTGTACAAAATGGAACAACAATCAGCGATAAAATGAATATTTCACTTTACGAATACTGGTGATTTACACAGTTCCCCTTTCTATAGGTATTGCTACATGTGTTAAGTGCAAGATACAAGTGAGAAGAAAAATAATTATTTTGTCAGTGAAGTGCCGACTATATAAAAAAAGTACAAGTCTCATTTCTCTTTCTCAGAGAGGTGTAAAGCTTGTTTGGTTCTCAAGGTGAACGAAACAGGTGCCCGGTGGACACGGTTATCAGAGGCGCACAGCTGAAGATGAAGGAACGAGCTTATGAACAGGAAATACAAAGGAAACATAAAAACGACCAGCTTCTTGTATGACATGCGACCTCTCCCGTGAACCTGAAATTCTGGTCGAGTTCAAAAAAATCTGGAGGGATGCGACCCAGTCATCGTGCATTTCTGCAATACCTCAACAGGTATTTGAGCTGAACTGTAATTTATTTCACTCCTAAGGGCATCTGTTATGTGTGAAAATGATGAATTTGATGAAATGTCATTATGAACATGTCCACACTGGTTTCTCGAGACTTGTGCCTTTCATTCTGACACAAGAGTTTGCCGTCACGTACAGGATCTGGAATCAGAGCCACCAAACGCAGATCAGAGCTGAAAACCAACACACACGCAATCATGAAGCACACGCACATCAAATGTGTGGGATCGCTGGCTAATTCCACAGTTTTTGTTGAGTCTCTCTGAATACTGTCTGGGTGGAAGCAAGTCTGAAATAATGGACCTCCGGGTGTCTAACGATTCTGAGTTTGAAACACTTTTAGACATCAATGACCTTTGATCGTCAAAGACTCGCAGTAAGGCGATTCCCAACATGTCCCCACTGCTCTTATGCTAATCACTTGGTAGTGGGCTTCCCATCATCCAACAGTAAGATGAAAGGGGCGGAGCCATATTGCATAATAAATTTTTACATAATGTCCCGTATTTCTTAGTTAAACTGGGAAATAATGTTTTTAAATTTGATGGATTTGATTGTAGGTTATAATATTATTAGTTACATTTATTTTGGGAATTATTTTGGGAAATATCCCAGCTAACAGGGAACTTTCTCAGAACGTTCTATCAAAATGATGAACAAATGATCTTCCAGTAGTGTTAATAGAGTGTCCGATCCAAGTTATCTGGTCTATAGTAATGTCAAAATATTGGCACAAAAACGATATTTATGCTTTGTTCACGGAACTTTTTTCCTGAAAGTTTTTAAATGTTACTACTTGTTTCAGAATGTTCAGAGAACATTCAAAAGTAACATTTGCAAAATGATCAAATTGAATGTTCCATTTTTAAAAAAACATTTAATAAACTGGACGTTTTAAACAATGTTTTCATAACTTAAAGGATTAGTTCACTTCAGAATTAAAATTTCCTGATAATTTACTCACCCCCATGTCATCCAAGATGTTCATGTCTTTCTTTCTTTAGCTGAAAAGAAATGAAGGTTTTTGAGGAAAACATTCCAGGATTTTTCTCCATATAGTGGACTTCACTGGGGTTCAACGGGTTGAAGGTCCAAATGTCAGTTTCAGTGCAGCTTCAAAGATCTCTACATGATCCCAGATGAGGAATAAGGGTCTTATCTAGCGAAACGATCCGTCATTTTCTAAATAAAATAAAATGTATATACTTTTTAACCACAAATGCTCATCTTGCACTGTGCCACGCATTACGCAATCACGTTAAAAAGGTCACGTGTGATGTAGGCTGAAGTACTGACACAGTGTCTACAAAGCGAACGTGCAAAGACTAAGTCAAACGGCCTTTTCAAAAAAAGGTAAAACAAAGATGTCAGATGATTTTGAAGTTGGAGGAGAAAATTAGATGTTTTTCGCCCTAGTACCCGGACTTCTTCTGGACCTTAAAAACCTTAATTTCTTTTCGACTGAAGAAAGAAAGACAAGAACATCTTGGATGACATGAGGGTGAGTAAATTATCAGGAAATTTTAATTCTGAAGTGGACTAATCCTTTAATAAGAATGTAGCAAAACGTTCTTAGAACTTATTTTTGTTAGCTGGGATAGCGCGAAGACAATCGTATAATGTAACACTTTGATGCATGATGTACACAACAGTGCACAGATCTTTAAAAGCCATTTTAAGGTGAAGACCTTTGACACTTATCTACAATTCATATTGACAATCCTTTTTATATTCTATGTTTTTTAATGACAACAAACTCAAAATGGCAAACAAAAGGGATGCAGCAAGTAACAACTACTATATCTTATTGCAGTGGAAAGTAACGCTCTCAAAATGCGTTATTTTTGGAAAAAGACTGGGAATTCTTTTTTTTTCTTTTTTTAAAAAAAGGTAATAAAAACATTAAGACTATTATTTGTGGTTTAATAATTCATGCACCAAAGGGTTAATATCTCTGGCCTGGGGTTACAAATCTACGGCCTAATGCAGAATTACAATAACCTCTGAAAATGACGCCATGTACAAATAAAAAGCACTCATACTGCCACCACACACTTACTCACAAGCACACATGGCCTTTACATGCTCTTCCAGCCACTGAGAAGACCAGCAGGGAGGTCCAATCCTGCTCCTGAAGGGCCACTGTCCTGCAGAGTTTAACTTCAACCCTAATTATACACACCTGAAGCAGCTAATCAAGGGCTGTGTCTGAAATTGCCCCCTATTTGAGGGGGCAGTTATTTTTAGTGGTGTCCGAAACCATAGTGGACATTATCAAGTGCACACATTCAATCCAACAATGCACTGCGAGGGACCTATTTTAACGATCTAAGCACATGGTCTGAAGCGCATGGTGCAGGTGCACTTAGGGCGTGTCCGAATCCACTTTTGCTAGTTTAACAATGGAAAAAATGGTCGGCGCGCCAGGCGCACGGTCTAAAAGGGTTGTACCTTGTCTCTTAATGAGTCATGGGTGTGTTTTTCGGACACAGCTAAGATCTTACTAGGCATACTAGAAACTTCCAGGCAGGTGTGTTGAGGCTAAACTCTACAGGACAGTGGCCCTCCAAGAGCACCTTTGGACACTCCTGAGCTACGGTGAACAAAAATGGTGTTTCATACTTTGGGGAGAAGAATGGATTCGAAGTCATTTTTGGCACACACACTTGAGCTGTTTGATAGTTACACAGCAACAAAAAGAAAGTGCAATTGGAAATGCTACCAATCTACTGTACACATAGGGTCGGTATTGCTTAAATAATTCGCTGAACTACATTGCACCACGTTGCCTGATAATATTAAGGCTTACACTGCGTTACGATCGAAGGGGATGTTTCAAAGATGGGTCTAGAGCACATGACCGTCGCCTCCTACCTAGGTGTTTTTAATTGGCTCTCCTTCAAAGTGACTGAAGGCATCGGACTTGAGGTGATTAAGCCCGCTGAAGTGTTTCATCTCGCCGTCACCAGCAATCTGCCTCTTTCGGCACATCAAAGGCGAGCGCGGACAGCCGTGTCGACCGGTGCCCGTATCTCATGTGCGGCACATGGTCTTTGGGTCCGCTCATGTGAGAGGGACGGCGCTCGCCGTCTCATCCCTTGGGCTGAGGAGCTCGCAGTGGCTCACATGCCTGCCTGCATTACCGTGTCGGCTGCGTGAGTCGACTGTGAAGCATAACTACGGCCTTGTTTGGAGGGAGAACATGCGACTGCGGGGGAATGCGGGAGCCCGAGGCTCTCTCGTCGGGCCATTCTACGCCTTTGATCTGTTAAACTTGCCAGAGCAGTTTAGTCGGCTCTCAAAACTTGCTGGAGCAGTTTACTAAGAAGCTTAAATGCAGGAACAGAAGCTCTGCTTGACGGGGAGAGAAAAAGGCAGTCTGTAAAGTTACAGACATTTGTTAGGGTAAATGATAACGAGAGGAATGATGTATGGATGAGGGCACTGTACGTATGTTTGTGTATATATATATATATATATCAAATCACCTGGTAAAACAACAATTGGGCTATTGTTAAAAAGGCCATTGACGTTTAGAAGAAATTACACTTTAAAAAACAACTAAAGATTCCCTTTGTCCTCACAAATCAAGATTCAAAAGATTAAAAAGTTGCAAGAAAGTCCGTAAAAACCAATGACTCCTTGTACCGTTATCCAAAAACAGTCTGATCCTGAGAAATGCAAGATCTCAGTTCATGGACTAATGGAATGCTGAGGGGAAAAAGGTGAGGGAAGAGAATGACGAGCATTCTGCATGACGCCTTCAGAAATGGGACAAGGACAATGGTGCAAGCATTTGCGATAGAAAGGACCTCTGGAAAGGAAAAGAAAGAGCAATGGCGGGACAGACACGGGAAAATATGGTGTTACACATGTGGAATCTTTTTGGAGCATTTTCACAAATGCATGCTGTTTCTGGAACATTTGCTTTCGTCCACTGCGGATGATGGGATACGTGAGTGAGGCGCGATGCCTTCAAGGAGCTGGCGAGAGTCACGGTGGATTGATTTCTCTTTCCCGACTTTGACACTAAGCTCCTCAGAAATGCTTATTGAGGAGAACGGACGAGCCTGCAAACTTGTGTAGCTGCAGGTCACTGGGACCCCTGTCGAAGTTTGGTGGGTTAAGGTGCAGCAGGAGGGTTTTCTTGCAAAACTGACCGACATAACGTCTAGAAAATATAGGAAACCCTACACCCCACCCCCCCGGAGAACTCTATGTCCTGGTCAATTTTAGCATCAAACCTCACTTTACGCTAATAGTTCACCGCCCACTCATTGTTAATTAAACCCTTCGTCCCAAAACACCCCTTCCCACCCTGTTTCCTTTAGGCACATGTTCCCCAAGCATCTACAGTGTTGTGTCTAAGTGATGTGCTGGCAACCATTTCTTAGGAGTCTCGCTTGCCTATAAAAAGCTTTCAGACAATGTTCTCGTCTAAAACCGGCAAGTCACTCATTCTGGATCCTCGTCTTCAGTTTCCTCACGTTTTCCCATTAGCTCCGCATCGTCTTCTACAGTTGCTGTGTCTGTTTCCGCTACAGTCTCGCCATCTGTTTCCTCTGTTTCATGTGTCTCTTCAGGTACAGGACTCTCCTCCTCCTCTGTTGACTGCTCCTCCTGGTCGTCTGTTGGCTCCTCCTTGCTCCCTGGCTCCTCCTCCTCTTCATCAATGGCTAGGATTGACTCAGGCGTGTTACTGAGGCATGTGGACTCCTCTTCTTCTGTCTGGCTTTGGGACTCTTCTGCAATGACCTTCTTCCACATCTCATGGTTCTCCAGCAAGTGCTGGGTGATCTGGCAGAACACTTTCCGTCGTTTCTTGGGTGCTGGTTTCTCTACACAAAAGAAAATAATGGGTTTATTGGGTTTTTCATACTAGAAGCTAGCAGTAATGATTTAGAGAAATGTTGCATATAAAAGTAAAATAAATAAATAAATAAAAAATTATAAAAATAAATTGATTAAATAAAAAAATGCAAAAATATATTTTATCATTTTATAAAATATATATAATATATATTTATTTTATAAATATTTTTGTATTGCAAATATAGTTTATCTTATTTGACTAGCAGCCTTAAGTGACGATTTAGAGAAATGTTGCATATAAAAGTAAAAAATAATAAATAAAAAATAAAAACTGATTTAATAAAAAAATGCATTATGAATAAAATAAAAAAAAATGCAAAAATATATTTTATTGATTTATATATATATATATATATATATATATATATATATATATATATATATATATATATATACAGTACATACATATATTTATTTATAAATATATTTAAAAAATACAAACATATTTTAAAAAAAAATTATAAAATTATTATTATTATTATTTATATGTAAATAAAAATATATTTAAAAAAAAATTAAGTATTGGAAATATAGTTTGTCTTATTTGACTACTAGCTTTAAGTTATGAATTAGATTTTTGTAGAGAAATGTTGCATATAAAAGTAAAAAATAATAAAAAATAGACATGCAATGCGTCTCCTTAAATACACACAGATCCGCAAAAATCATATTTAATATTTATGAAAGAAATAAAAAATAATTAATTAAATAAATGCAAAGACATTTGATCATATATATTATATAATATAATATATGTCATACAGTGCGAGACGCTACTGTTAGTTGCTGTTTGAACGGGACATTTTGAGACTGACTCCTGTAAGTAAATGCAGTTGTCAATCCCAAAAACAGTGTGAATGTAGCCTTATTTCGATCCGTACTTGATCTACAAATTATGAATGGAAAAAACGTGAACTCACGGGAAAGCTCTGAACTGCTGGAGGCGTCTTCCTCCGGTGTGTCTTCCTCATCCTCTTCATCTGTCTCTTCCTCAGCATCCTCGCCCTCTTTGGGCTGGGGGTTGACCCAGTGCCCAGGCATGAGGGCAGCAGAGTCATAAGAGTTGCAGAGAGGCCCGACGATGTGTGTGATGAAGGACTCCTGTAGTTTGGCCAACTGGGGCGCTGAGCGGTCCATGAAGGGGCTGATGGGAAGGCCCAAGCTGGATTCTTCATCACCCTGAAACACCAGAATGAAGAGAAAACACATCACATATAAAAGAAAGAAATAATTATATCTTATGCCGCAAACTCACACATTTTTTTATGATCCAATCAATTCACAATGAATCATTTCTAATAGAAAAATCAAGTTCTGTCCATATTACAGAAGTAAGATGGAATATAAATGAAGTTACTTTAAGTGGAAAAATATTCTAGATCCTTCTTGGTTGCTATAATTGAAATCTTCTGTAAAAAATATTGTTGTTCATCTTCACCTCCTACAATAGTAGATGCATAAAGAACACCAAATATTGCAAGTATAGTCTTATTTGACTAGCAGCTTTAAAGGTCCAGTGTTTAATTTTTATGAGGATCTAATGACAGAAATGCAATATAATATGCACTACCAGTCAAGAGTTTGGACACGGTAAGATTTTTAATGTTTTTAAAAGAAGATTCGTCTGCTCACCAAGGCTGCATTTATTTAATTAAAAATACAGTAAAAACAGTAATATTGTGAAATATTATTACAATTTAAAATATCTGTTTTCTGTTTGAATATATTTTATAAAGTAATTTATTCCTGTGATCAAAGCTGAATTTTCAGCATCATTACTCCAGTCTTCAGTGTCACATGATCCTTCAGAAATCATTCTAATATGATGATCTGCTGCTCAAGAAACATTTATTGTGTACAATTGTACAAAATATTTGTGTACAATATTTTTTTTTCAGGATTTGATGAATAGAAAGTTCAAAAGAACAGCATTTATTTGAAATATAATCTTTTGTAACATTATAAATGTCTTTACTGTCACTTTTGATCAATTTAATGCATCCTTGCTGAATAAAAGTAAAAATTTCTTTAATTTCTTCTCAAAAAAAATAAAAATAAAAATTCTTATTGACCCAAAACTTCTGAACGGTAGTGTATAATGTTACAAAAGCTTTGTATTTCAGATAAATGCTGTTCTTTTGAACTTTCTATTCATCAAAGAATCCTGAAAAAAAAAGTACACAACTGTTTTCAACATTGATAATAATCATAAATGTTTCTTGAGCAGCAGATCATCATATTAGAATGATTTCTGAAGGATCATGTGACACTGAAGACTGGAGTAATGATGCTGAAAATTCAGCTTTGAATTTTGTCAAAGTGCTGTCAAATGATTAATCACATCCGAAATAAATGTTTGTTTACATAATATATTGTGTATATTTATTATGTATATATAAACACATACACATGCATGTATATATTTAACAAAAATATATTTATATATATATAAAATGTTTATATACATATATATATACACACACACACATGTAAATATTAAATATTTTTTAAATATATACGTGTATATGTGTGTATATACAGTATATATGTATATATTTAAAGATATATTACATTTTATATATAAAATATTTATATTCATATATAATATTAATTATATAAATGTAAATATTTTATATATAAATATATTTTTGTTAAATACATGCATGTGTATGTGTTTATATATACATAATAAATATACACAATATGTTAAATAATAAAATTTTTATTTTGGATGTGATTATCGTTTGACAGTATATATAAATATACATATATATATATAAGATAAGAATATTTGCTTAATTTAATAATTTAATTTGTTTTTTATTTCTTATATATATACATGTATGTGTGTGTATTTATATATATAAATAATACATTTATACAGTACACACACACATATTATGTAAACATATATATATATATTATAATATTCATTTATTTATTTAAAATCCATCCTGAGAAAAGTAATGCATTCATTGATGTGCAAATATGCATTTCATTTCAATTTAGAAATGCTGCACATAGTGCAGATTAATCCAATCTGATTTATGGCTCATTTTTCTTCAAATTATGCAGCTTTGCTGAGCAGCTATTTTATTTTCATCCCTACCATCTATTGCATTTAACAAATAGCGATATTACCAACAGTATGCTCAGTATATTCAAGCACAGCTGAGGAGTCACACACTTGATTGGATTTTTCCAGTTCAGGAAAGAAACATACTTCACAGACCTTCTACCGCTATAAAACTAGGTCAGCCTTCCCATGGACGGGGGAAATACACCCAGCCACACGAGGTCTGGGCTTTTTTATTATTTATTTCATATTACAGTACTGAAACAAGCAAGTAATCAGCGATTAGAAGAGCATCGTATAGTCCACGTGAAAACATATGCTTCGCAGTACGTGGAAATAAACAATGAGAGGGGAATAACAACAGGCAAGGTCTCGCGTTGCCATGGCAACCGTGCTGTCGATGTCGTCACAGGGCAGTGATGTATGTGCGCCGTGTTCTGTCAGGTGCTACTCAGAAGTGCTGGAGAAATGAATCATTCAAGAAACGAAACAGGGAGGGGGGGAAAAAACAGGCTCCTTTGAAGCATATAATTTCTGGTCCCTTTTGAAATGCTCTGAATATGGCCAAGGGTGGTCATATGACGCTTTGTAGCTCTGTGACGGGGTCCTGACACAACTGGGTCATCCTCGCTCTGTGTTCCTCACAATAATAGACACAGTGTTTTATTACTCATCGCTGGCATCCAAACAAGCCCTTAACTCTCTGAGAGACGCCATCAGAAGACGTATGTCCTGACAGACTGAACAAGCACACATGATGTACTGTAATGGCCAACCGATATAGACCTTAAGTGCGCAGCCATCTTTAGGATTTTGTGTTTGAACTTCTGTTTTTGTGGTAGCTCTGTATATTTCTATGGCATCACTATCAAAAAGGGGCAGGGCTACATAAGTCTATACATTTAGCTAATAGCAGTTATGCTAATATTAAATACTTTAATGATGATAAACATGCACAAAATTTTTTTAAGCTCCAAAAAGCGTATCCATATGACTCCAGTGGGTTAATAAACACCTTTTGAAGCGAAACGATGGGTTTTTCTAAGACAAATATAAATATTTAAAACTTTATAAACTATAAACACTGGCTTCCAGCAACAGCTGTATGCGCGATCATGAGAGTGTCAAGTTCGGTGTGGAAGGGTGACCTCTGACCCGACGTATGAAAACTCAAGCTCCTCTTCTCTTATATTGAAATTCTCTGACAATTTTCTCATTTTAGACTTCTAATTCGTGACTGGCATTTAGTTTTGCTCTATCCTCTACGGATCCACATTCGTCAGTTCTCACCTAAACTTACGCTACGCCTACATCCTACGTCAAACTTACTTAAAATATTCTAATAACATGCTAATTCAAGTTAGCAAGGTGTAAAACATGTTAACAATGTGCTAATTTATGCTAGCAATGTGTAAAACATGCTAACAATGTGCTAAAACATGCTAATTCATGCTAGCAACATGCTAATTCATGCTAGCAAAGCGCTAAAAGTTGCTAGCAATGTAGTAATTCTTGTGAGCAATGTGTTAAAACATGCAAATTCATGTTAACAATGTATTAAATCATGCTAGCAACATGTTAAAACATGCTAGCAATTTGTTAATTCATGTTAGCAATGTGCTAAAACATGCTAGCAAGGTGTAAAACATGTTAACAATGTGCTAATTCATGCTAGCAATGTGCTAAAACATGCTAGCAATGTGTAAAACATGCTAACAATGTGCTAAAACATGCTAATTCATGCTAGCAAAGCGTTAAAAGGTGCTAGCAATGTACTAATTCTTGTGAGCAATGTGTTAAAACATGCAAATTCATGTTAATGTATCAAATCATGCTAGCAACATGTTAAAACATGCTAGCAGTTTGCTAAGTCATGTTAACAATGTGCTAAAACATGCTAATTCATGCTAGCAAAATGCTAATTCATGTTAGCAATGCACTGAAAGGTGCTAGCAATGTACTAATTCTTGTGAGCAATGTTAAAACACGCAAATTCATGTTAACAATGTATTAAATCATGCTAGCAACATGTTAAAACACGCTAGCAATTTGCTAAGTCATGCTAACAATGTGCTAAAACATGCTAATTCAATGCAGCAATGCACTAAAAGGTGCTAGCAATGTGCTAATTCTTGTGAGCATGCAAATTCATGTTAACAATGTATTAAATCATGCTAACAATGTGATAATTCATGTTAGAAACATGCTATCAATGTATTAAACATGTTAGCAGTGTGATAAATCATGCTGGCAACATGTTAAAACAGGCTAACGTTGTGCTAATTCATGCTACATGATAGCAACATGCTAAAATATGCTACAGTGTTAACAGCATCTATCTATGTATCTATCTGTTTTTCTGATAGACTTTGCCTTCAAAACCTTCAACCTTTAAAGCTACTTTAAACTTCAAACTACTTTAAACTGAAAAGTTTTTAAAACTTGAGAAAAACTCTTTCTGGTCAGGCTTTCTCAAGCCAATATCAGTTTGTCTTGACAAACGTTATCTAGTTTAACAATAATGTCACACTACCTCATTCAAAAGTATAATATTTTGATGCATGTGTTTGTCAATATTTACTGTTGACTTTTTTAGTCCTTGTGACCTTCTACTACATGAGTCACAGAGTTTTGTTTTTATGCATTGCCATGCGATGTGCTCAAACTGACATTAAGGTTGACTTAGTCTGGCTTATTTACATCAGTTTATCATCACCACACGGTACGACAAAATGTTCCCAGCACATTCCCAGCAGATCGGCCTGATGTACAAGTTTGCTTACTTTCTGCCCTACATTCTCATTACAGCTGTGAACGTGTCGCCTTCAGCACTGCTTGGGGAGGATGTAGATGGTTGCCAGGCAACAGCGTATCCTTGCCATCCTCTCCAGCCACTCCATGTGATGATACTGAGATGCAGCGTACTTACACATGCGCATTATCAGAGCCTCTTACTATGAAGTTTCCAGGCACCTAGTCAACGTGAAAGCTTCCTGTTTGTCTCAGGCATCACTGCTGTGATTGAAAAGCTCAAAAATGACTTGCATACGAACACACATAGATCAAACACAGAGCAGACTCTGACCTGTTCGTAGAACTCATTGACGATGCCCTCCGTCCACTGCAAATGGAGCTCCTTGCATTTCAACGGACCGTTTATATCTGCTAACTTAATACACATCTGACACACCAGCAGACGATCATTCTCGTTAGACCATTCAATCCCCGAGCAGCCATCATCCCCCACCTGAGGAAACATTAAACAAATGAATTCATGAAATGCACAGCATTAGTTGGTCTATATGTGTATATCTAACATACAGTAAGAGCTCACCTTGGCGTTGAATTCAGCCAGAAAGTCAAAGTGTTTCTTAAGATCAGTGGCCAGTATGGCCTCGATGACCAGGAAGCGAAAGCGTTTGAAATCCATGTGGTCCAGACTGGCCAGGAAGTTGTACTCGGGCCGCGACATGAAGAGATTCCAGGCAGAAGCTGCGTGATGGTTCTCCAGCACCGAACGGTCATTATAAAGTACGGCCTTGAAAGACACACAAAAGACTTTTATGGCACTTCAAATGTTTCAAGGCCCAGAACATTGTGATCAATCCCTAAAGCTGCAGCTACAACCACTTTGGATATTAATATTCATAAATATCATAATGCTTCTACAGCATAACAAAATATTCCATCTTAATACGAAGAAAGACGTAGCCCTTTTGACCATTTTCATCAGACATGAGACAAAGGGGTTCAGTTACTTAAAAGTAATAGTTTATTTGATTTGAAAAATCATTCATGTGCAGCACAAATGTGTGGGACAATGTTATTAACCATAATTATGAGCAATAGTAACAGAAAACAGCATATGCACTACCGGTCAAAAGTTTGGACACGGTAAGATTTTTAATGTTTTTAAAAGAAGTTTCGTCTGCTCACCAAGGCTGCATTTATTTAATTAAAAATACAGTAAAAACAGTAATATTGTGAAATATTATTACAATTTAAAATAACTGTTTTCTGTTTTAATATATTTTATAAGTAATTTATTCCCGTGATCAAAGCTGAATTTTCAGCATCATTACTCCAGTCTTCAGTGTCACATGATCCTTCAGAAATCATTCTAATATGATGATCTGCTGCTCAAGAAACATTTATGATTATTATCAATGTTGAAAACAGTTGTGTACTTTTTTTTTCAGGATTCCTTGATGAATAGAAAGTTTAAAAGAACAGCATTTATCTGAAATACAAAGCTTTTGTAACATTATACACTACCGTTCAAAAGTTTGGGGTCAGTAAGAATTTTTATTTTTTTGAAAAGAAATTAAAGAAATGAATACTTTTATTCAGCAAGGATGCATTAAATCGATCAAAAGTGACAGTAAAGACATTTATAATGTTACAAAAGATTATATTTCAAATAAATGCTGTTCTTTTGAACTTTCAAATGATTTCAAATGATTTCTGAAGGATCATGTGACACTGAAGACTGGAGTAATGATGCTGAAAATTCAGCTTTGATCACAGGAATAAATTACTTTATGAAAATATATTCAAACAGAAAACAGTTATTTTAAATTGTAATAATATTTCACAATATTACTGTTTTTACTGTATTTTTAATTAAATAAATGCACCTTGCTTTTAAAAATCTTACCGATTCCAAACTTTGACTGGTAATGTGTGTGTGTGTATATATATATATATTTACACACCCCTACAAGTTTGATTAAAACATGAAATTATAAGAAAAAATATTTTATATATTTTTAAACATTTAAATATAAAAAAAGAACAAAACACTAAACTTGGTTAAAGTATTTATCTGAATAAAATATGTGCCAAAAAAAGGTAAAGGTACAGATATGGGTTTTATTTTACCATGCAAAAATAAATAAATAAATAAAATTTCTTAGAAAAACAAAAAGCTCACAGCGAAAGCACACACTGACTACAACTTAATCAACTATTAATATTGTCTTGGTTCTCTGTATTTTTTGCATGTGATCATAATTTCCTTGTATGACAGACTGGCCAAAAGTTATGTCTGTACAATTTGGCATGTTTCAAGCACAATAATATTTGAATAAAGGGTGAAGATTTAAATTTTTCTAGGCGGACATCACTTTTTGCCACAAATTTGCCAGAAAGGAAAGTAAAAACAATAAATAAAAAAATAAATTTTATATATATATATAATTTATTTATTAATTTATTTATTTATTTTTATATATACATTTAGATACATTTCATTATATATTGACCTGTGTCAATTTTGTAGAAGCTGCTACATACAGTATTTTTAAATATAAGGTAAACACCATTAAATCACATTTTTGAAACCCTTATTATTAATTATTGTACGAGGTACTTCAGTAATTTGTTCTACCTCTGTATTAGTACAAGTACCCGCTATGACTCCTCAGAAAGCACATATTACAATATGAGGAAATTACTTCTCTATTGTAGACACTTCAAGGGAAAGGAAAAAGAAAAAAAGGATTTAGTGGTTGTGTGATGATGGTGTTACCTGTGGAGCGCTGGTGGCCACCAGGAACGCGTTGGTCCTGCCAGGATGGTCGTAATCATGCATGGCAGCTGCGACGTAGAGCGCCATCAGCTCCAGAGCAGGAATGAGGCCGGACAGACAGCTGTAACCCTCCTCCTCTGCAGGATACGTCCTGGACATCAGGTACTTTGTGCGGCCATGAGCGAGTCCACTGTCAGAGTCTGAAGACAGAGAGAGAGAGAGCCGTAAACAATCTATGTATGTCTTCAAACTTAGTTTCCCTGAAGTCCACTTATCATGTTAGTGAAGTCATCTCTCTTACAGTTGAAAAAATTTGGTGTAGTATTTACTTTGAAACTATTTTCTTAATTACAAATAAATGACAAGTATAAACATATAAAAAATACACAAGTCTAGCCTACATAATAAGAAGTAATCTAACTAAACATATACTTCTGAATTACAAGCATGAAATTTGTAACAGTAATGAACACTCTTACCCGAGTCACTAAGTGATCCCAGTGTAGGTAAACCAGGCACAGGCTGAGTAGTGAGGTACCAAACCGCATGGAGGACGTCTGTTGCATGGATCCTGTTGTGATCTGGGGAGGAAGACGAGGGTTAGTACTGCAAACCACCACTAGGGGGAGATACAGCACACACAAAAGTCCAGTGAACTGCCAGAACTGATGATTTAGGGGAATTTATTCCTCTGGAGGTGAAGCTGACTGTGCACAACAGCTGTTGTACATCATAAGTTATTTCATTGTTAACATATTTCTGTACACATGTCTCTTGCAGCGCACAGACTCACATGGGATGTCCCTGTATCCGTTCTCCAGAGCGTGGAAATAGTTCATGAACTCCCTCACTGGAATCTTGAAAGTCTCAAAGAGTCCCGTATCGACAAACAACTGGTAGGACACCTAAACCACAGAGAACAATGGTCAAATCTCTCAACCATAACTTAAATTAAACAAATGAATCAAAACAATAATACTATGATTTCTCAAAAGGAAATATGTGTAAATATACACACACACACACAAACATGAACACAAATACACTTATTTTACACTTGTTTATTTAATAATATTTATTAAAAATGTACTAAAAATAAAATAAAAAAATATAAAATGTGCTTCTATGGAATCTAATCAATGCAAGCTCGTTTCCGCCATGGAATAAAAATAAATAAATAAAAATGTATTTGTGACTTTTTATCTCGCAATTCAGACTATATAACTTGCTTTTTCTAGTTATATCTCATTTCTGAGGAAAAAATGTCAAAATTGTGAGATAAAAAGTTTTAAAAAGCACAATTACAAAAAGCAAAAACAAGCTTCCATAACTACCTGACACTCATTTTTAATACTTTTTTAAAAAAATGCCCAAATATCAGCCAATTATTAGCCAATTATCCTGGCCCAGGTGTCAAATTTGACATGCATTTGTTGCTGGAACTGAAAAATCTGGAGGCTTTCACACTGGGCACGTTTGCTGTGGTCTGAAACAATCTTACAAGTGTTTTGTTGAACTAATGACATCGTCATCGACTAAAATACATGCGTTACTTCCTGAACAAGTGCGCACACAAGTCCGAGTTGCTTTCACATTCACGTGAATCGCGTGCAACCGAACTCTAAAGTGATCTCAGGTTCGGCCCGCATGACAGCTTGCACACTGCTGGTTTTTCATGCGAACCATGCCCTGTTTTGAACTACGCTGCCAGTGTGAAAGCACTCAGTTCATTTGGTGGATGTGAGTCAGTATTGTGCGTCTGCACTCTCGATCTCCACTAGATGTCAGTGTCTCACCTGGCTGAGAATGCGGCCACATCTGCCGTTGGTTTTCTCCACCAGACTGAAGATGGGGAAGTTCCAGTTGTTGATCTGACTCATGAGAGGCTCCAGTCCCTCCATTACCAGGGGCTCTGGGGCCAAGATGGGCTTATCCTGCAGAGGAAATGATTTCAGATCACAAACTATGCCATCTTATATATATATAAAAAAGCACTGAACATGACTGACATTACTTACTACTAAAAAAATAAAAAATAAAAAAATAAATAAAAAATCAAGTGGCCCATATGAAACTACTAAAGAGTGTAGTTAAAATGGCATAACACAAAGAGAGTCTGTCATCACACACAGCAAAAACAAATCACCAGCACACGAAAGTAAAAACACTCAGTGATTAGTTTTGATGACAGTTTGATGACAGGTTTAGTTTTACTGGATCAAACAAACAACCCAGAGTATTGCACATAACACTCATTTATTTATGCCATTGCTGTATTTTTATTTGCATTATACATTTTCTGAACACCGCAAATAAATTATTTTCTTCCTGTTTTCCAGAACAAATATCTATGAATACATTTACTTGAGAAGCAAACTTTTTTAAGATATTAAGTCCTGTTTTCTTATAAAATAATAAAATAATATAATATATAAAATAATGTTTACTTTTAAAAGCATTAAAACTAAGTGAGCTTATGCTTAAAATAAGAAAATACATCTACCAGTAGAGTAAGAAAAATACAGAATATTATAAACTCACTTATTTATTTATTTTTTAGTTTAAAACATGTGCCATTTTGTACTGGAAACTATGGAAGCTTGTTGTCGCCACTAAAAAAAAAGAAGGTAATTGCAACTTTTTGTCTCACAATTCTGACTTTTTTTCTCAGAATTGCAAGATTTAAACTCGCAATTGCGAGTTATAAAGTCAGAATTGTGTCATATAAAGTCAGAATTGTGAGTTAAAGTCAGAATTGTGTGATATAAAGTCAGAATTGTGTGATATAAAGTCAGAATTGTGATATAAAGTCAGAATTGTGAGATATAAAGTCAGAATTGTGATATAAAGTCAGAATTGTGAGATAAAGTCAGAATTGTGTGATATAAAGTCAGAATTGTGATATAAAGTCAGAATTGTGAGATATAAAGTCAGAATTGTGAGATATAAAGTCAGAATTGCGAGATATACTGTTCTGACTTTATAACTTGCAATTCTGACTTTATATCACGCAATTCTGACTATTTCTTGTAATTCTGACTTTATATCTCACAATTGTGAGGAAAAAAAGTCAGAATTGTGAGATAAAAATTCGCAATTACCTGTTTACATTTTTATTTCATAGCGGAAACAAGCTTCCATTGGAAACAAGACAAAAAAATTTCTTGCAGTGCATATTCTATATATACTACATATTTTATGCATGTTGATGCATAAAATATTTTTTTACTTCTTGTAGGTCCTCTAACACTGAACAGCAAAAAAAAAAAAAAAAAAAAGGAGAAGAAATCCCCCATCTACCTGCCTGAACTAAACTGCAGTGATAAAAAATCAATTTGTCCTGCAGAAGCCCTGTTTACCTCTGGAGGTATGAGAGCGGCCAGTGCGAGCGCCTGAGGCGGGTACGTCCCGCAGGGGTTCCTGTGACCCTCTCTCTCTTCCTCATTCTGTGCAAAGTCGCTGCTGTCACTGTGGTTGGTCTCATAGGTGCAGTCATAGTCTGATGACATTATCACCGGTTCGTCTGAAAGGTTATTAGAAAAGCGTGATTATGCCTCTCGTAATATTTCACGTTTGAGCAGACTGACAGCTTTGAAAAACTCTATGCATCGTAAAGACACCAATTACATATTAACTCAGAGATTCAATCCAGGATCGAGCTGTAATATCACAGATCACAACAGCAAAATGGATAATAAGTGAAATGCATCTAAATGCTAATTCAGAGACGGTCCTGCTCAGAGAGAGAGACAGACATGATGGCGGCATCACCTGACTGTTGGGTTCTGTCTCCTGCGTCTGTGGATCCATCGCCGTGCCTCAGTTTACTGTACGGTCTTCCACAGCTACAACACACACAACAAACCCTCACATCACTGTCAGGACTCATTTTTTCACATTATTATATATATACACTACCAGTCAAAAGTTTGGACACACTCTCTCATTTAATGTTTTTTCTTTGTTTTCATGACTGTTTACATTGTAGATTCTCACTGAAGACATCAAAACTATGAATGAACACATATGGAATTATGTAGCAAACAAAAACGTGTGAAATAACTGAAAACATGTTTTATATTTTAGATTCTTCAAAATAGCCACCCTTTGCTTTGATTACTGCTTTGCACACTCTTGGCATTCTCTCGATGAGCTTCATGAGGAAGTCACCTGAAATGGTTTTCCAACAGTCTTGAAGGAGTTCCCAGAGATGCTGAGCACTTGTTGGCCCTTTTGCCTTCACTTTGCGGTCCGTCTCATCCCAAACCATCTCGATTGGGTTTAGGTCAGGTGACTGTGGAGGCCAGGTCATCTGGCGCAGCACTCCATCACTCTCCTTCTTGGTCAAACAGCCCTTACACAGCCTGGAGGTGTGTTTGGGGTCATTGTCCTGTTGAAAAATAAATGATGGTCCAACTAAATGCAAACCGGATGGGATGGCATGTCGCTGCAGTGTGCCTTCAATTTTGAATAAATCCCCAACAGTGTCACCAGCACCACACCATCACACCTCCTCCTCCATCCTTCACTGTGGGAACCATGCATGTAGAGACCATCCGTTCACCTTTTCTGCGTCGCACAAAGACACGGCGGGTGGAACCAAAGATCTCAAATTTGGACTCATCAGACCAAAGCACAGATTTCCACTGGTCTAATGTCCATTCCTTGTGTTTCTTGGCCCAAACAAATCTATTATGCTTGTTGCTTTTCCTTAGAAGTGTTTTTTTAGCAGCTATTTGACCATAAAGGCCTGTTGATGTTGATGTAGAGATGTGTCTGCTACTAGAACTCTGTGTGGCATTAATCTGGGCTCTAATCTGAGGTGCTGTTAACTTGCGATTTCTGAGGCTGGTGACTCGGATGAACTTCTCCTCAGCAGCAGAGGTGACTCTTGGTCTTCCTTTCCTGGGGCGGTCCTCATGTGAGCCAGTTTCGTCGTAGCGCTTGATGGTTTTTGCAACTGCACTTGGGGACACATTCAAAGTTTTTGCAATTTTCCGGACCTTCAGTTCTTAAAGTAATGATGGACTGTTGTTTCTCTTTACTTAGATGGTTCTTGCCATAATATGAATTCTAACAGTTGTCAAACAGGGCTGTCATCTGTGTACCAACCTGACTTCTGCACAACACAACTGATGGTCCCAACCCCATTAAGAAGGCAAGAAATTCCACAAATGAACCCTGACGAGGCACACCTGTGAAGTGAAAATCATTTCAGGTGACTACATCATGAAGATCATTGAGAGAAGGCCAAGGGTTTGCAGCGCTGTCAACAAAGCAAAGGGTGGCTACTTTGAGGAATCTAAAATATGAAACATATCTAGAGTTATTTCACACTTTTTTGTTTACTACATAATTCCATATGTGTTCATTCATAGTTTTGATGTCTTCAGTGAGAATCTACAATGTAAACAGTCATGAAAACAAAGAAAAAACATTAAATGAGAGGGTGTGTCCAAACTTTTGACTGGTAGTGTGTATATATAACTAATTTTTAGTTTTTAATTTCCCTTCATTTGCATTTTGTTGTTAATACTGTTAATCATGTTGTTGTTAACATAGTATTATAATATAATAACAACAATTTACGTTTTTACTACATGTTCCTGTTTTTAATGTGGATGATTGATTTGTCTGTTAATGTTATTCCAAATAAATAAATGAAACTTCCAAAAATCTTTCATCAAATTTCATCATTTTCACAGCTGAATCAATTCCCAAAGAATAAAATCAAATCACATTCCACTCTTTTTTTTCCCCCTCACAGAATATTCAGTTTCACTCGATTACGATAAAAAAATGCCATTTCATGTTGACTTCAGGAACATTCCTTTAAGAAAAATAAAAGACATTATCTATCATTGTAGGCACTAGAATCTGTTCATTACGCTTTATGTTTGTATGCTTCATGAGTTAGGAAAGCTAGGAAACGGCTGATGCGTGCATAGTGTATGCATTACGTGATTGCATATTTTAATATTTTGAACTGAAATTGAGAGGCGTCCTGATTGTGTGTGCTCTGTATAGCCACTGTCACTGTTGTTTAGTTTAGCTCTGTGAATTAGCGGGCCAGACAGAACCTAATCAAGCTGTTCCTTTGTGACCAGCATTCATTACGGGCCAAGGGGACGGTGACCTTGTCTCATCGCCAGGACATTATAGATCGCTGTGAGTACAACAGCAGATCTGACCATGTATGTCCATCTGTTAATATTTAGACACAGTGTTGGTTATTTTTCACAGTTAATGATCAGTGGTTGTTCAGTAACCACATAATGGCTTGAAGCTGCAGTCCGCTGTTGTAGAACAACCTGGGCCACAGGATATGCTCAGATACACTCAGAAACAGCGAGCATGTGGTTTCAGCGTAGTGGTGAATTGTGCTCGAAATGAATATTAACTCGATGTTCGCAATCAAAATTACTCATTAGTAGCCCTGCCTGGAATCTGCATAAGCAAAATTCCTCAAAAACACTTCCAGAGAATTTGAACGCACATTATTCACAAAAAGCAACACATTTCCCGGCACACAACATTGTTATCTTTCTAATAAGAGGCTCTGATTTTTACAACTCGTGTGTTGTGTTCTTTCAGGATTTTCGCTGAACTACTACTCAAACAACATGACATGACATGGCCGTCTCACATACTGAATCTAATAACCGGAATGTAATATAATAACAGTTCTTTTCAATTAAATTACAGCAAGAGTTCTTTTTAAAAACAGATATATCACTATTGGAAGAATGAAAATAAATTTGTAATATGCAAATATAAAATCATAGATTTGAGTTCTGTGGGTGCTACACCTGCATGTTTGCTTATTAAACATTTTGGATAATATAATATAGAATTAATATGCAATAAATTGCCGAAAGTGTTTTTTTTTTTTTTACAAAAATAGATATGAGAATTACATTATTAGTAAGAAATATGAAATTACAGATTTGAGTTCTGTGGATGCTACACCTGTATGTTTGTTTATGAAATATTTTGTAAAAAAAAAATGATCGTGTGTAAAAAATTACAGCAAGTGTTATTAAAAATGTATAGGAAATGAATATTTAAATGATAAGAATGAGATGATTATTATGCAAATATAAAAGTGTAGACTTAGAAAAATCCTGTGGACGCTACGACTGCATGTTTGTTTATTAAATATTTTGGAAAATATAATGCAAAATTAATTTAAAATAAATTGCATCAAGTTTTTTAAAAAATCTAAATAGATATGAAAATGAATATTTCTTATAAGAATTAAATTATTAATATGCAAATATGAAATTATAGATTTGAGTTCTTTGGACGCTACACCTACATTAAATATTTTGGATAATATAATATAAAATTAATTTTAAATAAATTGCCGCAAGTGTTTTTTTTTTAACAAAAATAGAAAATTATTATTTAAAATATAAGAATTACATTATTAGTAAGGAAATATGTGTGCGATACACCTGCATGTCCGTTTATTAAATATTTTGAAAAAAAACAAAAAAACAACTGTGTGTAATAAATTACAGCAAGAGTTATTAAAAATGGATATGAAATGAATATTTAAATGATAAGAATGAGATGATTAATATGCAAATATAAAATTATAGACTTTGAAAAATCATGCAGACTTCAATTATTTGAGTTATTCACAATAAATGTTATGAAATTAATATTTAAATGATAAGATGATTAGTATGCAAATATAAATGTACTAATTACTTTGCTTTTGGATACAAATACAAAAGTAGTGCTCTCATGTCTGCTTTCAACACTGAATGAATTTTTCACCACAATAAGTGCACAAATTATGTGTAAATATCAACAGAAACCACTTTTACCCAAAGTCCCTTCAAGGCAAGTCATTTCAGTCGGCGGCCATCTTTGAAATGCTATTTCAGTCATTCAAGTACATGTCATTGAATGGGGAAACATCAAATTCTCCAAAGCTGTTCACCAAGCTTACGCTCAAATGAACCAATGAAATCTGACAACATAAATCTCATAAATTTTGTTTCTAAATGCTCAAATCGTGACAAAAAACTTCATATTTTAAGGTTGGAACAGCCAATGCGCGCGTCTCGGAACATTGACTGTTTGACCGGAGATTCTAACAGCAGCTGCAGTGACGCAATGACTTTACCAACTGCTGATTGGCTCTTTTATTTAGAAGGCGGGGCTTATTCCACCATTTTGTGCATTGCATAGTAATCTGCCCAGTCTGTGTATATCTAAAGTCTTTAGTTTTACCTGCTACAAAGTGGAGGAGGCGCCCAGTGTGTGGTAGTGGGGCTGGGGGCGCTCTGACTGTGGGTTAAGGCTTTGTGGGGGCTGCGTGGCGGCGGGCTGTCGCCCTGCGGAAGCTCTGTGTCAGGCAGCTCCACTGAAGGGCTTTTGTTGGTGGGACTGTTGACCGGAGTGCCCTGCACTGGAGGGGAGGAGCAGGGTGAAGCCAGAGGTGAGATGTTGGAAGAAGGGTAACCTGTCAAAGAGCAGAGGCATCACACTGGCACCGCCAAAGCCGATTCATCTCCTTTCACTCGACAAACACACACACAGAGTGCTTTACCTCTTCGGCTCTTGCTATAGATGTGGTTGGTGGCGGGGGCAGCGTATGAAGCGGACATGGATCTGCTCTTGGAAATGGTGAGCATAACGGAGTTGTTCCATGAGTCACTGTTCACCAAACTGCAAAGGAGGAGAATATTTTATGGTTTTACCTGGTATGTTGTTTTCAGGGCTTGACATTAACACCCGCCAAGCCGCCAGATGCGCATAACGCAGTCAGTGTTGGGGGTAATGCATTACAAGTAACGGATCAGATTACTTTTTTCAAGTAACTAGTAAAGTAAAGCATTACTTTTAAATTTACAACAACATATCTGAGTTACTTTTTCAAATAAGTAATGCAAGTTTTTCCATTTATTGACTGAGAAGTGGTGAGTAAGTGCTGAGGTGTTGTGTGCGCCGTGTGAAGATGATGGTTATTCTAGACAGTTGTAGACTAAATGTGAGCATACATTTACTCATTTACTTCTCCTGTGTCCTATTCTTCTGTATTCCAGAATGGCAGCACAGCTGAAAAGCTTGTTTGTTTGAGCTGCGCCCTCTACTGTACAGGCGTGAATTTGCATTTCCTTCAGCCTGAGGCTTATTAATTTGACTTTAGGTGTGAAAAGGCCTTCACATTTGCCAAAAATGTAAGAAAAATCGCAAAAAGTAACATAACGCATTACTTTCCATTACTAAGTAATGCAATTAGTTACTTTTTTAGGGAATAACGCAATATTGTAATGCATTACTTTTAATAGTAACTTTCCCCAACACTGAATGCACTCCTACTAGCCACTTTGGTGGGTTGAATTTTATATATAATACATTTTTCAATTGTAGTCTTTTAAAAAGGCATCTAAAATACTAAACTAAGTGCAATTTAGTGTTCAAAAATGTTGATTTTTCGATACATATCGATACTGAAATATCTGAAATGCTTCCAATACTCATTTTCCGCAGAATAGCCACATGATCTCTCTCTCTCATCTCTCTGACAGCGAGTCGACACACAAACCTGCCTCCCCTCAATCACTCGATTCATTTGCTTCGGATGAATATTGTTGGTGTTACAGGACTTAAATTTTGGCATGGGATTTGTGCGCACACATAAAACCGCCTCTCAGTAATAAATTGAGTTATTTTTTGCTACTTATCACGCTTAAACCGTCAAATACACACAAAATAATGTCAAAATGCCGGTCTTGGTGAGTATTCACGTAAACACAGTCAGTTATGTGAACGTAAACAGTTGAGAAAGAAAACGCATGTGTAACGGTATAATGGATCCGTGCGTCAGGTCTTAAAGTGACAGCAGCCTAATAAACCTGCTGCCAAATTATGAGATAATGTTAAAAATTTCTATATGGCAGTTTTTCCCCATGGTATCGATTTCAAAATTTTAGCCAATGAAAATGTTGAGAGGCTAGTAACCACAAGCCACCGTGGCTGGCGAGCAAAAAAAGTTAATCTCAAGCTCTGGTTGTTTTACTCACTGCAGAAATAATTTCCAGTACAACTAACAGATTATTTGGGTGCATGTAAATGTATTGTGTCCTCGATGAAAATACTTCACCTTAACTCAACATGGCATAACCATTTACCTCTCAAGAGGTGCACTTGTAAATGAAAAAGTTCACAATGCACTTTCCAGGGTTAAAAAAGTCCAAGTGGAAAATTCAGACTTGAATTTTCCTGCCAACTTTAAAGGATCCGAGGGAACAGGCCTCCTGCTGTGGGAACACTCTTCAGATATCCATTAAGGAGAACTGCCACTTTAAGATCAGCCTCAACATGGTAATGCAGGCAACCGTGTGACCCTCCATTTTTCACCAGGGCTTTTATTTCGACAGGATCTGAATCTAAACACAACCCTGGCTCTTGTGTCTCCAGGAAGCCTCTTTAAACTCTCTGTCTTCACAGTGCAGATGGCTATCTGGATATCCGTATTAATGGGCTGAACTTTAGCTGGGCTGTATAACTCAAGCTGAAATAAGAGATATAAAGGTGGAGAAATGCCCAAAGATGGACATTATAAAATCTGAATCAAACATTCAGACGGAGCAAGGCGGCATGTAGGAGCTCTGGAAAGTTCAAGCGCTTGACGGCGATCCACAACAGCTGTGTGAAACACTGACGTACGAGACAATGATGACAAACAAAACAAAATGAGGGCAAACGGATAAAAGTGGTTTCAGATAAATCCCCAGAAACTCATATTTTCAGAAAGTACTTCAAAACACTACATGAGTCACATACAGCGGACCTGAGAAGTATTTGGACAAGTGTGCAAATGTCATTGCGTTAGATTACAAAAGCAAGCATACAAAAATTTCACAAAAAAAAAAACAGTTTGTTAGGTTTGAAATAATAAAAAACAATAGATAATGCCTTCAAAATGAAGTATTTGGACACTTTTGTGGTTGTGAATCATTATTGAAACGTACATAGTTAATGTGATGAACTACACATGTGGTTTCTCTGCTAGAGGGCTGGCTTCATACATCCAATCACCAACAGCTGATTAACTCTTTCCCCACCAGCGTTTTTTTTTTTTAAAAAGTTGCCAGCCAGCACCAGCATTTTTGATAATTTTCACAAAACTTTCATGGCCCCCAAAATATTTTGTTGAACGAACATGCAATATATCAAAAGAAAGAACAGACCCTCTGATTTTTAAAAAAACAAAACAAAAAAACATTTTATTCTAGCTTCATGCATTCTTTTTATCAACACTTGAATGTGGGTAAGTTTCATAAAAAAAGCAACATTTCGAACAAAAATCTGAGAAAATTGCGTTTTTGTCAAAGACTACAACATGTGCGTAAGCAATGCTTCTATCGCTTGTTTCTGCTTCTTTTTCGCCTGTGTTTTGATCCAGAGATTCTGCACTCTTTCAGAAGATGCATAATAGCGCCCCCTACCGTATATAACAGTGAAAACATGGATTGCCTGAAAATTCCATCAAAGCCGGGGAAGCGTTGTGTCATAAATGACGGAAAATTTCCATCAATGGCAGGGAAAGAGTTTTCAAGACATTGAGCAAAAACAGTGATAGTGAAAAGATTCTGCAGCATTTGAAATACTTTTGCAATGACATTTGTAAGTGTGATTAAAGTGTCCAAATGCATGTTAAAGACCTGGGCTGGGATGTAGAAAGGTTGATACTATCACCACCACTGTGATCAAAACACTTTATTTCAACATGAAACGGCATTTACAACCCATTTCACATTATGACATATTTCTGGTTGAAACAAAATAATCAATGACAAAAAAATGTAGGGCGGGACTTGATTTTATCCATAAGGAATTGATTGCATTATGAAACATGGGCGTTTCACACACTAGAACAGATTATACCATCATTGTACTGTTACTTTTATTGCATTAATGATAACTGGCATTAAATTCCTGAGCTTACTATTGGCAAAACTTTAGAAAGGCGTCATTACGTACAACGGTAGCCTAAAATCAGGGGTGGACTTAACCAGTAAGCAAGGTAAGCGGCCGCTTAGGGCCCCGGGGAATCAGGGGAGCCCATCTGATATTAGCGAAACATATTTGGTAAACGCTCTGGAGAGCATCAAAGGTTTCTATTTACAATGTTTTTTGCAGCGTTAAACAATGTAGCCAATCACAGACATATATGTTGGATATTTTGAAGAATATGGGTAACCAAACACTTGAGTAACCAAACAGCTTTCCTGTAGCTCAGTGGTTAGAGCATGGCACTAGCAATGCCAAGGTCGAGGGTTCGATCCCAGGGATTGCACATACTCAGATACAAATGTATAGTATAATGCAATGTAAGTCGCTTTGGATAAAAGCGTCTGCCAAATGTGTAAATGTAATGTGCCAAAAATGATGGACCCCACTGACTTCCATACTATGGAAGTCCAAAGTAATGGGGTCCATCAGCTGTTTGGTTACTGATATTCTTCAAAATCTCTTCTTTTGTGAAGAAAGAAGATTCATACAGGTTTGGAACAACTTGAGGCTGAGTAAATGATGACAGAATTTTCATTTTTGGGTGATCTATCCCCTTTAATTAAAGGCAACAACTTAGTTTTTAAGTTGAATAGGGGGATTAGTCCACTTCAGAATTAAAATTTCCTGATAATTTACTCACCCCCATGTCATTCAAGATGTCTTTTCAGTCGAAAAGAAATTAAGGTTTTTGAGGAAAACATTCCAGGATTTTTCTCCATATAGTGGACTTCAATGGGGACCAACGGATTGAAGGTCCAAAAGTCAGTTTCAGTGCAGGTTCAAAGGGCTCTACACGATCACAGACGAGGAATAAGGGTCTTATCTAGAGAAACAATGTCATTTTCTAAAAAATGCTCGTCTTGCACTGCTCTGCAATGCACCACGCATTATGTAATCATGTTGGAAAGGTCACGCATGACGTAGGCGAAAGTACCGATCCAGTGTTTACAAAAGAAAATGTGCAAAGACTAAGTCAAACGGCCTTTACAAAAAAAGGTAAAATAACAATGTCGGACAATTATGAAGTTGGAGAAGAAAATGAGATGGAGTACTTCCGCCTATGTCACACGTGACCTTTCTAACATGATTACATAATGCACATTAGTGCAAGATGAACATTTGTGGTTAAAAAGTATATACATTTTCATTTTTTTTTAGAAAATGGCAAACAGTTTCACTAGACAAGACCCTTATTCCTCGTCTGTGATCGTGTAGAGCTCTTTGAAGCTGCACTGAAACTGTAATTTGGACCTTCAACCCATTGGTCCCCATTGAAGTCCACTTTATGGAGAAAAATCCTGGAATGTTTTCCTTAAAAACCTTAATTTCTTTTTGACTGAAGAAAGAAAGACATAAACATCTTGGATGACATGGGGGTGAGTAAATTATCAGGAAATTTTAATTCTGAAGTGAACTAATCCTTTAATTTGTTCATTTGTGATTATCATGATGAGTCCTAAACTTTTGTTGGTCACAGAGCTTATTTTCTGCAATATGGAAAATCCTATTAGGTTTTTGTTGAGGGAACCAGGGTGATGCTAACTTATGGGTTGACCTACAAAAGCACTGCAACACTCTATAGCTATCAGCCTATGTGATGTCAGCCAAAAGGAAAGTCGTGACTGAATGAGGACTGAAGTGTACTGTAAGTTAGTTTGATGAACTAAATGAAACAGATGGCAGTGTTCATTGCATCTGGATCAGAATGGAGGCGTTCATTACCTGCTGGAAGGGCCATCGTGAGGTGTTTTGATGCTGGCACTGCGGTCTCGTCTGACCGGCCCTGGTTCGAGGGTGGGCAGGCCCGTGGCTGAGGTGGTGGTGGTCCACGTGGAAGAAATCCGTCTCAAAAGCCCCGGAGGCAAACTTCGCCTCAAACGCTGTTATTCAAAGAGGACATACATCAAGTTTAGACTAAAACAGTGCTGACAGTGGAGCAAAACACTAAGAGTCACAAATTCTCTGTGAAGGTCAGTTTTGAAGCTTGTCAAAAGTCACATCACCAATTACAATCAATTAACACTGACCCAGACAGAATAAAGCCACATGTGTATGACAACCCAAAGGCCAAATTAGCACTTTTTGGCAGTGCAGTTGTTAAACAAAGAGCTTGTTTAGATTAAAGTTGGACTGCATTTTACGTAAATGATGTAAATCTTAGCGAGTGTGTGTATTTAGAGAGCGAGTCTGTGCGTTAAGCTAAACATCTGAGGGCGGCAGATGACAGCGGTCCAACAGGGAATACTGAGCCCTTCCCCCAACTGGGAAAATGGGAACAGAACAGATGGAAGACCCTGGAGAAATGCATCATCACTTTGCTTCTTGACATCACAAGCTGTGAACCAATCAAAAAGCTTGGGTGATTTAGAATGTGTATGCGGTATAAAGTAGACTAGACATATGCCCTTAAAGGGACAGTTCACCCAAAAATGAACATTCTGGCATCATTTACTCACCCTCAGAATCATTTTTCAAATTTTTTTTTGTTTTTCACAGAAGGAAGAAATGCACACTACATGTGTGAAGCAGGGTTATTATACACTATAAAAAAAAAAAAATCACGATTTGTTATCAACATTTTTTCTTCTGTCAAATCAACTTAATTAATGTGGTTCAGGTAACATAATATTTTGAGCTTCTGTTGATTAAATCAATTAGCTTCATTGTATTAACTCAAATTTGTAATTTCAATGATACTTTTTTAAGTTAAACTAACAATTCTTTTTTTACAGTGTAGATAACTAAAACTAAAACCATAAAAAAACATTTTTGTTACTTAAAATAAAATAAGCAGTTTCTGGTTCAAAGCATATATAGCTGAATTAAACCAATATTTCCACTTGCCATTGTGTAGCGTTTACTACAGTTGAGCGATTGGATTGGGTAATCCGAGCTGGTGTGATTGAGTGGAGGCGGGGACTAATTTGCATATTCATTGTTCTGCGTATACTGAATGTAGCAAGGGTGTCGAGTTACATTCAAGGTATTTTAAAGCACAAAGGCATTATTTTTTTTACAGGAAAAAAATTTAAAGGGGTTGTTGATTATGATTTCACTTTTTTAACTTTAGTTAGTGTGTAATGTTGCTGTTTGAGCATAAACAACATCTGCAAAGTTACGACGAGATATTTAAGAAAGATATTAGAATTTGCTGTTTAAGGACTACAACGAGCTTCTTCCCAGATTAGTGACATCACTAACCCTCAAATTTACATAAACCCCGCCCCCGAAAACACGCAACAAAGGGGGTGAGGCCATGTTGGGCTGCTTTAGAGAAGAGGAAGAGTTGTTGTAGTAGAGTGTTGTTGACATGCCGTCATTTTACGCCGGACTGCTTCACAAACGAGGGTCAATTCAACGAAAAAAGATTAACATGACGGCACATGCTAGTCAATGAGTTGAATCAACTCCACAGCAACTACATAAATTTATCAACTAACCATTCAGAAACGTCCAGTTTCATTCTAAAAGTTGTAACTTCTTCCTGAGTCTCTCCATCAGTGTCGACTCCGGTTTGAACAATGTAAGGCTGAACACCGTTACTGACAATCCTCATTTTGTCTGCGTGAGATTCTCCAGCTTTGTTGTTGTTGAGCAACCGTTAAAGCTCCGCCCTCTTCTGGAAAGTGGGCAGCTCATTTGCATTTAAAGGGACACTCACAAAATGGCGTGTTTTTGCTCACACCCACATAGGGCTATATTTGACAAGCTATAATAAATGATATGTGGGGTATTTTGAGCTGAAACTTCACAGACACATTCTGGGGACACCAGAGACTTATATTACATCTTGTAAAAAGGACATTATAGGTTCCCTTTAAAGGGATACAATTATTGACTGCAGGGGGACTTAAATATGTTTTTGACTGTATAAAATTGTACAAAGGTGTACAAAAAGTTTCAGAACTGCATTACCCTGAGAGTCAGGGCAGGGAAGAAACTCTTGACAGCAGCATGAATATTTCAGATGCTGTGAGTAGAGAACCAGAGGGCATATCCGTACGCCCCCAACCCCAATCCTACTACTGCCCCCAGTGCTGTGTGCTTATGAGTACATGCCCTGGGCATTCTGGGATACCACCACCTTCCTATTATAGACAGATGGGGGCGAGCGCCAGGGTCAGAAGTCACAGATCACGTGTGTATTTTTAGCTCATTCAACAATCTATAGCCACAAACATGAAACATCTCTGTGATATGAGCGTCTGATATTAATTCAGCTGGAATGGCTGTCAGCTGAAGTTGGGAGGAACATGTTTGAGTGGATGTAGCAGGCCTCATGTCTGAGAAGGTGCTCGGGATGCGCGTCTCCTCTCCTTCTGCGGCGTCTCTCTCTCACACAGACAGACTGTCAGTGTTGCACAGGTTCAACGCTTGGGCGTCTGTGAGCTGAGTCTCGTCCGATCTCGTCTGATCTTCTCCAGCCGGAGTGACAGCGCGGAGATACAGTCTACACTAAGCTATGCGAGGGAATCTCACAAAATCTGTCAAGAACGTGTCTGGACATTAAATTACATTTGGTTAATAATATTGAGCTACAGTAGTGGCAGTGCAGTATATTTGTTTTTAATGAACATGTTTGATTGAACCATCCAAATATGAGGAAAAAATGTATGAGGGAAAAATAAAACACTAAAAGTATTTGTCTGAGAAAATTATTTGGCAAAAAAAAGGCAAACTACAACTACAGGTTTTCTTTTACTATGCAAAAAAATAAAAAATGCATAGAAAAACAAAAAGCTAACAGGAAAAAGCATACACTGACTACAGCATAATCAGTTATTCATATTTTGTTAGTTATCTTTTGTTTTTGCATGTGTTCATGATTTCTTTATACGAGAGCCTGGCAATTATGTCGACACAGTTTGGCATGTTGCATTGAGTTACTATCACAAACAAAACAATTGACTCCAAGCGCTACTGTATTTTAGGATTATTCTAGGATTATTTCCTTAAAAGTTAAGCATATTTACCCTCCAAATTCTTTATCATATTGCAAAATTATCACAGTTTAAAAACTGTATTGTCTCTACTGGAATGCAAAATAAATAATTATATGCCTCCAGGTAACATGGTCTATTTTAGTTGGTTTTTAATAAAATAAGGCACCAATTGATTGATCAAACGCATATCAGGACAGAATAACTCAAATACTAATCAATAAAAGTGCAAAAATAACCAAAACATGAACAACAGGAGTCTATTTTGTGTCCTGTTTCAGCACATGTGCACAAGTCACATGGCTCCATATTTTCTCTAATGAAAAAGTGCTCTTTTCACTTGTTTGTATCCATTTAATCACCCACAAAAATATGAGTCACCTTCACTGGCAAGTAAAGAAGTATTTTCAAGAACTTTACATCATATATCATCAAATGTTTTAGAGAAAATAAAAAAAACTGTGTGTTGCCTCAAGGCAACATTGTACCATACACGCATAATAGGTTTGAATGCAAATGTATTATATTTGTAAGGAAAAGAGTTAGAATTATCTAAATATATTTGCATTTTCACATGATTTTGTAATGCACTTATAAGAATAGTAATTCACATACTATATCTGCATATATTATGATCTGCACATTTTCTATAGCACTTCAAAAAGGTATAAAACACACGTAGCACTGGCAGTTGATGAGGGTGAGGATGAGGGGTCATACTGTAATGAGGAAGATGAAGTCATAGTGACAATCCGTCAGGGAGAGAGTGAGGGTGAGAGAGAAGATGGAGATGAGGATGAAGATATGATAACTGGATATAATAACATAATAATATGATGGTTTGGTAATACTTGTGTTCCACTATGGTACAATGTTGCCTGAGGGCAACAGCTGGATATAAAATGTTACTTTTTATTAAATATGAAACTTTTAATACATTAAAAACTGGATAAATTTGTTTGTTCAAGTGTCTAGTTAAAGAAATTGATGTTTTCAATAAATATATTTCTTTTTTCTACATGAAAATGCAAAATGTTAAAATTTTTCCATTGTGGTACAATGTTGCCTTGAGGCAACAAACTTATAAAAAATAAATGAATAAAAAATTTATGAAAATGTGTCCAATTAAAGTGTCCAATTTTAAGCAGGAAAAACAACACATAATTTTTTCCTCATTGATATCATATTACGTACCATAGAGGGTTAAAATAGAGCAATTATACAGCATGATTTTTTGTGCTGCCTTTAAATAATAAATAATTTATTATTATTACTACACTGCTACTTTCTTAGTGTTTTTGCCTTGTTTTTCTTTACAAATACCTAAACATTCTTAAATTAAGACATATTTACTTGAGAGGCAAAACTACGTAAGATAACAAGTCTTGAAAACAGCAAAAAACTTTAAGTGAATTTCAAAATTCACTTAAAGCAACTATAAAATTAAGTGAATTATGCTAAAAAAAAGAAATAATACCTGCCAGTGGGGTCAACTGTTTTATTTGTGATAGTAATGCAATGAAACATGCCAAATTGTATTATTTAACAGTGGAAATTACTTCCATGTTTTCTTTTAATATTACCAAGTGGCAGCCTATATATTGAAAACAACAGAGCGCCTAACACAGATCCTTGAGGCACTCCATAATTTACTGACGTTATCTTAGATTTTTCCCAGTTTAAATAAACAAAATGGTGACCGTCTGATAGGTACGACATAAACCACCTTACTGACTGTCAGTAATATATCAATATATCATCATAAAGGCTGAAAAACATCAAGATACATGCATAGTTTATATATAAATATATATACACCGTCTCATCCCTATTAAAAACTAACAAAACCAGCAGGGAATAGTCCAGGCCCTGAGTGTGCAGTGAACCGGTCAGTTCAACAACTTTCTTTTCCTATTAGTTCTTGAATAGATTAGCATTTTAAACATCTGGGACAAAGGTATGCACTCGCTCGAAATCTTAAAGTAGGAAAATACTGGAGGAATCAGCCTTTAAATCTTAATGGTACTTTCTACGGTGGGGAGCTCATGCATGTATAATGCGTTAAAGGTTTGCAGTTTCTGACCTACAGTTGCGTGTTTACCGGACATCCAATCAGCAGTGCTGCAGTATCCAGAAATGTAACACCTTAGGAAAAGTGTTTTTCTTTTTCAAGTTAAAATATACAGGGAAAAGTGATTTGGGATTTATGTGAAAAAGCCCCGTTTCCTGTCAAGGCCAAAGCTAATGCCCCGCTGCCAAACTGGACACCCAGACAGGCCACAAGTATTTCCTCCGAAGGGGAACGAGGAGCGTGACCTTCTATGAATCGTGTCACCATCAGTGGAACCGAAATCGTTCCTTGCGTTTCATGACGATATTTCAGCTGTTGACACAGCTGCAGCACTGACAGATAAAACGCGGCTTAAAGAACCAGACTCGCTCGTGTTTTTCTTCATACTGCCAAAATATCACATTATATATGCTGTGGAAAAATAATAGAGGCTGAATTCTGCTCACTATCAGAGCGTAGTGCCGTGTGACCTACATATGGACCAGGTGTAATGAATGGGCGTTAATAAACATCTCCTAATGTTGTTTGCTGAGCACTGCAGCATTGGAAAAGAGCTGTGCACCGATGGATAGTGACTTTTGCCTCACCTACTCTTTAAGTGCCGGCATGCATTTTTAACTGCAGTGCTGGTGAAACATTAAAAGGCTTCTGTGAGAATGTGCGTCATTGTCCGCTACATTAGAGACCTGCCATGCTAGCGTGAATGAGGAAGGAACGTGTGTGTGTGTGTGTGTGTGTGTGTGTGATGAAAAACACAGAGCATTGGCCGTGGCAGTAAACCATTAAACACAATGGATTCTTTTTCTTTTTGTCTGAAAGTCTTCGCTGGTTCCACCAAGATAACGCCAGCTATTCATGAATTACGCTGCAGCAACAGTAGGAAATAATGTAAAAACATAGCTGCAGAAAAACCATTCGTTTTCACAAACGGAAGCCTAATCGACCCTTCGCTAAGCCTCGCTCCCCGCTGGACGAGCTTTACAGAACGTCCCGTAGGTGATTTGTGAACGGCATGATTTTCAGTGAGGCTCATAAAGTGACTAGATATTACTCTTACTTTGTCTAGAAATTAACTGTGGCATGTCAGCATTTTATATGCGATTTATCTTTAAAGAAATGTGTAGATTACACAGTAATGTCATTTTAAGCTGAAGAGTCAAAAAAGTGGCGAGCGATTACATTAGTGTAAGTGAACAGAACTACTTCTGATGTTTACGAACACATTCACTATAGTTATCATTTCTAGGAGTCTTATCAATACAGAAATTAATTGGCATTGAGCAAATATAGATGCTGTACTGAATGTTTTACTGTATTTTTGCATAATTATATTTCATTTAAAACTATCCAAACACACAGACTATATATTTCCATTATAGAATGTCTGATAATAACACAGAAGTAAATACAGTATTACATTAATTTTCTCCATAGAGAAAGCATTGCAAATGACACGCTCTCAAACATGATTATTTTGCAATAATCTCAAAATATTTTTACCATATATTGTACTATTATGATTCAGTTACATCATTTGAAATGATTCATGGGATATAGTTCATAAACAAAACCTTGCACCATTGTCTTTTTTCAAATACATGTTTGCATCAAATCAATATAAAAATTGGTAGAAAAAAAGTTGGTAGATTTGGTTCATGGCTACAATTCTTTATAGAAGATTTTTTAAAGTTGGCACGAAATGAAATTTCACACTGATCTTACTGTGAAAAATTTGTCAAATTTGTGCAAATTTTTTTTTTTTACAAATATTTCAACCTTGTAATGTTTAATCAATGCAGGATATCTGTAGGGTTTTTAAAATCGTATTTAAGGCTTTTTAATACCTGCACAAATAAAATGAAGACATTATGGGCAGAGTAGAGCAAGAACATCCAAACAATAAAATGACCATAAAACGATATTTTAAACAGACCAAATAACACAAGTTTTGACAAAAACATATATATATATAGTTCTTAGGACAACTTTGATGAACTTTTTTGGTCCACTTCAAATGTTGACTACTGCATATATATGTATAATAAAATGATAAACCTTACATTTCAGCTATATTTTTAAGAGAAGGCATGAGACAAAATTATAAATGATTTAGATTATTTTCAAATATGATATAAATACTCTTGGGCAAAAAAAAAAGAAAAAAAAAAAAGGCATTTAGTGGTCTTAACCATTTTATTCACAAATCACTGGTCCGAAAATTAGCAAGAATTGCACAAATACTGTAGATAAAGTAACTTAGCATGGAAAAGCCTTCCTCTTTGTCTTCTTCAAATGTTTAAGCCGTGTGGGTAAACTTGCAGAATAGTTGTTGTTCCTCTCAGTCTTAATGGCTTCAAATCATGAGTATTTGAAAAAAGTCTCCCAGTTCATTTGAGTTTAATGTGAGACCAAATATTCACTATAGGGTTGAATTCTGGACTCTGACCAGGCCAAAACATGAGCCTGAAAGACTTGTTCTCAAGCCACTTCATTCCTTTTTAGATAACAACTTTTCATTTGTGGGAAGAAAGTCATTCTGCAATATTCCCCTGTAGTCCAAAGCATTAAATGACTTTTCACAGTGAAGCAGCTCACCAATACCAGCAGCTGAAAAAGCTCCTCTTCCTCCATGCTTCACTGTGCTAGAGATGCATTTATTATTATATTTCTCAGCAGATTTTTGAAGACGCCACTCTGGAGCATCACCATGTTTCATTGATTCATCACTCCACACACAGCTTCCCATATTCTGCCAAAAACTTCATTCTGTCTTTGATGCTTTTCTGAGACAGCAGTGGCTTTTTAAGTAGTAATTTGTTGCTAATTTCCTGACCAATAATTTAGTGGGTAAGACAATTAAAAGCTTAGTGTTTAGCCTTTTTTTTTTTTTTTTACCTAGGAGGATATACAATTCTAATTGTTTTGATTTTTAAAATGCAAATTAACTTCTTTTCAATCCACCAGGTGAATGAAGATGCAAATTCACTCTCTGACAGTAGATGAATATAGTTTATGAAACAGCAGAAATATAGTTTGCAGGTATGATATAAACACCATAAGGTAATAATTAACAGTAGATCAAAGCAATCGCTTGGCTTAATTCAAGACCTCTTGAAATGATAATTAATACTTTATATTTCTTATACCATTTAAGACATATATGACTTTTTACAGCCTTAAATGTGAATTTAAGACTTTTTAAGGACCCACAGAAACCCTGTCAATGTCAAAACTTGATCATTTGGTCTACTTAAACCCCACCCCTCCACTTTTGAGTGCCACGCCCACATCTCAAAACCCAATCAACAATCAGAACCAAGTCCCCGCCCCACATTTTTCTTTTACATTCGGTCTCATTAATTAACATTAATTAATGCATTAACAAAGTCTGATAATAAGCAATATGTTCTTACAGCATTGTTAATGTTAGTTAATAAAAATGTTCATGATAGTTCATAGTGCATTAACTAATGTTAAAAGATACAACTTTTGTCTTAAAATCTTAAAAATGTAGTAGTAAATGTAGAGATTAAGATTAATAAACACTGTAGAAGTATTGTTTATTGTTAGTTCATGTTAACTATTGTTAATTTATGTTAACAAAGTGTTACCAAAAAAGGAATGGAAATGGAAAAAAGTGGGCGGGGCTGCAACAGCTGCAAAAGTCAGATTGGTTGGTTGGTTTTTAAGGCGGGGCATAGCGAAGGGTCAAAATCCTGGTACCTGAGAGGGTGTGGCCTTACCTTCGGGATGGCCAGCCTCTCTCCTTTCTCCGGCACCTCCTCCGAGTCGGAGCAGGCGTGTCCGTCGCTGAAGGCCAGCAGGGGGCTCAGGCGCGGCCGGTGGTGCAGCGGCTGGATGGTGAGCTGGGTGCTGAGCAGGTTGCTGACGGCCCGCAGGGTGCTGCAGGTGTTGGGAGGGAGGGAGGGGTCAGCCAGCAAATCTGAGATCAGTCCGTGGGCCTCGCCCATCACCGCGATGTCCACCGTCACGCTGGTGCCCGAAGACTGGACGAGAGGAGAGAGAGAGAGATGGGAAGTTGGTGTAAGGGAGAGATAGAGTTAAACGCACAGGTAGCGGGAGAGAAAGAGACAAAGGGGGGAGAGAGAAAAAGCAACGTTAGCTCATCTGCACCTCGGCGGTGACGCGATGCAGGGCTGACGTAATGGCACACTGACGCACGCGGAGAGTGACGCCGCACTGCTACACACGAGGGAACGAGAGACACACAGAGAAAGAGAGAGATTTCCAGGGCAAGAGAGAAGGAGGTCATGAGAAGTACAGGAGAAACCAGGCGAAAGACAGAAAGAGGACATGAGAAGAACATGAACAGCATTTCAATCTTACACACACACACATTATTCAAATATTATTTAAATATTTAATACTCATTTAATATTTAAATTATTTAAATATTTTCACCAAATGCACAATTGCAAGCATCTTAGCAAACACCAGATGTACTATTATTGACTTTTCTATTTTTTCATTTTCATAAATAATCTGTGAAAATATTAGTTTAATGCTTGAATGTTTCCCATATTGTCCATTGTTGCAGCTCCTCTCTTCTCAGTCTGTCAGTAACGCTTCCTGTCTCTATGAAGCCCCTCCTTCTGAAAAGCACAGTGTGCTCTGATTGGTTGGCTAGGGCAGTGTGTTGTGATTGGTCAACCGCTTCCAGTGTGTTTGGGAAATGTCCCGCCCCTTACCATAACCGTGAGTTTCAACACACTACTAACTAACTCAACCAGGCCCCGCCCCTTTATTCTGCATATGCCTTGGGCGGGAATTATTTAAATGAGAAATATTGTGACTTATTCGTTCCCGGAAGAATACTTAAGACTACAATGGAGGCGTTGGAGAAGGAGAAGTACAGGAGAAACCAGACAAAAGACAGAAAGAGGACAAGAGAAGCACATAGTCTTTCCTCACTAACCCTCAAAAATGGCCAACCAGTATTCACACACACACACACACACACACACACACGCACACACACACACACACACACACACACACACAATCAGGACAGAGAGAGAGAGAGAGAGAGACACATCAAAAGCAGATGAAGGAATGACACATACAGAGAATAACTAATGGAGGAAGGAGAAACTGACTTGCATTAGGCCGGATGGCTGCTTGTATTGGGCCGTGGACGTTCATTGTTCGAGAAAGAGAGAAAGAGAGAGAAAGAGAGAGAGATCTTCAAAACTCAGAGCATCTTCATGACAGGCAGCATCTGCTGTAGCGTATGTTCAGATGCTCACAGATCGTGCCTCATTTCAAAGTCCCAATAAGCCCTCGATGCTCTTTAAAGCTCAAGTGTGTCATTTCTACACCCCTAAAATCATCAGACGGAATTGCAAAAATTATAATAATATTTATTTTAAGAATTTATTTTAAGCAGCTGGACATGAAAAAACAACACATGTAGGAGCAAGCAGAAGCCTCGCTCTATCAGTCTGCATTTTACCCATCATGAGCAAACAGACTATGTACACATAAAATGGCTCATTCAGAAATAATCATGTGATCTCATTACCATGAATACATTAACATACAACCATCCACATTTACATATTAATGACCACTGAATTGTCAGCAAAGTGTCCTTCCCTAATGAACGACAGTGTGAAGCATGGTTCTTTCCATCCATCCATCCATCCATCCATCCATCCATCCATCTATCTATCTATCTATCGTTCGTTTGTTCGTTTCTATCAATCCATCCATCCATCCATCCATCCATCCGTCTGTCTCTTGTTCTATCCATCCATCCATCCATCCATCCGTCGTTCTATCCATCCATCCGTTTGTCGTTCCATCCATCCGTCTATCCACCCACCCATCGTTCGTTCGTTCCATCCATCCATCCCTCCATCCGTCTGTCATTCTATCTATCTATCTATCTATCTATCGTTCATTCATTTCTATCCATCCATCCATCCATCCGTCGTTCCATCCATCCGTCTGTCGTTCCATCCATCCATCCACCTCCATCATCCATCCATCTGTCATTCCATCCATCCATCTATCTGTCTATCAATCGTTCGTTTCTATCATCCATCCATCCATCCATCCATTGTTTGTCCATTCGTTTGTTCTATCTATCCGCAACATTGGTATTGTTTTGGTAAGTATAAATCTAACAAAATTTAAATAAATATTTTATATAACAAGAGAAAAATACTGAATACTAAGTATAATACTTTAAAATGATTTAATAAATAATTTACATTTTTTCAGCGTATGAACAATTGCAAGCATCTTAGCAAACACCACTAACAAAAATGTAGTATTGATTTTTCTTTTTTTTTCTTTTTTTCATAATAAATTTGTAAAACTATTATTTCAAGAATAAATTAAAACATTTCAAAAGATAATCTGTTCTGTCAACATCAGCATCTTCAGTGAAAGCTCATAAACTCATGTATGAAACAAACAGGAAACAGACGCATGACACAGACAGCCGGGTCAACCATGAAGTGATGTGTGTGTTTGTTTACATTTTTCCCTCCATCAGAAACTCATTCTGCCAGCCCATGTGCCGCTGACAGCACCGCGCACGTGAGGCTGACGGATGAGCTGTTTCCATGGCAACAAGTCCGCGTCAGCGGGTCGGTTTGTACTAAGTGTCTGTTTGTGTATAAAACACACAAACACACACATGTATTAAGTGCTCGGTCTCATCTTACTGTATCGGATTTTCTCAGTAACGCGCTCCTCACAGTGAGGTCACAGGAAACTACCCTCAGTGAATAATGCAAAATCCCTCACTTGGATTACATAAAAGAAACATTAGGTAGAGCTGCCTTAAAACAGATCATGAGGGCAAGATAATACTAATAATTCAAACCTGGGCACACACCAAAAAAGGACAATTTCTGTTGCCACATCAAAGAAAATGAATATTCTTGCATTTCCAATCTTTGAATGCTTAAACACATCTGGCCATTTTGGGCTTTTTAGCTTTTAGCTGTCGTGACCAAATTTGGTGCGTTCAGATTGGCACATTACATTTACATTTATGCATTTGGCAGACGCTTTTATCCAAAGCGACTTACATTGCATTATACTATACATTTGTATCTGAGTATGTGCAATCCCTGGGATCGAACCCATGACCTTGGCATTGCTAGTGCCATGTTCTAACCACTGAGCTACAGGAAAGCTATTACCATACTACCTGTACTATTCCTGGACAGCAACCATAACCAAAGACCAGAAAATCTAGTTATGTTTATAATTCTATACAAACACATAACAGCATGAGGAAATCATTCCACTGGCAGACAGACATGCTCACACGCATAACAGCTGCGTTCATAATGCGATTAAGGCAGTACTGCGATTAAATGCGAGCTCTTGTAAACAGAATTTTGTGATTATGTTCTTATGATTATGCTCATAATTAGAGCAACCATAATGAGAGTAAAATACTCTCTGTATACATTTTAATGCCAAAAAGTGCATGTGTTTCTGCTATAGAAAGATGATGCTTTATGCAAATGCATGGGATTGAAAACACAGACCGAACAGAATATCGACATTTCAGGAGAGAGCATGAAATTTAGCATTTTAGAATTGAGCAAAAGAGCAGCAACAAACAAGTCTATTGCATTTAAATTAGTGTGCATTTAAAACGTTCTTTTCAACAAGTAAGCATCTCACAGAGACTGACGTGTGGCATGTCAGCACTAAAGTGGCAGCGTCAACTCGTAGCTCACGCTCCCTCTCACTAAACAAGCCTGGAGTGAGGAGCGCTAATTAGCCACCGCGCTCAGGGCGAAGTAAGAGCACAAACTCAAACACAATGAAGCATTCTGGGACTCCACTGACATCCATCACTCAGGCTACAATGAGAACATGTGGAGGATGCACGCACAACGTTACGCTACATATCTCAGAGTTAGCCACTGTTAGATGCCAAAAGACTGTGTGAGAGGCGGATGACACTTGGAACGAGAGCTTCGGCAAAACGTTTGGGTTGTAAAACTGCAGTATGTAAACAGAAACTGTTCGCCAATGTGCATATTTGGGAAAAGAATGGCTGCTGGGTTCAGTTTTAACTGTCGGAAACAGGATGGCTCATGGCTTTATCAGCCGTGAAGAGTTGGCACAGGTCAAGAATTATGACTGTGGTGAACTATTAATGAGTGCTGCATGTGGATGAAAAGAAGAGCGCTGTGACCTCAAGATCTCTCCCCTCCCCTCCCCTCTCCTCCCGCAACAGCAGGTCACGACCTCACGACCCTCAGCAGGGGGCATGACAGCGACCCTTTGTGGAAAAAAAGCAGACCTTTCTTAGATTCATTATATGTTGTTTATGTGTAGGTGAATCTGGGAAAAACATGTCAAAGTCACATTCTACCCCCAAATAAAGAAATTTTTAAAATAAATTTGACTGTAATATGGTTATAATGCATATATATATATATATATATATATATATATATATATATATATATATATATATATAAAATCAAGTTTATATACTGTAAATATTTAAATAACGTACATGTATATAATAAAAAATAGAATAAATATGCATAAATGTGCTCACATTTTCATGATAATATGACTAATTATATAATAATATATAGTCATACAATATTTACATCTAATTATATACACATGTATAAATTGAAAAATAAAAATGAAATACATTATTTTTAATATTACTACAATAATATATAAGTATTATATACAGTACATTTTTTTTATACATGTTTATATGTACTGTATATTATATATACTGTATATAATATTTACATAATCATATATTTTCATCTTATTATATATATTCAAATTGGAAATAAAAATAAAATACATTATATTTAATATTAACACAATAATATATAAATATTATATACAGTACATTTACTATATATATATATAAATATGTTCATAAATATACTTACATTTTTCATGATAGTATGACTAATCGTATATTAATATATAGTCATACAATATTTACATCTAATTATATATTTAAATTGGAAATAAAAAAATACATTATATTTAATAATAAATAAATAATTATATAATATAAAAAATATAAATATTATATACAGTACATATATGTACAATAAAAGCAATATTTATATCAAATAATATACATATAAATATATAAAAACACACATATAACACACCTTACTGCACTACAGTCATATTTACATGTGTAAAATATTTTAATGTTAATGTGAACAGGACAACAAAAACAGAAAAAGTAGTCCTCTTTTTTTTTTATTTTATTATTTTTTTTTTATATATATATATATTTCAGTATTTTATGGTGGGGTGAAATGTGACCTGTGCATGTTCCTGACAGATTTCGAGAAGTGTTTGGAGACAGAAGCACTTCCTCTCTTCTCTCTGTGTTACTCCGGTCTTCCACTGGGGTCACACGCGGACTGCCAGGAAGTGTAAGAGGCCGATTAAATATAGAACGCAGGGAAAGCGAGGTTAAGTGGCCTGAGACAACATCGCTCCTTGCGTGGGAGTCTTTCAGCTCCTTCCTTTCATTACATTTTTCTCTCTCCCATTCCTCCCGTCTCAATCCGTTATCAAAACATAGTCCGGCGTGAGGAACATCAAGAGATGTGAGTCAGCGACGAGCTTGTCAAACAAGCCTTCTCCAAGAAGATGCTCAGTGCAAACAATGGGCCATAAAACCAAACTCTGGCTCTCTTAAACTTTAGCACATGTGTGTTTGTTTGTTTTATCACGAACTAAAACAAGAGAGGTGTTTATGGGAAAGTTGCTCAAGCTCTTTCGTTTTGAGAGCGGCTGACAGAACCCAGAGAACCCGGCCTTAAAAAGCACACATTATCTTGCTCTTCAGCGCAACCTTTACGACATCCTGTGATAGCGAAATCTGCCCATTACCTGACTGAAATGGACTCTCTCCACGGCTAATGTCCTCGGATTAGTGTGATTGTGTCTGTGTGCTTATGTGTGTGTGCATAGGTGATATCAACAACAGATCCAGGGAACAAAATGAGGGTTGCTGGTGGAAACAGTATCGATCCGTCCTGGTCATTGTGAACGATGGTACACACATCCAGGACAGCCGGGAGGGAAAAGTCCTCTAATAGCGTCTCATTGATCACAGTGAACTAGGGCTTATACACTAGACAACTCTTTAGCACAGCACAGAGAGATGCTGAGTCATGTTATTCTACGTGCATATGCATTCAAAACACGCCGTCCGATGGGATGTGAATGTGCTTTAGCATAAAAGCGGGAGCGAGGGCTTTGATTCATGCGCAGGCACGTGTTTCTACACTCGGCTCACGCACACGAGACCACATCATGCGCAGATGGTAAAGCTCCATCCACGGGCATAACAGGTGCAGCGAGGCATGAAAGAGGAAGAACCCTTTACACCAGCTGAGATGTTTCCTTTACTCTTCACCACGACTGTCCTGTCAAGATACAATAGCATGAATGAGCTCTTTGTGTAGTTCGCTTAATAAACACAATCTGGCACTAATGTGGTGCTTATATCCAAAGTGTTTTATGACTGTATATCACAAAACCTGTAAAGAACATGTAAGGGTCCTATATCACCCAAAAAATTTTGCATTGTGACATGAGTATTAAGCATATTTCACCCTCAATATTACTCATTACTGTAATGCAAAAAATATTTTTATAATATAGTTTGTATATTTTAATAATGAATAACAGGTAGTTATAGGAACTCAGTTATAGTAACTATTTAATTAATGTAACTTTAAGGCCATTTTCCTCGTTGCATTTGCACCGCCAGTAGGAACTCTGAAGTGACATAAGTCAGCTGACAGTGACGTCATTTAAATGGGACCTATAATGCTACTTTTCACCAGATGTAATATAAGTCTCTGGTGTCCCCAGAATGTGTCTGTGAATGTTTCAGCTCAAAATACCCCACAGATCATTTATTATAGCTTGTCAAATTTGACCCTATTTGGGTGTGAGCAAAAAACGCTGTTTCTGTGAGTGTCCCTTTAAATGCAAATGAGCTGCTGCTCCAGGCCCCTTTTCAAGAAGAGGGCGGAGCTTTAACAGCTCACGCTTCGGTTGCTCAACAACAACAAAGCTGGAGAAAATGAGGATTGTCAGTAATGGTGTTCAGCCTTACATTGTTCAAACCGGAGTCGACACTGATGGAGAGACTCAGGAAGAAGTTACAACTTTTAGTTTCTGAATGGTTAGTGGATAAATTTATGTAGTTGGTGTGGAGTTGATTCAACTCATCGACTAGCATGTGTCGTCATGTTAATCTTTTGTACAGATCCAGCGTTAAATTGACCCTCATTTGTGAAGCAGTCCGGCGTAAAATGACGACATGTTAACAACACTCTACTACAACAACTCTAAAGCAGCCCAACATGGCCTCACCCCCTTTGTTGTGTGTTCTCGGGGGCGGGGTTTATGTAAATTTTGGGGTTTGTGATGTCACCAACCCGGGAAGAAGCTTGTTGTAGTCCCTAGTTTTTAAAACTTCCAGCCACATTTTTAAAACTTCAGTACTGACTTAGTATCAAAGTCTCTACTTTTGACAACAGTAGACCCTATTCTGAAGTAGAAGCTAATTAAGTCCCCCAAAAGGCGTTACTATAACTAAAATTATTCCCAGTTCCTGCATGTGGTGTGAACATGCCAAAAAGTGGTTATACTTCCGCTAATAGTATTTATACATCATGGTAGCATTTCTGTACTCAATTTATTGATTAATTATCTGCTGTGCAGAAAAAAAAACAAATATAAAAATAACAGTAATGAGAACTTGGGGGTTTTAATATGCTTAAATGTCTTGAAATAAATAAAACAAATTATACGTACACTACCGTACACTACCGTAAGTCTCTTCTGCTCACCAAGGCTGCATTTATTTGATCAAAAATACAGTAAAAACTGTAAAATTGTGAAATATTATTACAATTTTAAATAACTGTTTTCTATGTGAATATATTGTAAAATGTAATTTATTCCTGTGATCAAAGCTGAATTTTCAGCATCATTACTCCAGTCTTCAGTGTCACATGATCCTTCAGAAATCATTCTAATATGATGATTTGCTGCTCAAGAAACATTTATGATTATTATTATCAATGTTGCTAAATAGAAACTTTGCATTTTTTTGAAATAAAAATCTTTTCTAGGATGACTTTACTGTCCCTTTTGATTAATTTAATGCATCCTTGCTGAATAAAAGTACAAATTTCTTTTTAAAAAGTCTTTCTGACCCCAAACTTTTGAATGGTAGTGTACATGAATATAAATAAATATATAATACGGTATACAAGACACATGCACAAATACACATACATACAGGCCTTGTACATACAACCCAGATCTTTAACCTCTAACTCCAGATCTCTGCTCTGCCTCCTGAACGTAATGATATTACAGTTTTGGCCGGTGGAATGTATTCATGTTTTTGCATGGAAATGAGTTTTTAAGCATGAGAAGTGACACAAAACAAGCGTGACAAACTGTGGTAGCACTTCAGCACTACACAGACTGTGTATCGCCATTGCTCTCGCCCCTTGACAGCAGTTTTAACAGCCAACGTGTCACAACGGCATCATAAAAATTACAGCACGACTAAATTGTGAATGAACTGAGCTGCCTGAGGTCCTCACAGCACAAGAATGTTAATGGCTGCTTGTGGAAAGAGCACTTCTTACTTTACTACACAATACTGAACTGGCGGAAGGAGTCTATGTCACAACGCTTCGACACTTTCACCCATGAGCAAGAGGCAAGTGTTTTTAAACCTCTGTTTGGTGCACAGACTACCATAACTAAACTACAAACCACGTCAATATTGTGCACTGTTGAAAAATGAGGTGGTTTTTACAGGGGGTTACTTAAGATTCTTGGTGTGGTGTCCCACAAATTCCAAGAGCTCAACTCTTGTTCTGTGACGTCTGACTGCGGTGATGTTGGATGCAGACGTCTTTATTCTTGACTCAATGTTACTGAAGGTAATGATCTGAATCCAATGAGCTTCCAGCTTTGAACCAAAATATTGTATTTGATCTTGTTCCATTTTTTCTTCTCTCCGTTGAAAACATCATTTTTGTCATCGTAATACACGCGACCCGGGCCGTTGTGTGAGATGAGTTGGCTGGGAAGGTGATCGAGATGAAGATAAATCTGTAAGTGGACTAGTGATTTACACAACAGCTTCCCTGACACACCACAAATCTCCTTCTCCACAAAGACACACGGCGTGATTCACAGGAAATACTGTATGACTGTAAAATATATTCATCTGATGCCTTAGAAAACAAAGAGACCCCAGGGATCCCTTTGGACGTCTGAGCAGGGGTATTATCATTAAATAAAACAAAACAAAATAAAATAAAATAAAATAAAATACAATTTTACATTTTCATTTAAATTAAGTTGAATATATAAAATAACAAAGTAAATAAACTTAAACTAAAAACTATATAGACAAATAAAAAAACCCAAAACTAATAAAAAAGACAAAAAAACACAACAAAACTTAAAAACTACATAGACATATTAAAAAACAAAAACTTTTTTTTTTAAAAAAAACAAAAACTAATAAAAAAGACAACAAAATTTAAAACTTAAAAACTATATATATAAAAAAAAAAATTACTAAAACTTTAAAATGAAAATGAAAATAGAAAAAATAAAATTAATTATAAAATTAAAATTAAATTAAATAGTATATCAATGATACAAAAATGTTTTTAAATTATTTCTGAAAAATAGAAAAGTACACTAGTCAAACCTTTGGACACATCTATCCATTTTTATTCTGAATATCTTCCATATTTTAGAATAATAGTATCACAATTTTGAAATATCACAAATTGAAATATTGGAATTATGCAGTTAAACAAATCACTGTAAAAAAACAATGACAACAACAACAAAACACTTTCATTAAATGTTTAGTTGTGCTAAGAAACACATGTAGGCACAAGGTATTTTTTGTAAAAAAAAAAAAAAAAAAAATATATATATATATATATGTGTGTGTATATACTAAATTTCAAGCATCTATGCAAAACCCTACCCCAACATCCAGAGAAAAAATTCAGCCAAAGGTATCCAAACTTTTCACTGTGTACAGATGAATATTAGCAGTAATAAAAAGATCACGGTGTATCTCCCACCTGGAGGCCATGATAAGGGCAGAGCGGACCGTGTCTGGTGGTGGCCCGCCTCTTCCTCATGATGACAGTGTTGGGGAAAATCAGAGATCAGTCCGTCTGGCTGCTTCCCAGTGTCTTTAGTGGCCGTTGTGAGTGTGAAGCACACACCTCACACATGCAGTCTCAGCTGCGCCGCTGCCCTGGGCCGCGAGCGTGAGACACGGCACACAGGTGCTCCACACGGCACAGGAAGCATTTATATTGAAAATAGCCTGTTGCTAAGTGACAGTCGGGCAAAGAGCGTTACCTCAGGGCCCACACAATAAATAGTTGTTTGGGCTAAATTGGTCAACAAAAATGCCTTCCCACTCCTTTACACTTTTTTACGACACAGTGAGATTTGATAGTTTTTCTGCACTCACTCTAAGGGGACGTTCACACTGACAGTGAATTTGCAGAAGCAAGGCAACCGGAAGTTATTCGAATCAATAAAAGGTAGAGATTTCCAGGAACATGAGTACAAGTCCAGTGCTGTATGTGATAAAGCTGAGACATTTCATGTTTATGCAAATGAGCCGTGATGTAATGTGGCAGCTACCAATGGGACACAATGTTCCTAGCCATGAAAACTGCACAAGCCATGAAACTGGTCAAAAACCACACACACACACACACACACACACACAAAAAAAAAAAAAAAAAAAAAAAAAAAAAATATATATATATATATATATATATATATATATATATATATATAATAAAAATATATTTTACTATTATATATAAAAATTTAATTATATATAAAAATTCTAAATTATATATTGTTTACATTGATTTATACATTATGGTACCATTTTGGTACTCTAGTTTATGCTGATTTTAATTCTAAAAATCACTACAGTAATTATTTGCTGTACAGTAATAGGAATCTAATGAGAAAAAAATTACCAAAATTTACTAGTTTACTCATTTTAATTTAAATAAAATGTTTATATGCATTACAGTAATAGCAATTTTGTGCTTTAAATGTATACAATATATAATATAATATAATATAAATTGTGTGCTTTAAATGTATATAATATAATATAAATTTAATTTTAATAAAATGTTTACATGCATTACAGTAATAGCAATTTAGGTGCTTTAAATGTATATAATATAATGTCATGTAATATAATATAATATAATATAATAATATTCCAAGCAAAATTTAATTTCTTTCCCTTTTTTTAAATTGGTGTAAAATATGACAAACCATGTTCTTTTGTGAGAAGAGTTTGTTTATGCAAATGAGCAGTGATGTAATGTTGTGACTACTAATGAGTGTGAAGGTAGCTGAGCACTAACACCAACAATACGTCCACTTGGGAAACCCAGTGCACCCTGGGAAAGGTATGAGGAAGAGCAGGGTCTCCTGAGGTCCACACACTCACACTTCTTCACTTTCTCTCCTCTCGTCAGTGGTCACAAGTTCAAATATCAGACGTGTTTGCACTACTCCACACCTTTATAAGTTATTGGAACCTGGAGATGGCTGCTTTCCACAGATCAATAGGAGGAAAACAGGCAGAAATCATGCACACGAATGGCTGCACTTTGAAAGCTTGTGGGTGAACGAGAACTTTGAAGTGCTAATCAGTGTTTCATGCAGCAAATACGATACAGAGACAAGAGAAAACCACAACCCTTAATTGACAAATGATAAATCCACTCGGTAATTAGAAAAGAGAGCAAGCTCTGTTAGCTAGCACACACACACACATGCACGCACACACAAATATATCTGAACACCATGTGAGTCTGAATATGGCTGTGAAGCAGAAAGAGCAACATCGATCCTCAGGGGGAGGATATCCTTCTGATAAGACGGCTTAGACACTGAACACACACACACACACACACACACACAAACACAAACAACTCACCTCCCACTATTCATTTGCCACTAAGCCCTGAAATGCAGACACTACTAGTTATGCAAGCTTGATTGCTGTGTACCAAAATGTGTGTAAAGAACATTTTGCATTCTCAGAGTTCCCACAAGGGGTGCTATAGCCAATATTAGCATTAGCCATTTTCTTCTACAGTCAGTTTTTACTTTAATGTCACCATGAAATCAAAATCAACAATTCTAATTTTTTTATGGAATATTGCAGTATTTACTATAAATGATTTATCTTTTTTAAATTCACGTGCCTCGTAATCTTTAATCAAAATAACTTCCCCTCCCTCTTGCAACAACTTCTCTTCTCTGATGACGAGGGCGTGGCAACCTGTCACTCACATGAGATCAGCCAATAGCAAACCACAACCATCCAATTAGTTCCCCATAGACAAAATCCAGCACATTTGTTCTTGTTCGAGAAGCCATTTCACTTGGATATACGCCACAATAGGGAAGAAAAGACGATCGCTACTTCTTGCTTCATGCCGACATTTAGGTCAACTACATGCAACTAAAGCACCTTTCACAAGATGTAATAAAAGATGTAATAATCTCTGGTGTCTCCAGAATGTGTCTGTGAAGTTTCAGCTCAAAATACCCCACAGATCATTTATTATAGCTTGTCAAATTTGCCCCTATTTGGGCGTGAGCAAAAACACGCCGTTTTTGTGTGTGTCCCTTTAAATGCAAATGAGATGCTGCTCCCGGCCCCCTTTCCAGAAGAGGGCGGAGCTTTAACAGCTCGTGCTTCGGTTGCTCAACAACAACAAAGCTGGAGAAAATGAGGATTGTTAATAACGGTGTTCAGCCTTACATTGTTCAAACCGGAGTCGACACTGATGGAGAGACTCAGGAAGAAGTTACAACTTTTAGAATGAAACTGGACGTTTCTGACTCTTTCAGTTAATTAAGTGCATCATCCAGGTATTTAAAGTGCACTTTTTCTTTTTTGAAATTCCAGTGTGCACAAACTACTAGCACTATTTATACTACAAACAGTGCATAAGTACACTAATGGAGACACACCTCTAGTTTTTCACACACACACACATGCATAAATTGAACAACGATTTCAGTCTTTCCTCATGTGGATTGTTCTTGCTATCAGTTCACAGCCTTACGGTTCTCTCAAGGCCCAGTGCATTGTGGGAGGCGCCCTCACCGGCTCAGCACGCTCTGACAGCTCCATTGTAAGAGACGGTGACTGACAGCTGTTTTCTAAGGTCACGTTCATGTCGTGCTTTAACTTATGTCTCTGTCAGCACAGTAATAGCTTTAACTCCTCTTCGGCTGTCTAGGTTTACCACAGCAGCTTTTGATACAAATCCCCTCAGACCTCCGTTAACACGCGACCCCCGGATGAAATCGCTGTACCGCAAGGCCACGGATGCCAAAGTCTCGAGTGACCCGACGGAAAGAAAAAAAGAGTTTCCTTTCTGTCAGAGGCAAAGGCATAAATAGGTGGAGGTTAGACTGCTGGGAATGAATGGAGCACCGAGGGACAAACGCAGGGGCACAGAGTACAGAAACACGTCAGTAAAGACGTCACACTACTCCCTGCTCTCACCCAGCCGTGAAGAGAACTAGATAAAATGTGCAAACACATTAGCATATGCGCACACACACACACACACACGCTGGGGAGTTCCTGAATAAAAAAGTGTGTGTAAATTTGAAACACACACATCCAAAATAATCATTCTGGGTCACAAGTCATCAAATGTGTCCTAATCTATTGGATAAAATATTATCCATTGTACTGTTGTCACACTATTGTTAACACCTTACAGTATTGTCAACATTAGTTAAAGATTATTAAAGTTCCCCTGTGGTGAAAATCAAGCTTTTAATGTTGTTAATGTGTTTTTGTGGTGTTTTTAAAATGCTTTAAGACAAACCATGTGCAAATTCATAATTCATCATCACCATTGTTGAGTATTTTCTCCTTAAAATTGCAGTGAACCAAAAAGTCTCAAAAACACGTTTTGAAATCGCTGGTGTTTCTGACGTCACAAACTAGTGGAGGCGGGGTTCATTTGCATATTCATAGCGTATATTAAATGAAGTAAGGGTGTAGGGTAAAATTCAAGCTACTTCAAGGCATGAATTTCTTTTTTTTTTAAGGAAACATTTTATAAATATGTCATTTTGGTGATCAAACATGAGTTTTAAGGGATTTAACTATAATATACAAATATTTATTATTAACTTAAATAAGTGCAACTAATAGGCAGTTCAACAAACATTACTATGATTTATATAACTTTTTTCTCTATACTAATGAGAAAGACACCAAACATTTCTGAAAAAAATATGCTTAGTTTTAAAAATAATGTTACAAGGCAAATAAAACCTTAATGACTCTAAAACAGGCTTCCTTTTTTTAAGTAAAAATTATTTTCTATTTTTCTGATTTTGGGGTGAAATGTGGCTCAGAGATGTTCTTTCAGGTTTCATCAGGTTCAGATTCAGTCTCAAAAACGCGTTTTGAAATCGCTGGTGTTCCTGATGTCACAAACTAGTGGAGGCGGGGTTAATTTGCATATTCACAGAACTGCGTATATTAAATGAGACAAGGGTGTAGAGTTACATTCAAGCTATTTTAAGGCATGAATACATTTTTTTTTAAGGAAAAAATGTTTAAATATGTAATTTTGGTGATCAAAGATGGGATAAAATTATTAAATACAGTGGGACTTTAAATGCTTTAGAAGTATTTCTCATAGTTAGTTCAGTGTTACCAAATAGGACCTTATTGTAAAGTGTCTATAAAACATGTTTTCTTAAAAATATTCTTTTAACTGATATTCAATTCATAGGTTTTTCCTGTTTTCAATATGAATTTTCATCCTCATAGTCCTTTTTTATTCTTTTTTTAATTAAAGAACATAAAAACAGGTACCAAAGTCAGTAACTCCAATGAAAAAAAAAAACGACAATAACAAGACGCCAAATACAGATTCACATTACTTTACCATTTTATCCTGGTAGTTCTTTAACAACATCATCCTCCAGGAAGTGATATTATTTTGGTAGGAAAACATATTTTAGTGGGAAAGCATGCCGCACAAGCATATTATTACAAAATTGCAAAGTTCAAAAGGAACTGCATAACAGGACAGACTCTCTTCTTGCCAAGTGTGATGATGTCACTGATGATGTTTAAAAGACCTCATATCCCGGTTACAACCAAGAGGTCAGATAGGGGTCACCACCTCACATACTCATTTACACTGCAGTCATAATGATTTATCAGAGATCTAGCAACAAAACAAACAACTCACAGCTCCCATTTCACCACAAAATCATGATATTTTGCATAAAGAACTATTTTGGACTTGCTAAAGCGTGACATTATTTTTATGATATACAATTTATTATTATAAACTTGAATAAGTGCAACTAAAAGGCAGTTCAACAAATATTACTATGATTTATATCACTTTTTTTCACACTATACTAATGAGAAAGACACTAAATCACGCAAAATTTGTGAAAAATATACTTAGTTTTGAAAATAATGTCACACGACAAATAAAACCTTGATGACTCTAAAACTCAAAAAAAAAATTTTATTTCTCTTATTTTGGGGTGAAATGTGGCTCAGAGATGTTCTTTCAGGTTTCATCAGGTTCAGATTCATCAGCTCTTTTTCAGTCATCCAGACACACACACACACACACACACGCTCACCTGAGATCCTCGGGCGCCTCTTTTGTGGTCCCATTCTTGCTGTGGGAGCATCTGTGAACAGACACACAAGATGTTTTGAATCACACACACAGAACGGTGCAGCACATATTCCATTCACCTTTCACTATTCAGCATCTAGTGAGGCTATACGCTCTACCTCGCTCACTAAAAATACAGCACACACAGAGAGAGAGAGAGAGAGAGAGAGAGATCAGGGCCTCCAGGGATGCCTCTCTCTCTCTCTCTCTTTCTCTCTCTCTCTCCCCCTCCCTCTCGCACACTTTCCATTTTGTTCAGTGACACACGCTCATAATTCAATTTCACAGTCAGGCTGCCTTTACTCTGCGCTCTTCGCCGCTTAACAGCTTCTCAAAGGCTGTAAACTTTACACACTCTAATTAACAGACAGTAGGAGGTTCCCGCAGGCGGCAAAAAACAGGCCTCGTTGGTTTGAGAGTCGCACAAAAAAAACGTGTTGCCCACAATTGAGTTCGAGAAACACCACAGGACAAAAAAACGGGGAGCGCGGGATGCCCTTTCAACCCCGCCGAAATAGCCTCGGGACTCAAGCCTGGGAAACTAGACTTTTATAAATAAAATGCAGCTATTTGGATGAATATTTTCCTTTGGTTTGAAGGGAGAGGAAGCCAAACAAATGGCATTCTGGCTGGCTTTATTGTATACAGCGAGACAGGCTGTAAATCAGGGTACTTGCTTCGGCCACCCTCAATCCCGTCAACTCCCTGGTACACCATGTGACCTGCACTGCATGTAAACACCATGGACAGAGCAGATCTACAGGAGTATTTACAGCCGGAGGAAGTCCTAATAACTCTAAATATACTTTCCAAAGTTAGGCGAAACGGTCATGGAAAACTCAAAAATAGTTCTCTGTCAGCAAAGGAATATATTATGCAGTCCCTATTATGCTTCTTCGGATATTACCTTTCGTGTAATGTGCAATATAGCCGTTTGTGAATGTAAAAGGTCTGCAAAGGTTCAAAGATCAATCATAAATGGAGTTATTGTTTACCTAAAGAGATTCTGAACTGAATAGTTTCTGCCCGAAATGAGTTGTCAGTAATTCCAGTCTTACTTCCTGCTTGAACCTATGTAGGTTTGTAACAAATTTGCATAACGCCAACCTATGGTCTTCATTGGCTGCCCGCGAACACTTCTACTTTGCCCCGCCCTCAAACAGCTGAAATTCAGATATAGTAATGGCCGTTTGGTTTCCTGTACGCGCCGTAAGTGGTCGACCAATCACAGCTGACTGGGCCATCTGACCAATCAGAGCAGAGGAAGCTCTCAGAAAGGCGGGGTTTAGAGAGACTGAATCCTTTATTGAACCATTTCAGACACTGTGAGAAAAGAGCTGATGCATATTATAAGTTTTTTGACCTTGGATATGTGCAAACCTATTGTAGGAGACTCCTAAACAAAATTAGGAAGCTTTAAAATAAGTCTTTCTTCTTTGCACATATGAAGTTAACACCATGATACGTGACTATAACAATATTCAGCACCATAACACCAGCACTGTACTTTTTTGCATGATATTATGGCTGGCTGAAAATGGTTCTGTCGTTAACTCGGTGTCAATCAGAGGAATCTCGGCCGGGCCACTGCGGGTTACATAATGTTACGTAAAGTCTCTTTGGCTGAGGGTCAAGCCGTGTCCTCAACTGAAGCTTTAGGAAACCAATGGCTTTCATTCATGACATTGCCATCATGCATTCATTCATTACTGCCACCGTCTGCTAGTAAAGAAGTCCTTTCACAGGCTCTTAAGAGGCCACAATCCTGTTTCTATTCATACATAAATAATAAATGATTCACAAACAAACTGCTCCTTTAAGCAAGTTCTTTTCATTTGGTTTGGCATTAAAACTACAAGGCTGTATATTGAAACGATAACACATATATGAACAATTATTAAAAATTAGAGTGACAGAACATAGTACATGAACTTTATATCAAGTACAAATGAATTTTTTTAAAATAGTGCTAAAAAAAAATCAATGACTTTTTAAAAGTACACTCTTATAAAACAAAAGGTTCAGTGTGGATCTCTATAGAACTCTAAGGTTCTTTATTTTAAAGAACGCTTTAAATGAACTTGTTTCTTTTACTTTAGACAAACTTAAATTTAACTAAAACTGTTCTGGGATTTCTATTTCCCAGCATGCTTTGCCATGACACTCAAAAGGGAGAATAAATGCTAAAATTAAGTGTTATATAATGTTTTTTGTGCAAGATTAATGTTAAATGTAAATATATATATACACCGATCAGCCATAACATTATGACCACCTTCCTAATATTGTGTTGTTCCCCCTTTTACTGCCAAAACAGCCCTGACCCGTCGAGGCATGGACTCCACTAGACCCCTGAAGGTGTGCTGTGGTATCTGACACCAAGATGTTAGCAGCAGATCCTTTAAGTCCTATAAGTTGCGAGGTGGAGCCTCCATGGATCGGACTTGTTTGTTCAGCACATCCCACAGATGCTCGATTGGATTGAGATCAGGGGAATTTGGAGGCCAAGTCAACACCTCAAACTCGTTGTTGTGCTCCTCAAACCATTCCTGAACCATTTTTGCTTTGTGGCAGAGCGCATTATCCTGCTGAAAGAGCACACAGCCACCAGGAAATACCGTTTCCATGAAAGGGTGTACATGGTCTGCAACAATGCTTAGGTAGGTGGTACGTGTCAAAGTAACATCCACATGGATGGCAGGACCCAAGGTTTCCCAGCAGAACATTCCCCAAAACATCACACTGCCTCCGCCGGCTTGCCTTCTTCCCATAGTGCATCCTGGTGCCATGTGTTCCCCAGGTAAGCGACGCACACGCACCCGGCCATCCACGTGATGTAAAAGAAAACGTGATTCATCAGACCAGGCCACCTTCTTCCATTGCTCCGTGGTCCAGTTCTGATGCTCACGTGTCCACTGTTGGTGCTTTCGGCGGTGGACAGGGGTCAGCATGGGCACCCTGACTGGTCTGCAGCTATTCAGCCCCATACGCAACAAACTGTGATGCACTGTGTATTCTGACACCTTTCTATCGGAACCAGCATTAACTTCTTGAGCAGATTAACTTCTCGTCTGTTGGATCGGACCACACAGGCCAGACTTCGCTCCCCACGTGCATCAATGAGCCTTGGCCGCCCATAACCCTGTCACCGGTTCACCACTGTTCCTTCCTTGGATCTCTTTTGATAGATACTGACCACTGCAGACCGGGAACACCCCACAAGAGCTGCAGTTTTGGAGATGCTCTGACCCAGTCGTCTAGCCATCACAATTTGGCCCTTGTCAAACTCGCTCAAATCCTTACGCTTGCCCATTTTTCCTGCTTCTAACACATCAACTTTGAGGACAAAATGTTCACTTGCTGCCTAATATATCCACCCACTAACAGGTGCTGTGATGAAGAAATAATCAGTGTTATTCACTTCAACTGTCAGTTACCTCAAATTTTTTGAGTTTTGCCAACTTATTCAGGTTTACAGTGTATGTTTAGGAGCTGCTTAATTCATAATCAAAATAAAACATGAATTAAAATGAAATTAATTCAACTAAATCCATAAAATGAACTCATAATGGGAACCCATACAATGTTCTATATATGAAACACCTGACGGAACCCTTTAAGATTCTATATAGAACCTTTTCTTCTAAGAGTGTATCAGTTTTTTAATTTGTTCAATAAACAAATCATTTGAACGAACTGATTCTCTGAATTGAATCAGACTTCCCAGTAGGTATGCAGAGATTTTTAATAAGTTATTCAACAACAACAAACATTATATAGACAGATCCACACCTATGCTAAACCGCTTTCCTTCAGTTATGACCAATATTAAAATTAGAAAATAAGACAAGCATCAGTGAAGTCGTTTCAGTTGGGATTGAGCTTCTGGTCAGGCGTTTCTGCTGTCAGAACAAAACACCTTTAGCAGGCAAAAGGTTCCACTAGGACAAAACACATTTTCAGCCGACTTCCCGAGAGAAACACTTCTTTGAAAAGTCAACATTGCACAGACAAAACCTGCCAGCCTTTCTGGTCTGGGGTTCATTTCAGCGAAACAGCAGTGTGGCATTTAGCTGCTATATTAATAACAGAGCCTGACGCAGATCCACCCTCATCTACCGCTGTTAAAATCATTAAACTATTCATAAAACACAGGAGAATGGGCAGAGGAGAGATTTTCCAAGGTATTTCAAAGGCTTTCCATCTCACCGCAGCCAGCCCCGTCACTCACTCAGATCGGCCTTTATTTACAGATAATTGAACTATTACTGTACTTGCCCTCCATTTTAAGGCAAGAGAAAAATATTTGCAAACACAAAACAGCACCTGAAATTGGATTTAACAGCATCTTCACAAATATTTATCTTCTCTGACACAAAAGCGGCACTCGCTGGAGAGGATTTCTCAAGGGACCGGCACTAACGGGCCGTGTTAATGAGATTTCTCTTTATTCAGACGTCATTGTAGCGAGGACAGACAATAATCTGCCATTAATAACCGAGCTCTCCATTTTCTAAGCGAAAGGGGTGAATGGAGGAGAACTAGTCGTGACAGAATGGCGCAGCTCTCAGAGGACTAAGTGACAGATGAGGCAATCCTCATAATAAGGCGCATGATGCAGCAGCGCTTTAATATTGCATGAACGAGCTGCAGCCAGCAGTCCCGCTAGCAGCAAAGACTCACTCGTCCCGCTTTCTCTCTCGCTGCTTCTCCATCTCTCTGGTTATGCTCGGAACGACCCTTCCACTACTGTTTCTGCAGTATGCATACTGTGTGTGTGTGAATGTTCTTTATGAATGGAATACCGGATCACCTACTAAAAATTGCCAAAATGTGCAGCGTACAAGTACAGCACTGCATGGGACTGCATTTTTAATAGACAAATAGACCTAAAAGAACTCAAAATAAAAACGATATATTATATTAAATATTTAATAATAATAATTATTATATTATATCATATTTTATATGACTTTAAATATGAATTATAGTTAATAATATTTATAACTTATTATTTTAAATGAAAGTATTTTTTTGCCTTTTTATTCAAAATGGATTAAAAATAACCAGAAACAGACCTAAAATAAACCAAAATAAAAACTATATATATAATATTACATATTATAATTATTATATTATTTCATAAAAAGTATTATTTTATTGCTAATTTTTTTATTTGTAATTACACATTTGATTAAAAATAACCATAAATAGACCTAAAATAACTCAAAATAAAACTATATATTTAATAATAATAATAATTATTATTATTATTATTATTATTATTAACAATTATTATTATTATATTTTATATAGTTATATTAAATATGAATTATACTTAATGTATAATTATTATGTTATTATTATTATTATTATTTTAAATAAAAACTATGGAACTCTAAAGTGTCTTTTATTGCATTTTTTTATTCTAAATGGGTTAAAAATAACTATAAATAGAACTAAATAAAAACTATTAATAATATTACTTATTATTATTATATTATTTTAGAAAAAATATTATTTTATTGCTTACATTTTTATTTGTAATTATACATTTGATTAAAAATAATCATTAATAGACCTAAAATAACTCAAAATAAAACTATATATTTAATAATAATAATAATTATTATTATTTAATACAATAATAATACATATAAATTATTATTATATTACATTTAAATTAAAATAATCATAAAATCTAGCAAAATTTGAAAAAAAGTAAGCATAAATAGATTAAAAAATGAAACATATAAAAACATAGAAAATGCATTAAATATTATATCAAATATATTTAGTACAAATATATATTAAATAATTTATATATGTTTATAATTACATAAAATTAAATATTCAACCCTAAATAAAGTAAAATAAACCTACATTGTATTTAAAAATGTGACTAAATAACTGGACACTTCTAAAAAGTTGATGTGACAACAAAGCAGCATGCTACTATTTGAAAAACTTTTTCTCATACTTCTTTTACAAAACAGCAGGCAGTATGCAGTACGCAGTACGCATTACACTAGTATTCCATTCTGGAAATTCTTCTTGTTTTTTTGCCAATCTGGCAGGGTCACATGACCTCCCTCAGCTGCAGCAGCCGAAAGCAGGACTTGAGACGCATCTCTTAGCCATTACGCCGCTAATGCGCTTTTAATAATGTAGAGACTGTGGGTGAGCTGGAAATCACACAGGACCAATGCAGCCCAGCACTAGACTCGCTTATTTCACAATGATTCATTCATATCCAGCGTCCTGCACATTCACTCCACACACACTTGTGTTTTCTGTCGCTTCATTTGAATACATATGAGTGAGCCATTACTCAAGCACTGCGTTCAGTATTTGATGAGAAAGATTATATGGGGGTAAAAGCTGTAAATATGCTCTTTATTTGTGCATCTGCAAATGTCTGTGAAGTGAATAATGAAAAATGAATAATAGCCTCCAACCATTCCCACTTCTCACCTTACATGTCCTATCAGGCTAGATAAAGTACAAATTACACTCACTTTTTAATGAGGCTGGATTTTTAGTCAAGAATGCTTGTTGCAACCCTTGCTTGTTCATTTAATTGACTTCATTTACTGATCCTCTCTTTGATGGCCTGCAGGTGGCGCAGTGAATGGAATCCTAATGGAGCCAGAGCAGCGATACTGTGAGAGCAGTTACTGAGGAACACAGAGACTGAGATGGAGAGAAAAACACTGCTGAGCTGCCAACACACTTTAAAAGGAAAACAGGGAAAGGAAAGTGACATACAGTATAGATATAAGACCATTCTCACGTGTGTGCAGAATACATCTGAAATCATAATACACTGGAAAAAAATTAATTAAGTTACTTTATGCTTAAAACAATAACAAATATCTGCAAATAGGGTCAGAAAAATAAAACTTTAGTTTTCCCTTTGAATTATGTTCATTTTTCTGACCCCACTGACATACATTTTTTTTCTTTTAAGTACAAACTCACTTAATTTTCTGTAGTAAAGTCAGAATTTCACGATATGAAGTCAGAATTGTGTGTTATAAAGTCAGATTTCCAAGATATAAAGTCAGATTTGCGATGTATAAAGTCAGAATTGTGATATAAAGTCAGAATTTTGTGATATTAAGTCAGAATTGCGAGTTATAAAGTCAGATTTGCGAGATATAAAGTCAGAATTATGAGTTATAAAGTCAGATTTGCAAGATATAAAGTCAGATTTGCGATGTATAAAGTCAGAATTTTGTGATATTAAGTCAGAATTGCGAGTTATAAAGTCAGAATTGCGAGATATATTCAGAATTTTGCGATATAAAGTCAGAATTGTAAGTTATCAAGTCAGAATTGCGAGTTATAAAGTCAGAATTGTGCAATATAAAATCAGTATTGCCTGATATAAAATCGAACAAATATGAACAAGACCTTTTTTGCTTTCATAATCTGACATATTTTAGAGAATAAAGCCTGAAATTCAATCAGAAAATGCAAGGGATGTGCATTAAGAAAGTAAATCTGGCCATTTTTGATTTTATGATGACTTTAATGAACATAAAATCAAAATGAAAAAAGCTGAGAGGTATTGCATTAAAAAAAATCTTTAAAAAATTCAATCTTTAAGATGATAAATTCCAAATATTATGACACTGAGCAAACACAACGGCATTAGTCACTTGTCACAATCACTTTGATTGTTTTAATCTGCTCTGTTAAGAAACAGCACAAATATTTGTTTAAAGATGACAGCAACTAACAAAAGCCCATACGAGTGATACAGATGTAGTCATACGGTGCGATAATGACTTTTCAGTGTCTGTTCTAGGTCACTGGGCCTGACTGGCGGTGGACATCCCTGTGCGCTTGTGAAAAGATATCCCTGTCAGCTACGGTCCGTTCTGTCTGCTGCTCCGTGCACCAGGGATTCTGTCCGCACAAATATCCTGGTCTGAAGACAAAAACAAGAGAGCTGGACAGGAAATGCCTGGCCTCTCCCGAGACCTCAACCTCTGACCTGACTCAGATCCCGTCCCAGAGGTTTAGTGGAGGGGTGTTGGGTAAAGGACCAAAAGACCCTGGAGAAGGAGTTTTAGGTTTCCAGGAACAGAAAGGCAGAAGCACTGGCCAGACAAACCTTCATATCGCCATTAAAATCCGGCAGGAATGAGCTTTAGCGCACAGCCTCTACATACTGCACAATACATCAAGGTCATAGATAGAGTGAAAGAAAGAACGATGGATGGATGGATGGATGGATGGATGGATGGATGGACGGATGGATGGATGGATGGATAGATAGTCATTTGTTATCAGAATTGTTTATCATTTGAAAATTAATCATTATTATTTAGTGTTGCCCCCATAAAGCAATAATATACCTTTTTAAGAGAATAATATTATGTAGATGGATGGATGGATAGATAGAACAGTAGATAGAACGATGGATAGATGGATGGATAGATAAATGGATGGATAGATAGAACGATAGCTAGAACAATAGATAGATAGCTAGAACGATAGAATGGATGGATGGATGGATGGATAGATAGACAGATAGATAGAACAAGAACAATAGATAGAACGATGGATGGATGGATGGATAGATAGAACAACAGACAGAACGATGGATGGATGGATAGATAGAACGATAGCTAGAACAATAGATAGATAGATAGAACGATAGATAGAATGATAAAATGATAGATAGATAGATAGATAGATAGAACGATAGATAGAACGATAAAATGATAGATAGATAGATAGATAGATAGATAGATAGATAGATAGATAGAAAGATGGATAGATAGATAGATAGATAGATAGATAGATGGATGGATGGATGGAACGATGGATGGAACGATGGATGGATGGATGGATGGATGATGGATGGATGGTGGATAGATCGATAGATAGATTGATAGATAGATAGAACAAGAACAATAGATAGAATGATGGATGGATGGATGGATGGATAGAACGATAGAACGATAGATAGATAGATAGATAGATAGATAGAACGATGGATGGATGGATAGAGAGATAGAACAATAGATAGATAGAACGATAGATAGATAGATGGATGGATAGGACAATAGACAGATAGATAGATAGATAGCTTAACAGCATATCTGTAGATGACTGAAATATATAAATATAACTATCAAGAGTAATTCCCTACTAATTCTTGCTAATTGATTTTCAAAAAAATAACAAACCCTTCCAGAAAGTTACAAAATTCTCGACAGAATAAAACCCAGCACATTCACGTTGAACCCGTCACATCATTAACTACACGTGCTAATCAAAGCGAGGGTGTCGCTAAAACATGTTCCACCTATAAATCACCTACTGTATTTGACTGAGCTCAGCCACAACTCTGGCCAAACGTCTCTGTCACACTTGCGTCACTCCGCAGGAAGGCCAAATTTACTGTTTGTGTCAATATGCATCAGGAATTAGCCAAAGAGGAAAAACCCATTTTTTTTTCTGAAAGGCAACTCTAGCTGTTGCACATCAGCACAATGTCTTTCAGCGTTCTGTTCGCGCAGCTAACCTACATTGCGAAAGTCGGCACATTCCATTCCATTTGCAGTTTGCATGCAGCTGCGCACAAAAAACCCTAAAACTTTTAATGACGCCAACAGTCTGACTGCTGAAACGTATCCTTCAGTGTTTAAACCCACCGAACGGCTCCACACTGTAACCCTCTGTGCTCCAGTCAAAGCGGCCAGAGGAACAAATTGCTCCCCAGGACTCCATTTTCTATTTTTTAGCTGCTCGAAACTGAGCAGAGCCACAACAGCGTTAACACCATATCATTACATGTTACACAGCATGAGCAATGGAACGGCCTGAGCTAACGGGACCGCATGCACTGAGCCATAAAACCTCGGAAAAGACACACGCTGCAGTCCGCTTGGCAGCGCGGGGCCATTTTCAGAACAAAGAGCCATTCGTTTCAAACTACGCTGTGCGGTGGTACGACACGCGGCACTGACAGAGCGTGATTGAGTTTACTCGCCGCTCCTAATATATTCCCGGCCTGTGAGAGACGTCAAGTAAAGGCTATTAGAGGCCACTTGCAGTGACCAGATGAAGGGTTTTCGCTCACTGAGGTGTAATTGACTGTATTAGGGATGATGGGATTGTGAGCAGTAGTTTGGATCTGCTGCTCGCTGTCAAACCGATGTGGCCCACATTCTGGAAATGTCAAGTTTGTAATGAATGAAGTGCACTGCAAATTCAAGATTCATGAGCTTGATGAAACTTTTGCATGCACAATTGTGACTGACAGCCACTCAACATCAACACCCTGATCTGTGTGTGCGAGAAAGAAAGAATGTGTGTGTCAACATCATTATTAGTGCTGGTTAGTGAGGCGATAGAGGAGAACAGGGACTGTAAATTGCTATTCTTCATTTCGTTCATGTGTCACTGCTTTGTTAAATGCCGAATGCGAAATCTCGCTTTGACACTGGGACAGATAGAAGTTGGTAAAAGAAGCCCAAATGCAATGATGTGTAAAAGGAAGATGAACAGGAAGATGAAGATGGAATGACAGGAGGAGGAATTCAACACAGGTGAGGCATTCTGGGAAATGAAGTGTTTTTGAGGAAAACATTCCAGGATTTTTCTCCATATAGTGGACTTCAATGGGGACCAACGGGTTGAAGGTCAAAATGTCAGTTTCAGTGCAGCTTCAAAGGGTTCTACACGATCTACACGTCTTATCTAGAGAAACGATTGGTAATTTTCTAAAAAAAAAAAAAAAATTATATACCTTTTGACCACAAATGCTCGTCTTGCACTGCTCTGCGATGTGCCACGCATTACGTAATCACATTAGAAAGGTCATGCGTGATGTAGGCGTAAGTACTGCGGTAGGGCAAAAAACTCATTTTCTCTTCCAACTTAAAAATCGTCTGTCATCATTGTTTTACCTTTTTTTTTTTTTTGTAAAGGCCACTTGACTTAGTCTTTGCACGTTCGATTTGTAAACACTGGATCGGTACTTCCACCTACGTCACATGTGACCTTTCCAACATGATTTTGTAATGCGTGGCGCATCGCAGAGCAGTGCAAGATGAGAATTTGTGGTTTGTGGGAAAAAAAAAAAATGACAGATGGTTTCTCTAGATAAGACCCTTATTCCTCGTCTGGGATCGTGTAGAACCCTTTGAAGCTGCACTGTAACTGACATTTGGACCTTCAACCCGTTGGTCCCCACTGAAGTCCACTATATGGAGAAAAATCCTGGAATGTTTTCCTCAAAAACCATAATTTCTTTTCGACTGAAGAAAGAAAGACATGAACATCTTGGATGACATGGGGGCCTTTAACATATAATTGTATAATATTAAATACATTTTGTATTAATTTATTAAATATGTTTAAAAAAAAGTTTTTTAATTTGTATTTTTTTTTTTATTGGTTATTTTATTTCTTGACTATATGACTATTTTTAAACCCCTTTTATTCAAAGCATTTTGAATTACCATTGTGCATGAAATATGCTATATAAATAAACTTGCCATCCCTTGCCTAAATACTCATTTCAATCTATGATTCTTCAAAAAAAAACTAAAGCTTTTAAAGGGTTAATTCACCCAAAAATCAAAATTATTCCATAATTTTAACATAAGGTGTATATGACTTTCTTCTTTTAGTCTAACACAACTGGAGTTATATTAAAAAATATCCTGGCTCTTCCAAACTTTATAATGGTAACTGAGATTTTGAAGCCCAAAAAAGCGCATCAATCCATTATAAAAATATTCCATACGACTCCAGCGGGTTAATAAAGGCCTTCTGAAGCGAACCGATGGCTTTTTGTAAGACAAACATCCATATTTATAATTTTATAAGCTATAATCACTGACTTCCGGTAACGGCCGTACGCGAGTCGAGTTGTGGCGGAAGAGTGACCTCTGACCCGACACATGACATAGGATGTAGAAGTAGCGTAAGCTTAGATGCCTCTTGTGGTTCAAACAAATGGGGCTGGGCAACAAACTCAAGCTCCTCCGACATTTCTCTTTAAAAATTCTCATTTTAGACTTCTAATTCGTGACCGGTGTTTTGTTTTGCTCTATCCTCTGCTTACACCAAAATGTAATGTGTCACTCTTCCGCCGGAATCAACTCGCTTACAGAAGATTCTAGTTTATAAAGTTATAAATATGGATATTTTTCTTGTCTTTCATCCATTCTTGTCATGTGGATTACTTTTATGATGGATGGATGCGCTTTTTTGGCCTTCAAAATCTCACCCCCCCTTCACCACCATTATAAAGCTTGGAAGAGCCAGGATATTGTTTAATATATAACTCTGATTGTGTTTGACAATCGGAAGAAGAAAGTCAACATAGGATGGCTTGATGGTGAGTAAATTATGGGATAATTTTCATTTTTTGGGTGAACTAACCCTTTAAAACTCCACATTTTCAAACTTTTTTAGTTTTTACATTTCTTTCAATTGCAATTAATTCATAATTCAACACATTTAATATTAAAAATATGCAACTGAATAAGGTTTGAGATCTGCAGCAGAGAGGAACATTTCCAGAGCACATTTATTTCTTTAATCAATGTCAAACAATGTGTGTCAAAACAGACGGCATGCTGTCGAAGTTGTGTAGGTGAGAACAAGCAAACAGCAAAACCAGCCCCATATATTGACACACGTTCAGGGCCGTTCGACACACACGCGGTCATAAAGATTCCTCTTCAAGATGGTGTCGGCTCCAACAAACTCAAGCTGGACCACCCAGCACTGTATATGCTCACCGCTGTGAGTTACAGCACATAAATATGGCATCCGACGTCAGTGACAAACGGGCCGGCCGCGCTTCAAGAGGTGACAGTCGGCGCCTTGATTCTCACCGTCTCTGTCTCCTCAATCTAAACAGCCTCTGCTGTTAAAATGTCTGAGACAACATCACATGCAACCTTCACGTTCCGCCAACGGGCACAGGTTAAAACAGGGCAAGTGACGAATCTGTTCTTTGTTCAAACGACAGGCCCGCCGAGAACACTGTGTTCACTCGAAGCGCTTCTGGCCAATTAAAAGCCTCCTCTCCCAGCGCTGCCTGCTGCTCTCCAGGTCGCTCTCGGGTAGTGAGTGAGAGTGACGTAGGCCTGAGATCTCATGCTGTGTTCACGATGCCTCTGGCAGGGCCTTGTATGGAATAAAAGCGCTGGAGAGGAGACTGCCAGTCACACAAAGGCTCGGGACGAACAGCCAGCGAACGACAGAGCCGCAGAAGGTTTTGACCTCATTAGTGTAACGAGAGATGCACAATGAGGCTCATCGAAGCATCTGTCGAGCTCCTGTGTGTCTTCGCGAGACGTATTGCATTTACACAGCGGTGTTTAGACTGTCAACAGATCTCGACTGCTTCGCAACAAACATCCCCTCAAGACAAATTTAGTTGTATAGCGCTTTTTGCAATACACACTGTTTAAAAGCAGCTTTATAGAAAACCATACTGTTATGTCTTAGTGATTTACCATAAAGAAAGTTTGATGGCTGTATATGCAATATGATTATATATAACAATGACATTAACACCCGCCAAATGCGGGTGAATTTTTTAGCAGTGGCGTGTAATGCAGTCACTCCTACTAGCCACTTTGACAGGTTAAAGTATATATAATATATACATTTTTCAATTGTAGTCATCTGAAATAATAGTGTTGTCAAAAATATTGATTTTTCGATACATATTGATATTGAAATATCTGAAACGCTTCTAATACGAATTTTTCGCAGAATAGAAACATGACACCAGCTGCTCTTTCTCTCTCTCTCATCTCTCCGACACCGAGTTGACACACAATCCTCCCCTCAATCACTTGTTTCATTTGCTCCGGATGAATATTGTTGGTGTTACAGGGCTTGAATTTTCACGTGGGATTGCGTGTGTTGCACATTATTTTACTCATTCCCGCGGATTTTGTGCTCACACCCAAAGTCCGCACACAAAGCCGCCTCTCAGAACTGAGTTCTTTTTCTCTGTTTATTGCACAAAAACAGTCAAATACACACTAAATAATGTCAAAACGCCGGTCTTGGTGAGTATTCACGTAAACACAATCAGTTATGTTTTAAGTGAAAGTAAACAGTTGAGAAAGAAAACGCATGTGTAACAGTATAATGGATCCGTGTGTCAGGTCTTAAAGTGACAGCAGCCTAATAAACCTGCTGCCAAATTATGAGATAATATTAAAAATATCTGTATGGCAGTTTTTTTCTCATGGTATCGATGTCAAAATTGTGGCCAGTGAAAAACTTTAAAAAAAGATGCAAAAGTATCACAGAATGGTCCCATGTGACGTGTGTCATATATTCCAATTGTTATGGGGTTATACAATAGGGTTTAGTGAAAAACAAACTGAAATTTAATATATTATTTAACAAAAATCATGACATTGGCCGTTGGTCTTCTGTGCACGACTTGAGTTCATGAGACTCTATTAGCGCCACAGTCCAAAAACGCACGCAAGTTGAGAGAAATCAAGATTAACAAAAACATGACATGAAATACAAACTACTTTAAGAGTACTGAAATCACTTTCTTCTCTGAGGTGAATATATCTGTAAAAGTTATCGCGTTCACATCTGTCAACTGTCATCAGACAACCAGAGTTCCAGAAAGTATGTGGATACTTTTATGGGATTCCTAGCATTGCATTTCATGTTGCGTTTTTATTAACTGTGATTTCTCACAACTTGTGTGCTTTTTCTGAGCGAGTCGGAGTGAACTGCGGCGTTAATAGAGTCTCACAAAGGTGTACATCGAGCATGGAAGACCAACGGCCAAGGTCAGGATTTTTGTTAAATAATACATCGACTTTTGGTTTGTTTTTCACCATATACCATATTGCATATCGTATCAGTATTGTTCTATTAAGGCATTTAAATACTAATCTGTATTGTTTTATTAAGACATTTAAATATCGGTCTGTATTGTTCAATTAACTCTAAAAATGCTTGGTTTAAAATAACCCAAGTTGGGTTAAAAATGGACAAACCCAGTGATTGGGTTGTTTTTACCCAGCGGTTGGGTTAAATGTTTGACCCAACCTGCTGGGTAGTTTTAAATCAACTATTGTTTAAAAATGTATTATATTGCTCGCTTAAAATGAACCCAAAATCGGCTGGAAGTTATTAAGTTAATTTCCAACCTATTTTGGGTTCATTTTAAGCCAGTCATATAGTAATTTTTAAACAATAGTTGAGTTAAATAAAACTACCCAGCAGGTTGGGCAAACATTTAACCTAATTGCTGGGTTAAAAAATAACCCGAGCACTGAGTTTGTCCATATTTAACCCAACTTGGATTGTTTTTAACCCAGCATTTTTTTATAGTTAAGGGATTTAAATATTGGTTGTTTTGTTCAAAGCAAGAATAAGCGATACTTAAAAAGTTCAAGTTCAAGTGTCGCAGGTGAAAATTCAGAATTTTTTTTAAAGTCTGATGCTTCAACACACGCCGGGAGAAAGTAATTAAGGGCTTTAGCCAATAGTTGCTTTTGTTTTAAGCGAGAGTTGACAATTCTCAAATCCCCTGCAAGACAAATGAGACGGCACTGCGATAAACATGCTGGAGCGCCTACCTAAAGAAGTTTCCTGCACTTTTCTGAGTGTGCATGTTTCTCCTCCAGTGCATTATCTGGTCTCGCGCATGCATGTGTACCTATTCATTTGACTGGAGGGTAAATATTTGCCTTGGCAGTGTCAGCGGGGGCCCGGCCTGAGTAAGTGCCACTGAGGGAATTCTCCCATGTTCCAGGGGGAGAGACAGGCACTGGCAGCGCCTCACAAAGCCCAGCTGAGCTCACTGCCAGCGGACTGCACGTGGAGCCGGCACGCTGCTTTTTCCCTTCGTGCATCTCTCGCATAAAAAGCGGACGGAGTCACTGCAGCTCTAAATGTCAAGTGTGATATAGAGGCACTTACGTCAAAATGAGATAAGATTACAGTGGGCTCTGCTGGGGCACCGAAGGCAGAACCCTCAAGAGCACCAGGAAAATGCATTAGTGCATGACAAACAGAGCGAAAGAAAAGCGTCTTTCTTATTTCGAACGCAACTGTCTGTGTCTTACAAACAGAAATTCAGTGGACATATTACCACATAAATGCATGTTTGCAAGTTAAAAATTCTAATTTATTTATTTAATTAACCTTTTGAGTTGTAAACATAATTTTGATGAGTACTGTTGGCATGTTGATCATTACATCAACTTAATATTCTATGTAATTTCAACTCAATTTTCAGTAGCACTTAATTTTACAGTCCTGTTTCACATGTACATTAATGTCATGTTTCACAATACTTATTGTAATAATTACAACAACTAGGTAATAACTACACTCTAAAAAATGTTGGGTTAAAAACAACCCAAGTTGGGTTAAATATGGACAAACCCAGCGATTGGGTTGTTTATTTTATGTAGGGAAAGACCTATAATATCTCACGTATTCAGTAAATGCTAAATAGGTTACATTTAACATATTATGCTAGCTTTTAATTTGAGTTCCAATGTCAGCATTGTATGTTGAAATTAGTTGGAACAATTAGTTTTGAGTAATCAACTTAAAAATGTGTGTTTATGCTCAATGTAGTTGTTGGTTAGACATAATTTCATTAGAGGTTGTCATAACTCAAAAAGTGTTTTAAAGCCAAAACATTTGTTTTTAGAGCATACACTCTTAAAAATAAAGGTTCTTTATTGGCATTGATGGTAGAACCTTCAACATTCATAGAACCTTTCCATTCCACAAGAGGTTCTTTATAGTGGAAAAACGTTCTTTAGATTATTAAAATGATCTTCAAACTAAGAAAGAAAAAGGGTTCTTTTAAGAACTGTTCACTAAAAGGTTCTTTGGGGAAGCAAAAATCATGCTGCGAAAACCCAATTTTTAAGAGTATAGTATGCATGTGCTAACTGACGCAAAGCACTATAAATCCATCTTTAATGCTTGCTAATCCCTCTCAGATATGTTTTCCCTTCCTTGGAAATGTGCTTAACTCTTCCCGCTGCGTTCGTGCCTCTCATCTCTGCGCAAATCTCCACACCTGCCTGGCCTCCGAGGAATCCCCATCATCCCGGACGAACCCCCACTCTAAGCAGGTTAGACTCGCTGCCCATGTCAGATGGGTGAGCGATGACTCACGCTGCTCATCAATGGCGTAAATCCCATCAGTGATGCTCATCAATGCTAATTAGGCCCAAATCTGCCGGGCAGGAGGCCTGTCGATCTGCACAGCACTTGGTCCCCGATTGCTTATTGATTTGATTTACCTCTTGCGTCACGACGGCCCCCGCAGACCAGAGCCGATTCAAAGGGACAGGTGAGGAGGATCATAGGAAAGAACATTAGAAGATTGTTTCATTACTACAGAAAAGACAAACAACATGGCCAGCTGGAGAGAATACAGACGTCTCTTAGATCATTAGTAAGGGATCTGCCTTGTGAACTGGCCACCGCTGATTATTCATGATGTTAAATGCATAACTGCCTGTATGTACAGTACGTGCCAGGGTTGGACAAAGTTTAGAAATGAAACAGCCAACACTGGACAAGACCTGTCAATAACACAGGAAACACTGGGGTTTAAATATGTCGTGTTCACACTATGTCGTAGTTACCATAAATAAAGCTCTGTATGCTTTCAAATCGCTCTTGCTGTACTTTGATGTCATACACTGATCGATCTGACGAGTTTACACGTCTACAAGCACGTGAAGGCTTTCGTACAGTTCAGAATCGTTACGGTAATTATGACATGGCATGAACACCGCTATACACAAAGGGTTACTGGCAAATAAGACACACCTGGAATGAGAGGAGCCAAAGAACTACAAAACAGAGACAAGAAACAGGAAACAGTAAACTTAGACTAAACATAAAAGTCCAAAATGACACAGAATGTGAAACATGTGACACACACTGTAAGCTGAACTGGAATTTGAATTGAAATTTCAGGAAGTGGAATTTATTGAATTTCCACCCTGGTTCACAAAAGTTGACAAATGAATAAATAAATAAATATACTAAAATAGTATATATTAAATAAAACAAATAATTGTTAATTTAATTATTTATAATTATATTATTTAATTATAATAATTACATCAAATCAACAATTTCAAACATATCTGTCTATCTACACTCTAATTTAAATGACATTAATGCATCTTTTAGCATCGTTTTGTAGGCGAACACAACACTCTAAAAAATGCTGCGTTAAAAATGGACAAACCCAACGACTGGGCTGTTTTGACCCAGCGGTTGGGTTAAATGTTTTAACCAACCTGCTGGTTAGATTTATTTAACTCAACTATTGTTTAAAAATTACTATATTGCTTGCTTAAAATGAACCCAAAATAGGTTGGAAATTAACATTTATTAATACGTTTAATCAAAAATAATTAAATAATGAACATTTATTAAATTGCTTATTAATAAATGTTCACCTTTTGATTATTACTGTTGCCTCTAGTAGTCTGATTTTTGATTTCCAACATATTTTGGGTTCATTTTAAGCCAGCCATATAGTCATTTTTAAACAATAGTTGAGTTCAATAAAACTACCCAGCAGTTTGGGCAAACATTTAACCCAAGCGCTGGGTCTGGCTATATTTAACCCAACTTGGGTTGTTTTTAACCCAGCATTTTTTAGAGTGTAGCATCATTTTATTTTATTTTTTTCTCAACATACACTATCCCACAGAACGAGGCTCTCATATAAAGCAGTCTGGAGAGATTGAGAAACACAGAGCTAGTTAGTGTAAAAGCAAGTTGAAACATTCCCTCTAAAATGAAAACAGAAAACTGGGCCACATTTGCACTGTAAAGTCTGAAGCCACCCCGAAGCATACAAATCTGGGCCCCTGGTCAACACTGATTTTACTCCATATGGGAAATTTGCACTTTTTATTACAAATTGCGCATTAGTCTAATAAGAACCAGACAAGACACAGACTACACCTCCCCGAAATGCCAACCTACAGCCAAGCACATTTGAAAGGGTCGTTCTGCTCGGAAAAGTCGCTTCAGGGCAGCCAAGTCTGCATTTTTCACAACGTTTACCTCGATTTACCTTGATTTAACCGTTTACAGTATCGGTGAATCATAATCAGAAGCAATTTTAGACAAAGAGCATGTAGATTACACAAGCCCCAATCCAAAATAAATTCAGCATTGCTCATTGTCGTTACGGATCTCTCTCGTGGGACTGAGAGACGGCACTAAAATAGACCATAAATGATGCACAAATTAAACTCGCAAGCGTCGCAACTGTGATCAAGGTGGAAATGTTATGTCTCATCTGTCTCTGCGGCCATTCTGAGCCTTTCCAATAAGGTGATGTGCTGTTTTTTCCACTGGTTTTAGCACGGGTGACATCAGAGCAGGGCAGCGAGGGGCTCTGGACGGGCTGTGATTGGGTTAGCGACTCTAATGGCCGAGTCTGTAGAGGGACTGCATTAACCTCACAGCCACACTACTGATTACATTCATAACACTAATGAGAACGTGTCTGGTGTCCCAAATCAGAGTAATAGAGCCTAACAGAAACCCGAGAGAGACGCGAGAAAACACACACTCACGCAAACCTTCTGCTCTCCATCTGTAACATGATCCAGTTGGTATAACTGAGAACAATATCTCTGAAACTCTCTGAATATACAGTACATGACACTCTGGGTTGGTTGAAGCACAACTGACTTTCTACACTGTTGTAAGTTGTAAATAAAACAGATTATTGGAGATACTCTTTCAGTCTTTGTCCTTTCTAATTATTTGTGAAATTTACTAGCAATTTAGATTTTTTTCTGCACAGTATCTGCAATTGCGATACTCATTTTATACAACAGTTCAATGAATAAGAAGTTAATATTGTGTTATTTTAGACTCAACATTGACTGTTTTGCTCAGTTTTGCCAATTAAAATATAAAGCCAGAGCAGAACTGTTCATCTCTGAGCAACACACAACAGTATTTCATTTCTGAATCCATGTTTTAAATGAATCAGGTGAACTAATGATTCAATTGACCATTCATAAAGAGAGCTATTTACTTCATTCCTGAATGAATCAGCCATTTGAACAAATCGAATGAATGAATGATTCAATGACTTAAGCATTAAGACATTTACCGCCACCTACTGGCAGTTTTAGTTTCTTATTTAGAGTATAATTTCATTATAATTTTGAGTTATAAAGTCAGAATTGCGTGATTAAAAACTTGCAATTGCGAGAAAAAAGTCAGAACTGCTACTTTATATCTTACAATTCTGATGTTATAACATGCAATTCTGACTTTATAACTCACAATTCAATGGCATTTCATTTCTGAATCCACGTTTTGAATGAATCGGGTGAACTAATGATTCAATCGACCATTCATAAAGAGAGCCATTTACTTCATTCCTGAATGAATCAGCCATTTTAACGAATCGAATGAATGAATGATTCAACGACTTAAGCATTAAGACATTTACCGCCACCTACTGGCAGTTTTAGTTTCTTATTTAGAGTATAATTTCATTGTAATTTTGAGTTATAAAGTCAGAATTGCGTGATTAAAAACTCGCAATAGCGAGAAAAAAGTCAGAGCTGCGACATTATATCTTACAATTCTGATGTTATAACATGCAATTCTGACTTTATAACTTGCAATTCACCGGCATTTAATTTCTGAATCCGCGATATGAATTAATCAGGTGAACTAATGATTCAATTGACCATACATAAAGAGAGCCATTTACTTATTTCCTGAATGAATCAGCCGTTTGAATAAATCGAATGAATGAATGACTCAATTACTAAATTATTAAGACATTTACTGCCACCTACTGGAAGTTTTAGTTTCTTTTTTAGAATATAATTCCATAAAAAATTATTTCATGTTTCCATATTAATAATAACAATAATAATAATAAAACATTAAAGGTATAGTTCACCCAAAAATATTTCTTTCTGAAGCAACTTTTTGTGATGTCTGTTTGATGCTTTACACAATAATGACTTTAAATGATCTTTTGGGTGTAATTTTTTAGCCAAATTTCATGTGTAATTAATTAGATTAAAATTTTTAATCATTTGTCAGAGGTTCTGACAAAATGTTAATTGATGCAGGCTATTTAATAATAATAATAAAAAAATATTTACTTTGAATTATTTAAAAAAATCAGTTGAATGAACGATTCAATGACTCACTCAAAGACTTCGCTTACTTCATTACTGGATGAAACAGCATTTTTGAACGAATCTCTTGAATAAATGATTCAATGACAAATACATTTTTTAACAGTTGCTTGTCGCCACCTACTGGTGTAACAATGTAATTGATACTATCGTTATTTGAAGCATTATGTAACATAAATAATAATACGATGTGGTTGAAAAGACTGTTTGTGAAGCTGTTTCCCACATATACATGACAACGGCTCTCTCTGGATTACTTGTCAAAGTTTTAATAGACACATGCGAATCGTTGTCATCAAGATCACAATCTTTTAACAATTAATCAGGGATTTTAAAAGATTTAGTATTCCCCAAAGTTAAACAGTAATAAATCTTAAAGATACCAGGTTGAATTCTTCTCAGAAAATCAATGATTTACTTTAAAAGATGACGGTGCTCCAGACAACATGAAAGACAGCAAGAACAGCCCAATTTTGATGACTTTTAAAAGGCATATATGACACAACAAACTCTCCCTTCCTAGAGTCGCAGAGCACTCGGGACACAGGCTTCATTGTCTGCCGAAGGTTCAGAGCTGTCCTTGCGTTTACAGCGGAGGCTTTCTCTGAGGCCTGGATAAGAGTTTTCCAGAAACCAGGAGCATCTTATACTGAACCTGATGTTTAATGAGTCAGAGAAAGCATGGTGCTCAGTGGTGCCATGCATGATTGAACTGACACCATCCACACTGTCCACAGGCCAAGGTCCATTTGCAGGTGTCTGTGATGCTGAATACGGGAAATGTCCCTCTTTTAACTGTTTAGGCAGACGTTCACATGAATGATGCTTGTGTTGGCAATGTTTATACAACTGCTGCTTATGGACCAAAACTAAACAGAACACTTGCATTGGGTTTTGTGTTTATAAAAAAGAAGTGAATCTTTATGCCTTATGCTAAAAGATATTTAGCATACTATTATTTGCGTGATGTCAAATAATAAATAAGGGATGTTAAACTAGCACTCAATCTTCTGGGCTAATTGTTTCACTGGAAATGGAAGGTGAGGTCGACAGCATTGCATTGTGGGACCCAGTATGCTACTGTATGCAGTGTGCTCTGGTTTTATACTTCATATTTTGGCAAATGGGTTCCATGTATGCAGAAAATCGTGGAAAATTTGCATATTGTGCACAATATAAGAGGTTGTTTAGATTAAATATTTTTGGGAAATTTACATGTCTTGTCATGTGTCTAAACTCTAATAATTATAGTAATAATAAACTTAATATACTAAATATTTTGATATTTTAAATGATTATTGCTATAATTATCTTTTAATTCCTCAATAATAATACATCTAATGATACATTATAATATAATAATAATAATACATTTAATATGAAAATATTTGTATATATTTAAACTATTACTGTAATAATTATCTTTCATTGGCACAATAATAATAATACACTTAATATGAAAAATATTTTGATATGTTTAAATTATTTTCTATATTTATCTTTCATTTCCTCAACAACAATACATTAAATGATACATTATAATATATAATAATAATAATAATAATAATAATAATGCATTTAATATGAAAAATATTTTAATATATTTAAACTATTACTGTTATAATTATCCCTTATTACCACAATAATAATAATTCACTTAATATTAAAAATTGTTTTTATATTTATTTTTTTATTTCCTCAATAATAATAATAATAATAATATATTTAGTGATACATTATAGTAATAATAATAATGATGATAATACATTTAATATGAAAAATATTTTAATATATTTAAACTGTCACTGTTCTCTTTCATTACCACAAGAATAATAATAATAATAATGCATTTAAAATGGAAATATTTTAATATATTGAAATTATTATTGTTATAATTATATTTCATTACCTTAATAATAATAATAATAGTAATAATAATGTTATTATTTTAGAGTATTAATCCCACTGGGGCAATTAGTTATAACTACAGTGGTGCTTAACATAAATGGACAAAAAAAAAAAAAAAAATCAATCAAAGAACAAAACACATACTGCATACAACTGTCTTTCAAATATATGAAATATGCCATTCTGAAATGTACATATGTAGTATTCCTTACACTGTATCCTTAGAGCAGACATTCTAATCCCAGATAACCAGGTAATGGGGGAAATAAAATAAAAGAATCTTGCTTGTGTCAGCATCATTCAGGGTGCGAGGGGACCTTGAAAGTACAGGAGCGCATCTTTGTGTGCGTATAGACTTTTGCCAGTTTGCCGTAACCATGGAGACGAGAGTGGCAGGTGACGACGTGTGGAGACATATTGTGGTGTGAAGTGAGTCTGAGGGAGGAATTCGTCTATATAATCAACATCCTCTCAGGCGCCTGACTCAGCATGAACAGAGATGGGAGGACTGGGGAAACAACTTCAGAAACAAATGAAAACTGTAAACACAATCCATGAGCCTGTAAGAAACCACCTAGCAACCATCTATCATCACCTTAGCAACACACTAAAAATCACTCCGAACATGTAAACAACTGCACAGCAACCACCCAAAATACTCAGCATTGTGGTGGGTTTTGCAGGGGTAAGCATCACTCTATCTACTTAAATCGAGATAACTTTTTATATTAAAACTTTTAATAATGTACAGAGGGAACACTTTGATTACAAAAATAGCTGATGTCCAGCTTTTATTTTTCTACCAAATTCTTCAGGGGACACACAATAGAGAAGAGTTAAACCAGAGTTCACAGCAAAAGAATTATGTTCCTAATTATTGCTCAGCGGGAGATGATCATTGAACACAAATGGATATTTACCCTGATTAGTTGCTACATTTGTGACTTGTACGCACTTTCTAAAATAAATTAAATAAAAAAACTAATCATATCAAGAGTTTAAGAGACAATTGCTATGTTTCCATCCACCTATTTTTATGCAAATTTTGGGTTATTGCGTAAAAAAATTCGGGTTGGAAACGTCAAGATGAGCATAAAATGTAAATATGTGCATAAAAAAATGTATATGCTCAATTGAGACGGAAAGTTTCCTGCGCATAAACTATGACGGAAATGAATAACTCCCTCAATGCACAACAAACACATCACTAATCAGCGGATCTCACACAGTAGCTTTCCCAAACACCAGCATCTGAATGCAAGATAACATGACAGCGTTTATAAAGTGCAGCAGTCGGTTCTGTAAATAAAACCAAAGGGAAACTGATGTTGAACAATAACATATAAACCTTTAAATATTTACTGTGAGCTACGAGGTTGTTTATCGATGGCATTTGCTTCTGTTGAAGGCGTGAGCTCGCATTATTTCAGCTTAGTTTTAAAATAATCATGTTTAACAGCGGAAAAACTTCATTACCCATGATGCTACACAGAAAATTCCACCAATCAGAGAGTCGAAACAAGTAACATGTACCTAAAAGATCTTGTTAGCTCCGCCCACTCCCATGAAGCACTGCAAATGGCGTAATCGAGTCGATCTCTCTACGCTCTCAAAATAAATGCTTGTATATATACGCATATTTTGCAATAAACGTCAAATATGTTTTATATATATAATGAACATTTGTAAATGAGTAGTTTTCTGTTTCTCCATAGTTTTTAATTCGATTATGCTGTTCGCAATGCTCCATGGGATTGTAGTTACTAAAGCTGTTAAGTACACAGTCTTTTTGTCTGATTTTCAAATGCTTTTTTGCTTCAAATCAAAGTTTGTAGTGTTTGATTGTCTTGGTTCATGGCTTATAACTCTTTAACAAAGACTTTTTAAAAATCCCTATGGGAAACATTTATGAAAAAAAATACTTCCAGAAGCAGTGCCACTGAAAAAGTGGGCGGCTCTGAGGCAAAATTCATTTATAATATACAAAAAAAAAAAAAAAAAAAAAAAAGAGCGACAGCATCTTTTCATCATGCAATTGCAGCAATTCCCCTTTTTATTACATATATTTTGGAGCAATTTTATTTTCGCAATTATTCGCAAATGTTTTAGGCCAATTTTGCACGCAAGTTAAATTCCTAATGTAAGCATTTCCCCCCAGCATTTTGAGCGCTGTTGAGCGGATTTTTAAACACCTCTGATTGGCCATTGTGTTCATGCACTCAACAGATACGTCTGAGATTGGCTACAATGATCAACACTTCAAAAACATGTTATAAATAGACTAAATTTAATAATGTTTGAAGCGTTGATCACTGTTGGCCAATCAGAGGTGTTTAAGAATCCTCTCAAAAGTTATCGTCACATTTTACCCGACTTGGTACCGAAGTTGGTACATTTGACAACACTAATGTGGACAGTCAATAATTTTAGATCAGATTCCAATCGGATACACAAATAATGGGATTTGGACTGATTGTGAATTTATATGATATGCCAACATTAACCACAATTTAGACACTTTCTGAGTATCTATGCATCATGTAAACATGATAAAGCTAAACAAAACACCATGAATTATAATAATAAAAAAGCTTTGGTTAAAGTAAAAAAAACAAAACAAAAACAAACTACTATCCTCCATCCCTAGACTTAACGTCTTTGTTATTTCTTCCTAAACCTCAGTCTAAATTCTGTTCATTTTTTCCCCTCATAATTGTCCTTTTCCCGGAGCACAATTCCATACGAGCAGGAATCCCTCTTGTGTGAGCATCCGTCCAGTGCCTGAGGCTGACCGCTCTCCATCCCAATACCAAACAAACGAGCATGCCAGCACACGCTTTTCCTTCTTGCACCAAAGATCTCAAACAAACGGAAGTGTTAAGTGCCTAACGAAGACGCACCACTTTTCTGGCTCATATCTGCCATGAGACAAGAGATAATTGGGGAAACTGGGACAGGGTGGATCTTTCAATCACTTTCTCATGCTTTTAGATCTCAAGAACTTTTGAACGAGATTAGAAGCAGACTGTTCCTGATTTATCGGAGCGCTGTGACTCAGTAATTTAGTTTTAAATCTCAGCCAAAAATAAAAGTTGTCATCATTTACTCGCCCTCATGATGTTCTGCAGCTGCAGACTTTTGTTCTAGGGAACAAGAAAAGGAGAAGCCCTTTTCCGTAAGATGCCAAAAGAATGGTGATGCAGGCTGTTGACCTCTCAAATAAAACTTGTTTGACTTGTGCGCTATATTGCAAACAATATGATAGCTTTGTGTGACAAACAGATCATATTTGACTATTGCATGTCATGTAACCAACTGCAAATATGTATGTCAAAGTGAAAATGTGGTGAAGAATGATAAAAACATTGACAGCCAATCAGAATCCTGCATTAAAGAGCCTGAGCATTTAAAGCGACAGACGTCATAACTGCATCATGTGATTAAAACATTACATCATGAACAAAACATTATCATCCATTAGTGTGGATGCTAATATACAGTAGTTATCATTACGGTTATCGGTATAGTTAACGTTCTTGGTGTGAACAGGCCGTAAAGCCAATGAAAATTTTTATATTGCAGTGTTTATTATAAATGATTTATCTGCGCACATCAACCTTGAATCAAAATAACTTCCTCTCTCTCTTGCAGTGACATCTCTTCTCTTCTCTGATGACGAGGGCGGGGCATCCTGTCACTCACAGGAGATTGACCAATAGCAAACTACAAGCATCCAATCTATTCCCCACAGACAAAATCAGGCCCCACCCTACATTTGTTCTTGTTCGAGAAACTGTTTTACTGGTATATGTCGCAATAGATAAGAAAAGACCATTCCAACATCTGTTTCATGCCGACTTTACGACTTTGAATATAGTATACACTACTTTTATAATGCTTTTCTTAAAGGGAACATATAATGAAAATCTGACTTTTCCATGTTTAAGTGCTATATTCGGGTCCCTGGTGCATCTACCAACCAAGAAAACTTGAAAAAGGACAACCCAGTAAGCCTTCTCTGCAAGGTAAGCATGTGAAAAAACAAGCCGCTCAAATTTCGCTCCCTTAGTGATATAGGAACGGGATCTTATTATAATATTACCACCCCTTAATCTGCAAGTTTCCACCCACAGTGCCGCCATTTTGTTTGCGCAAGCGACAACGGTGTACCAGTTCTAACGCCATGGCAAAACACAAACGAGGGTCAATTCAACACTGGATTTGCACAAAAGATTAACATGACGGCACATGCTAGTGGATGAGTTGAATCAACTCCACAGCAACTACATAAATTTATCCAATAACCTTTCAGAAACGTCCAGTTTCATTCTAAAAGTTGTAACTTCTTCCTGAGTCTCTCCATCAGTGTCGACTCCGGTTTGAACAATGTAAGGCTGAACACCGTTACTGACAATCCTCATTTTGTCTGCGTGAGATTCTCCAGCTTTGTTGTCGTTGAGCAACCGAAGTGTGAGCTGTTAAAGCTCCGCCCTCTTCTGGAAAGGGGGCCGAGAGCAGCAGCTCATTTGCATTTAAAGGGACACACTCAAAAACGGCATGTTTTTGCTCACACCCAAATTTGACAAGCTATAATAAATGATCTGTGGGGTATTTTGAGCTGAAACTTCACAGACACATTCTGGAGACACCAGAGACTTATATTACATTTTGTGAAAAGGGGCATAATAGGTCCACTTTAGGAGATTGTCAGCCTGAATTCCACACTCACTTTCATTACATAGAAAAGAGCAGCCAGAACATTCAGCTTTTGTGTTTAATGGGACAAAGAAAGTCACATTGAGGGTGAGTAAATGATAACAGAATCTATCCCATATCTGGTCGGTGTGATGAGCCAAAGCCAAAATAGCATGTTTGTTGCACAGGCCGAGTTGGCTGGCTGTTCCTGAGGCCTTCTGGACATGTTCCTCCTGTAATCCTGCTCTCTCTCTCTCTGCCTCTCTTCTTAGCCAGTTTGCTAAGTGGAGCGTTTCTCCCCGCACTAACGGCACGCTGCTGTTAAGTTACACACATGGCTCTTGCTTCCATTAACGTCAGACCAAATCACATCGTCAGCGTCAGAGCTCATGTACGCGCCGTGTATTAGCAGATGTGTTCTGCCCTGTGATTGACGTGAGGGTGCGTGCAACACAAAGCTCAGGATCACTGGGAGAAGTTGGTACCAAGACACAGCAACTGAATTTCATGGAAAGATATTGATTATTTAACATGCATGTGATGCCTCTAAGTGATATAAACTGCAGCCTTGCGGGTAGATATGAATGATTCATAATTCTTCATGGAAAAAGATGAAAAAACCCACACCACAGTTTTCCACATATAATCCACAGTTAGATATTTTTCATTTACTGTGGTAAGTACTTTAAACACATGATTAAACAAATCAAGAGTATACACATTAGGGATGGACGATATGGCAAATATAATATACAGTATATCAGATTTATTCAGCAATTATGCATTAACTCCATCAAAAGTGACAGTACAGTAAATGTTTCAAATAAATGCTGTTTTACTTCTTTCAACTTTCTATTCATCAAAGAAGCATTAAAAAAATGCATTAATTTCCACAAAAATATTAAGAAGCACAACTGTCAGAATTTATATAAAGTCGCAATTCTGACTTTTTATCACTCAATTCTGACTTTATAACTCACAATTCTGACTTTATTTCACACAATTCTGACTTTATAATTCGTAATTGTGAGAAAAAAGTCAGAATTGTGAGATAAAAAGTCACAATTACCTTTTTATTTTTTATTTCATGGCGGAAACAAGCTTCCATATATGCCATATATAATTGTGAGATATAAACTCACAATTCTGAAAAACAAGTCCGAATTGCGAGTTTATATCACGCAATTCTGACTTTTTAACTCACAATTGTGTTTATATCTTGCAATTCTGAGAAAAAAGTCAGAATTGTGAGATATAAAGTCAGAATTGCGTAAAAAAACACAAAAGTCACGCGTTGTGCACCCGCATATAGGCGCATATTACTAACGTGCTTTTTATATAACAAAACACATTTCGCGTCTATTTCAGTTGCCTCGAAATTTCAGTTGCCTTGAAACACACCTCGTTTTCAGACCAGCAAAAAATACTTGCCTGTCGATGCATTGCGCCAAGTGTATGATAGGGCCCTATATCACGCAATTCTGACTTTATAACTCGCAATTATGAGCTTAAAGAAAAAAAGTCAGAATTGTGAGATTTTTTTATTAAGTGGCGGAAACAAGCTTCCATGGGATTAAATATGATAACGTATTAAACAAAGTTTTAAAAAAGTGGAACCACCTATTTTGGGATATTCAAACTACTTAAATATTTTACAAATAAAAATTCTGATTATTTTCTTGATCAGATTACTGATAAAAAAGCAACTTATGTATTATGTAAAACATCAAATAAAAACTCAAAACTAATATTACAAAACAATTAGGACTTTGTGCATTGTAACTTTGCAGATTCTTTACATGCACAAACAGCTGTATTACTCACTAAAGGAAAGGTACGATCAAAAAATTCAGTTCCAGATGATTTTGCAGGGAGGAGCCGATTGATGACGCAAGCGGTATGATGAGAGCCAGCTGTGGCTTCTTTCACAGTCCCCAGCATACAACTACTACATATGCTGGTGTTTATATCTTACTCTCTATGATCGGATCTCATTTTGGTGCCACGTCAAGTTTAACGTCATTGTTTTCTTTAGGTCAGGGCAGCCAGATCCCGACCACAGCTTGGGGTTGCCCCAACAATCGCCATGACATTACAGTATGTTTTTAACACAGCCTGCATTCAGTGTCAGACGGAGCAGAACTTTTTGGCCCTTCCATATTGATGGCAGCTAACAAATCCGACGGATGCTAGAAAGCAGGCATCTTTCCAGGACCTGAGGCCGGCAGAACCACAGACCGCAGGTGGGATGGGCCTTATGGAGGTTAATGGAGGTTCTGTGTTGTTTTGGGCCGGAGCTGCTATGAGCAGCGTGTTTCCCTGTCCGTTACAGTACACAACCTTGATTGCAGCTTCTGTGCGGCTCTCATGGGAAAAACAAACCCACGTAACTGCAGCGTGATCCACGTGAGGCTTGTTCTGAGCGACTGGCGCTCTTGTAGCCATCACTCTGACAATGTACACACATCTGTACTCCGCATGTGCTTTCACAGGAGGAAAAAAAACGGCTTTGTAACGCTGACTTGTGTTCACAAGGGGTCACATTTTTGGCCCCGGTTTGAACATGAGAATTCAGTCATATTAATCCATATGAATCAGAGAATAGCATGTACTGATACTAATTAAAAACAAAAGAAGATCACTTTTTCAATCTACTTACTTATATATTATATATATTATAATATATATATATATTATATTATTATATATATTATATATTTTTCAACAGATTTGTTTGTCCATTTTTAAAATGCACAGGTAAACAAATAAAAGAAAGCATTTGTACAGTAATGATGGAGATCTCTCGTGATTCATTCACAACAAAACATTTCCATGCAAACGCCATGACTCAGGACTTGCCATCACACACACTAAGACAAGGGGATTTGAAAGACGAAATCCTGTTTTAACCTATTTCCCACAAATCACATTTCAAAACCAAGGAATTCAAATATCAAGCACACTGTCTGTAATGATGTAAGCTGCTTTTAAAGAGGACTTATTATGCTCTTTTACAAGTCTTGATGTTGTTTTTGTGCTCTACTGGAACAGGTTTTCATGCTTGAATGTTCATTATTTTCCTCATATTATCCATTGTTAGCTCCTCTCTTTCCAGTCTGTCAGTAACGCTCTGTTTAGTTCCTGTCTCTATGAAGCCCCTCCTTCTGAAAAGCACAGTGTGCTCTGATTGGTCGGCTGGAGCAGTGTGTTGTGATTGGTCAAGCACTTCGAGTGTGTTTCGGACATGTCCCGCCTCTTACCATAACCGCCAGTTTCAACACACTACTAACTAACTCAACCAGGCCCCGTCGCTTTATTCTGCATATGAATTATTTAAATGTATGAATTTTGTGACATGTTCATTACAGAATGTAGCTATTAGGTCGTAAGCTTTCCATAAAGTAATGTGTAGTCGCATAATATGACGTTTACCCTCAATGATCCAATGGCAGCCTTCAAATATGCCATCAGAAGTTGAAATGCAGTTTACCCAGTTTACCCTGCAAATGCTCATCTTGCACTGCTCTGCGATGCGCCACGCATTACGTAATCACGTTGGAAAGGTTAAAAAAATATTCTCCTCCAACTTCAACTTCTGACATAATTGTTTTACCTTTTTTTGTAAAGTCCGTTTGATTTAGTCTTTGCACGTTCGCTTTCTAAACACTGGATCGGTACTTCCGCCTACGTGATTATCTAATGCGTGGCACATCGCAGAGCAGTGCAAGACGAGCATTTGTGATTAAAAAGTATATAATTTTATTTATTTTTTTTTAGAAAATGGCCAATCATTTCACTAGATAAGACCCTTATTCTTCATCTGGGATCATGTAGAGCCCTTTGAAGCTGCACTGAAACTGACATTTGAACCTTCAACCCGTTGGTCCCCATTGAAGTCCACTATATGGAGAAAAATCCTGGAATGTTTTCCTCAAAACCTTAATTTGTTTTCGACTGAATAAAGAAAGACATGAACATCTTGGATGACACGGAGGTGAGTAAATTATCAGGAAATTTTAATTCTGAAGTGAACTAATCCTTTAAAGAGCTGCTAACTAAGTAATTTGGTTACACTTTATTCCGATGGTCCACTTTAGATATTCTCCTGACTATAAGTAACTTTGCAACTACATGTCAACTAACTCTCATTACAGTATTAGTAGGCTGTTAGGGTTCAGATTAGTTGAATAAGTTGACATGTTGCAAAGTTACTTATAGTAAGTAGAATTTCTAAAGTGGACCATCAAATAAAAAAGTTTTACCACCAGTAATTTACTCATATAATCTCTCTCTTAGAATGTAAACAAGTGTAAATGTCAACAAATATCACAAAATATCTTTTATTCCAACCATAACTCCTGGTCAGAGGCTTCCATAAATATTTAGTTTTATAATATTATAATATAGTTTATTGGTGCAATGAAAAAAATAAACACATCACAACGAGGCTAAGCTGTACCTTTTGCACAGCATTTTTGGCATTTTTTTTTTTTTTTTTTTTGCCATTTTAGATTGTTATGCATCTAGACTGTTTGGACTTTTTTAAGGAGCAGTGAGTTTATGCTGATATTTCAATACATGTTATTCCAAATTATAGTTTTTTTTTTTCACATTGAAATACATCACATAGGATGCAAATGGCATTCCATGTAAAAAAAAAAAAAAAAAGCAGGGAAAATCAATGTCAGCAAGAACAACACACAAGCCGCAAAAAAAGTTAATTCCCAGGAACGAAGGGGAATTGTTTCTAAGTAAAATACGCACCCAATGCCTTCCTTACCACAACAACCTAATCCAATAAGAGACTTTGTGGTGGAAGAGAGAGAAAGAGAGCGAGGGCTTAGTGCTGAATGGACAGTCCTGAGAGTGAATGGGGATATCATGCCCAGCGGCCCATTCTGACATTAACACAGGCCCTTATGTACCCTGAGAGCCCGACTAATGATACGATCCCAGCACTGCCAAATAGAACCGCTGGGGCTCTCAGAGGTGTGTGTGTGTGTGTGTGTTTACATCGCTTCAATGGCTCAACCAGCGTCATACACTCACTGCACCCTCTCATCTGTGATACAGATGAGCACTTCCAGAGAAATCCATTTCCCAATGTATGCGTTTATACACAGTTACTCTATTAGTGAGAAAGAGATGAAACAAACATTACAAGAAAGTACAAAGAAAGAAAGCTACTTTTACTGCACTATGTAACTACGTTCAGAAGGGAATATCACATACTGGATGCTGTTTTCTGTTTTTAACTGCAATCAATTCATATTTCATATTCATTTATTAATTGCAGTGCAATAAAAACTATGACTTTGTGTTTTTAACTATATTTTATTTAAATCTAGTATGGGAAACACTACGCCATATGCAACATTCCCACATTTGAACAACTAATTTCAGTGACTTTTTCACGACCTTTCCAGATGTTTGTGGTTACTGGATAAGGATTCTTAACAGATCATTTTGATTCAGAGTGATTTACTAACTACTTGGAAAGAGTCTCGAAATTCAGTTCTATGGCTTGTGAGAATGTTTTATACTACATAAACGGCACAAAATCAACATTTGTCAAAAAAATACTTTTCTTATGCACCATCGTTTTTAAGTACAAATATTCTAAACATTCTCAAATTAAGATACATTTACTTACAAACCAATGGATATTAAGATATTAAGATATTAAGTCTTATTTTATAAATCTATTCTTAAAGGGGTGGTTTATTATGATTTCACTTTTTTAACTTTAGTTAGTGTGTAATGTTGCTGTTTGATCATAAACAACATCTGCAAAGTTACGACGCTCAAAGTTCAATGCAAAGGGAGATATTTTCTTTTACAGAAAAAAGGACTACAACAAACGGCCGGTAGGGACTACAACAAGCTTCTTCCCGGGTTGGTTACATCACAAACCCGAAAAATTTACATAAACCCCGCCCCCGAGAACACACAACAAAGGGGGTGAGGCCATGTTGGGCTGCTTTAGAGTTGTTGTAGTAGAGTGTTGTTATCATGTCGTCATTTTACGCCGGACTGCTTCACAAATGAGGGTCAATTCAACGCTGGATTTGCACAAAAGAGTAACATGACGACACATGCTAGGATTAACTCCACAGCAACTACATAAATTTATCCACTAACCATACAGAAACTAAAAGTTGTAACTTCTTCCTGAGTCTCTCCATCAGTGTCGACTCCGGTTTGAACAATGTAAGGCTGAACACCGTTACTGACAATCCTCATTTTGTCTGCGTGAGATTCTCCAGCTTTGTTGTTGTTGAGCAACCGAAGCATGAGCTGTTAAAGCTCCGCCCTCTTCTGGAAAGGAGGCGGTGAGCAGCAGCTCATTTGCATTTAAAGGGACACACAAAAATGGTGTGTTTTTGCTCACACCAAAAAAGGGGCAAATTTGACAAGCTATAATAAATGATCTGTGGGGTATTTTGAGCTGAAACTTCACAGAGACATTCTGGAGACACCAGAGACTTATATTACAACTGGTGAAAAGGGGCATTAAAAAAAAAACAAAAAAAAAAACTTGTTTTCCTTGTGAATTAGGTTTATTTTTCTGACCCCATTGGCAGATATTTTTCTAGTTTTAAGTTTTTTCAGAAAAGAAGACTTAATATTTGTGTCATTTTGCATCTCAAGTAAATGTATCTTGATTTAAGAATGTTTAGATATTTTTACTGTAAAACAAAACAATATTGAGGAAGAATTCACTTTTTGCAGTGTGTAGAGAACAGCATAACTAAAAACAGAAAAGTTCATGTCTTTATGGAAGTCATTGCATGCTTAACTCAGCAAATTAAACTAGGAAATGAATATCAAATAAAATACATTTTATAAAAAATGAAATAGGCTAAATGTTTAAAATCATGGATGAAATTAAAGGGCAAGCTGAGCACACTGCTCTTTTGTATTCTGCAAATTTTAGTAAATGTAGCAGGTCAGAGAGAAAATGAGTACATTATGCACACTTTATAGTGCAAAAATAGCTGTTCTGAATGTAGCCTCATACGGCCACAACAGCTATCCTGTTTTGCTGGCGCACACACCAGAGACGAATCCATTAGCCCTTGTGATCAGGGACAACGGTTGCACAAAGTCTCGTGATAGCCATTAGCGGCAGGCCGGAGAGCGAGAACACCTGGACACATCTGTTCATCAACCCAAACCCTGAGAGAACCTTTCCAGCTCAGCCCGCAAACCAGCGCGAACAGGCTCTGCTCTGTTTATTTGACAAAGCCGTCTGCCGCACGGCCGGCCTGGTTTGTTTGAAATGTCAGATGTGCTGCTTCACGGGTTGGGGTCGAGAGACTGCCGGGTTTAGCCCTCCGAGGATGACATAAAGGAATAGATGGAGAGTGAATGACTTAAAATGACTTTAAAATAATGGTTTTCTATTTTAATATACTTTAAAATATAATTTATTCTTGTGATCGGGTCAATGACGTGACACATCATTTTTTTTGTCCAAAGGCTTTAATAATAATAAAAAACAAAGATATGACATCCAAAGTATGTAAGATAGTACAACTAGATCTCTTTTATTGAATCCAAAAGGTTTTAATTATATTTTGCTACATATAAACGTATTTTAAAGATTTTTAAGTGTCAAAAGGTCATTCGGTTTAACCGTCCAAAGGCCAATACAGCCATTTCATTTGTGATTAAAATATCTTAAAATGTAATAAAAAACATTTTTTTTCATTCTGGCATGATTTTATAACATCATATATCAACATAGTGCAAAATGGTATTAAAATTATGTGTAGAAGTCGTTGCTTTGTTATGAGAAAGACTGTCCGAAAAATTAATTTTATTGACGTCATTCGGAGTAACCGATATAAAGGGACCATTTTGGATCAAGTCATGCGGTCAATATCATGTGACAGGATGTGACATCATTCAGAGACCTGCAAAGGACCACATGGCCGTGAAGCAAAGTAACTAACTCTCTTTTAACTATTTAAAAAATTCATGTTTTCACTTGCTCATACACATGTCCCGAAACATCAGGTCATTCGGTACAACCGCTATAAAACATGGGAAATGTTGTAATATTTTAAAAACTTGTACTAAATATAAAATGTTTGATTGTCCTTTTGCAAGCTAGCTAGCAAGCTAACTTGATATCAACCTATTAGCATTGTTTGAAAATACTGTCATTCGGTATAACCAAAAGTGTCATTCGGTAAAACTGAAATTTTGGTTAAACCAAATGACTTTTTTGGTGACAAATTTTGTCCATCTTGTAAAAAATGACAAAAGCAGTGCTAATTGATTATAAAAACCACAAAATCTCATTGTTTACACTTGTAAACTATGTAAATATATTTTAAAATGTAATTTTTTCAGGATTCTTTGATGAATAGAAAGCATCAATGCATCATTTGATTTTAAATTTCTTTGGATTGAAATGGATCATTCATACAATGAACTTATAACAACAAGCTCTGAAGATAAAATGAAAGATCTGAAATGTTATTAAAGATGATGAAAAACAATGCAATGGCCAGTGTTATATAAATACACATGATTAAAACAGGGATTGAGTCAGTGTGGGTCTATCTGAGTGGTTTAATGCAGGACAGATGAGGACAATCTTTCTGTTGGTACGATTGACTTTAGCATTTAGTCAATCAGTCTCACAGAACTGACCCTCATCCAATAGGTCAACCTCCTTCCAGCCGAAGCGTCCCGTTACGCAATGGTGAGACGTTAGTGCAGGACGGCAGATGAGGTCCTTCCACTGCTGCCAAATGTCATATGAGTGCCAGCCGGGCATCGCGAATGGGACGCCACTCACTCGCCTGCTCTGCTCATCTGGTCTGTCTTTAATGTTGCATAACGGCAAACTGACAATGTTGTTTATGGTAGAATGAGGGGATTCATGGTGACTAGTGATCGAATCAAACGCTGAATTACTAATTAGTGCTGTTTGCTACACTACTATTCAACAGTTTGGGGTTGGTAAGACTTTTTTTTTATGGTTTTGAAAGAAGTCTATTATGCTCATATACACCTAGGATGGCTTGAGGGCGAGAAAATCATGGGATAATTTTCATTTTTGGGTGAACCAACACTTTTAAATGCTTAGGGGGACTGATTTGAACAAATGTCTAAGCCTAAGTATTAAACTTGCATGGTAGTATCAAGACTATAACAAGCTAAAATCAAACACCTGGACCCACGTTTGTCAGAGTACCCGAAAACACAAAACTAGTACACACCTTTAGCTTTCAGGATCAGGATAACCTCTCCAGATATGATGTGAATCATTAAAGTGAACATTCCCATCTTTATAGGCGTCACACACAAGGGAAAGCAAGGAAGCTCTTGCTGTTTGGGGTCACTTTCATCAGGTCAAACGCCTGCAGCACACCGTTTCACACAGCTTCAGATCACACTTTGCTTTAGAAAGCATCATGTTACTTAAGGATTCACACACACACACACACGCCATTAACACTCCAACATATGCGTCACTTTAGATTACACACAAATTCCTCTACCAGTTCCAACACAGGCTCACTAGAAAAACATTTCTGCAAAATGATATTACATTGTGTTACAATGCTGTACCAGGTGAACTATGGAGCAAGTTTACTCCAAAAGAAAAGCCATATGGAGCTCGTCATGTGATGCAAACCTCAAAATGCATTAGTTAACAAATTATGCACCATGGTAAAAGTGTTTTGAGCACGTAATATTGCACAAGGAGACTTGCAAAAATGTAATAAATGTCTCATATTTTGTGTGAAAAGGAATAAAAGATGTTGGTATTTTACTGCCACTACTGTTCATTTCAGGTGGAAACGCAGTGCAAACCCTTACAAAAAAAGAAGTTTATTCAAGTGTGCTATCTTTTAAACTAAAAATAAGTATACTTTCAGTCTACTTTTCAGAAATATACTCAAAAGTATACTAGACTTATACTGACAGAAAAGTCTAAATATATTTGGCCTATCCATGTACTTGTACTCAGTCTTTTGATCGAGATATACAGTACTTCAAAGTATAATTAAGTATTCTAAGTATACTTGGCTTGTAGATGTGTTTACCCTTTTGATTGAGTAGCATGTTAAATATTTTTTCATGTACTTTTACATACAGTCTTATAAACTTATATTGTTTGAAAATATTGATTTATGAAGAAAACCGATATGTTCCTAATTGAGTATGTAATTTTTTGTGTAGTACACTACATAGTTACTTCAAATCTACTTAAAGTACAGTTAAAATTATATTTCAAGTATAAAAATGAATATGTAAATAGGAACATAGTAGTATACTTAAAGTGCAAAAATGATATGTAAATAGTAAACTATAATTATCTTCACTTGAAAAAAACTTAGAAGTATACTTACAGTATGAAACTACTCAACTCGTAGTTTACTGAGAGTATACTTCAAAGTGTACTTTCATAAACTAAAACGTGCTACAAGTATTTAACTAGTAAACTATCAGTATACCTATAGATCCACTTTAGTATAGTTGCAGTACAAACGAAAAAACATTGTAAACTAGTTGTGTACTCAAAGTTTACTACTGTTACACTTTCAGTATACTTAAAAGTAATAAAAAAGTACAAAATACTTAAGAGTACACTAAAACTGGGACAATTTAGTCCCGAGTAGTATTGAAATAGTACATTTACAAGTATACTAGTACTTTGATATTAGTATACTTACTACATAAAGTATACTTAAAAATATACTTGAACTTCACTTAAGTATACTTAATAAAATAAACTTGAAGTATACTTATTTTTAGTAAGGGTTGGTATTGATAGTTCCATGAAGAACCTTTAAATGTTCTAAGAATTGTTCACTGAATGGTTCCCTGAAGAACCTTCCCTTATGGAACCTTTAATACCATGGTACATGAAAAATCATTCAGTGTAGACATGCCTACATTTCTGTAAGTGAATATGCTCACTGGTTTTACTGTGCATTCTGGAAATTTCTATTGAGCGAACATTTCTGAACAGGTTTTGTCAATGGAACTGACCTAGAAATGTCCGATTCTCAATGCTCATTCTGCTAAAAGAGACATATGAGTGTTTCTTTCAGGTCCTGTACAGATGGATCACATCTGTGAAGGAAGCACATACTCCTGCATGCCCTCTTTCTCTGTCTATCTTACCCTCTTCTCTTGCTTTTTCCTTTTCTCCCTCCCAGTGAGAAGAACAGGAAGAGATGTGGCATAAAAATCCCTATAATTTTTTAATCGCCTCCAATGAAATTGTTAAAGCAGCATGACAGCAAACTAAGCAAACACATAAATGGCTTATCCATGTGAGCTCACAAAACAATTCTGTGCATTACAATGGCACATATCTGCACATGAACACACATAAACAACTGCTAAGTGTGCTTAACATTTAAAGCATGGCACTTATTGAAAATAAAAACAACGTTGTCTTTGTTTCTGCTATAATGTCTTCATTGTTTAATAGATATATCTTTACTATCTGTTAAATGTCAAGTAGAAACAAGGCTTAGGAGAAACATTAAACAAACAGAATAATTTGTACGATGGTCTTTCAATATATTCCAAAACATCAGCAAAACTAGGCTAAAGAAGCCACAAAAGCACAGAACATACATTAGCATGAAAAAAATACTGTTTTAATCTCTATACCAATACTGCTAGAGAAGCTAAACCTTAAACTTTCTGTGATATTAGTACTCAAAACTGCTGGGCAGTAACTAACTGGGTTGCACTAATGCTGGTAGCATTTTTTCAGAAGCATAGCAATAGCTTAGCTGTTCAAAAACACTGAAGCTTTTCCAGTAACAAGCTACTTTTTCCAACAATAAGCAGTGTAGCACGACACTGTGGTATGTTTTTAAGGTGAGTCCCAATTTGTGTGCTTGTGCACTATTCTATGCCATTTTGTAGTAACTTATAAATAGTGTAAATACTGTATTCACACTGAAAATTCTGAAAAGAATGATGATGCACTTAATCAAAGAAAAAAAAAAAAAATCAAAGTGTGGAATGTTGGACACTTCATGCACTCAACTGTCGCAGGTTTCCTTACATGGCGGAGGGGGAGGGGCTAACAGACTTTGATGCTGAATGACAAAATAACCTTATAAAATTTATACACTACGTCAACAAAAAATCAAGTTCAATATGGAGTACCGCAAGGCTCAGTACTAGGACCGTTGCTTTTCACTCTGTACATGCTACCCTTGGGAGATATCATTAGAAAGCATGTCGTTAGTTTTCACTGTTACGCTGATGATACTCAGCTCTATATTTCTTAGTGCCCTGACGAAACCAATTCATAAAATTAACGGAATGCATAGCTGATGTAAAAAATTGGATGACCAGTAATTTCGTACTACTAAATTCAGAAAAAACAGATTCTAATTATTGGACCAAAAACTTCTGCACATAATAACCCAGAATACTGTCTAACACAGTGATGGCTACTCAGTTAAGTCTTTATAAAGTCAGAATTGTGAGTTATAAAGTCAGAATTGCAGGATATAAAGTCAGAATTGCAATATACAAAGTCAGAATTGCAAGATATAAAGTCAGAACTGCGAGATATAAAGTCAGAATTGCAGGATATAAAGTCAGAATTGTGAGTTATAAAGTCAGAATTGCAAGATATAAAGTCAGAATTGTGAGTTATAAAGTCAGAATTGTGAGTTATAAAGTCAGAATTGCAAGATATAAAGTCAGAATTGCGAGTTATAAAGTCAGAATTGCGAGATATAAAGTCAGAATTGTGAGTTATAAAGTCAGAATTGTGAGTTATAAAGTCAGAATTGCAAGATATAAAGTCAGAATTGCGAGTTATAAAGTCAGAATTGTGAGTTATAAAGTCAGAATTGCGAGTTATAAAGTCAGAATTGTGAGTTATAAAGTCAGAATTGCAAGATATAAAGTCAGAATTGCGAGTTATAAAGTCAGAATTGCGAGATATAAAGTCAGAATTGCGAGTTATAAAGTCAGAATTGTGAGTTATAAAGTCAGAATTGCGAGTTATAAAGTCAGAATTGTGAGTTATAAAGTCAGAATTGCAAGATATAAAGTCAGAATTGCGAGTTATAAAGTCAGAATTGCGAGATATAAAGTCAGAATTGCGATATACAAAGTCAGAATTGTGAGTTATAAAGTCAGAATTGCGAGATATAAAGTCAGAATTGCGAGTTATAAAGTCAGAATTGCGAGATATAACGTCAGAATTACGAGTTATAAAGTCAGAATTGCAGGATATAAAGTCAGAATTACGAGTTATAAAGTCAGAATTGCAGGATATAAAGTCAGAATTACGAGTTATAAAGTCAGAATTGCGAGTTATAAAGTCAGAATTGCGAGATATAAAGTCAGAATTGTGAGATATAACGTCAGAATTACGAGTTATAAAGTCAGAATTGTGAGTTATAAAGTCAGAATTGCGAGATATAAAGTCAGAATTACGAGTTATAAAGTCAGAATTACGAGTTATAAAGTCAGAATTGCGAGTTATAAAGTCAGAATTGCGAGATATAAAGTCAGAATTGCGAGATATAAAGTCAGAATTGCGAGATATAAAGTCAGAATTGCGAGATATAACGTCAGAATTGCGATATACAAAGTCAGAATTGTGAGTTATAAAGTCAGAATTGTGAGTTATAAAGTCAGAATTGCGATATACAAAGTCAGAATTGCGAGATATAAAGTCAGAATTGTGAGTTATAAAGTCAGAATTGCGATATACAAAGTCAGAATTGCGAGATATAAAGTCAGAATTGTGAGTTATAAAGTCAGAATTGCGATATACAAAGTCAGAATTGCAGGATATAAAGTCAGAATTACGAGTTATAAAGTCAGAATTGCGAGTTATAAAGTCAGTATAAAGTCAGAATTGTGTGATATAAAGTCAGAATTGCGAGATAAAAAGTTGGAATTACTCTTTTTTTATTTTTTTTTATTTAGTGGAGTAAACAAGCTTCCATACCTTCCCCAACAAATCGAGAGATCTATGCAGTATTTTACTGGTCAACTGTCAGATCTAGCAGCGGTGGGCACAAGTCTGCAGCCGTTCTCACGGTACCTGTCAACTCCTGACGTAAAACAGGGGCCGATTTCTCATGCGAGCTCCGACGGTGAAACTTTGACTGTGTGGCTTCGCGTTATTAGGCCAGTTACACGCTTAACCCAGCTAATAAGTGGCCGAAAAACACTTCCAGCTGTAACGGTCACAATTGCGCACGCAATTATCTGATGGGCAAAACACACACGCACAGACAGAACCATCAAGATTGGCATTGGCAGCTAAGGTGCAAGCTGCAGCAACATGTCAACTAAGCAACTTTGTGAGTTTCTTGGCTGCAGTTAAAATCTTCCAGCTGCCGTTTCATTGTTTCCTCTGAGAAGCTGGTGGTAAAACGTAGAGCCGGCTGTTATCAAAGCCTCTCAAAAAGCTTTTGCGCCAGGAGTCCCCTCAGGATACGTGGGGGTTTCTAATGCGGAGTTTGCTGTGATAACAGTGAGCTCTAGAATCGTGATTCCCACCCTTCCTGATAAAGACATTAGTAAGTAATAATGAGGTAAATTCACATGGATTTAAGATGCTTTCTGTCCCAGAGAATCACAGATATGGATACGGTTATTTGATGTTTAATTATTGTCATAAATTCATGCTATAGGACACTAGTGAATTTTTATAAACTAATTGTTACCCAAACAACATGACTGATTTATTTATAGAAAGACGATGGAAAATTGTTAAAAATTATGGATCATATTCGTGAATCATGAGCAGAATAAATTTTTGTAAATAGTCTGTAAAACCACTATGAAAATAATTGAGTTAAATTCAATGTGACAATTGCCATAAAAAGAAAATTAGGGCTGTTAATTGATTAAATAAATGAATTATTTATAATAATTTAATTGTATGCAGATTAACTAAACTGATCAATTAATTTGAAAAGCCTCAAATATATTTCAAATAAAAACATTTTTATTATGTAGTATATCACTGAATATTAAAAATTTTGAATTATAAATATTATAATTTATTTTATTATAATAAAATAAATTCATATAAAATAAATATAAAACCATCAAAAATTAAAATAATTGTTAAATAAATGATTTGCACTAAATTAAATTGACAGCTTGAATCAAAATGAATCCAAAAGGCTTGGAAAACATTTCCAATCATTGATAATCACGATTAATTTTTCAGCACTTTGTTTGTCGACTTGTGTGTATCTCTTTGAGCAGTCGTTCTATAAACTGTCCAGAGCCACTGTGCTTCCCTATTTCAAATATACTTAGAAATAGCAAACCGTCCCTCAGAAACGTAAACCCTAGCACAAGAACGAGTGAGACAAACAGACAGATGTACAGACGGTGTTTTTGTCAATGACTGGCTCAACTCTGAAACTTCCCCCATCACTACACCATCTGCCATCCATATTTTCGAAACTAAAACACGCCACTGAGTGAGTTAACAAGACGAGCCTTGTCTGAGGCCGGCCGCTCATATGGGCAGCAGAGGGGGAGCTCCTGGGAGAGAGAGGTGCGCTGGGTCTCGGCCAGCCCAGGTTAAAATAACAAGAGCCCTCTCAGCAGTGGCCGTCCATCGTCTGGGGAGCTGAAATATGTGTGACAAACACACACCAACAGAGAACACTAATGAGAGAGCACTAGGGCTGAGTGACAAAAAGACTAATTAATCAATCTTTCTCCAGCCGAATTCAATTTATATTGCCAAATATTTATGTATTTTATATGTAATATACATTGTTTAAAGTCAGCATGAAATGGATGCTGCACTAGTCTTTTATTGTGATGTATATCTGAGTCAAACGGCTTCTCAAACAAGAACAAATGTACGGCGGAGCTTCATTATGTCTGTGGGGAATTGATTGGATGGTTGTGGTTTGCTATTGGCTGATCTCATGTGAGTGACAGGTTGCCCCGCCCTCATCATCATAGAAGAGAAGAAATGTCACTGCAAGAGGGAGGGGAAGATATTCTGATTCAAGATTACGAGGAACATGATTTTTTTTTTTTTTTTTAAATAAAGATGTGCACGGATAAATTATTTATAATAAATACTGCAATATTCCATGAAAAAGAAGTTTTTTTTTTTCAAAAACAGAGGAGCCATTGTTGTTAAATAGATGCAAATTTTTTAATTAACTGGTTTAGTCATGTTTAATTAGTAATAATTAAAATAAATAGTTCAAAAATTATATAAAAGCTTAATATGGTAAACCTTTCATAAAACCAAGTGCTGATGCAAACAAATCATTGAATCAGAATTTTGAATCAATTCACTAAAACACTAGTATTAATATTAATAAATTTGGTCATATTCAGTTTGTACTGCCAAACATTTAAGTATTTTCTTAGGTATTTTTTTAGGATTGTAAATAATAGCATAATTCACATTTTTTAAGTAAAAACCATGTTTTTATAATATATATATATATATATATATATATATATATATATATATATATACACACACACACACATATACAGCATATACAGTATATATAGTATATACAGTATATATATATATATATATATATATATATATATATATATATATATATAAACTTGCATAAACACTAAATGACGACGCAAACAAATCGTTGAATCAAAATTTTGAATTGATTCACTGAAACAGACACTTTGATTCTCAGTTTGATTCAGCTGATTCACTGAAATGTATTGGCATTTTTGCTACAGTATGTTTAGACTTTGCTTTATTTTATAATCACCAGCAAAATAAGTGAAAATATTTTCACAGTATAGTCCTAGTCTACAAAGAAGTGAAGCACAACCATCTCTTACTGAGGTGGCATCAGTAACTTCTGGGCATCTCATCGCTTTTTACAAAAACAATGAATTTCCAGAAGCCTTTGAACAGCCTTTATTCTCGACACACACTTTTACAGCAGCTGGAGGTTTCTGCAGTTCATTTGGATTGACATATGTAGAACAGCTAATGTCATTTGGTTTTTTCGCTCCGTCCGTTCGCGCCAGCTGCGCACCTGGTTCAGATAGAAGCGGGGTCCTCTGTAAGCAAGCCCGCTTGTGCAGTTCCTTCTAGGTTGTTTGGAAAGAGTCAAACTGCTAGCATTTTTAAAATGGATGAGGTTTTTGGCAGCCGCCCGCTCAGGCAAGACAGCTGAGGCTACACATTCCAGGCCTGGCACGGTCCGGCTGGACGCGAGGCCTCTTACAAGCAAAATACAGCGCGCCGGCCCCGGTCGACGTCAAAGATCCCTCTGTCTGCTGCAGCGACACAGACGAGACCAATTAGAGTGAGAGGGAGCGAAGAACCGTAGACGCGGGCCTGCAGGAAGGAAAACAACCCTCAGCGTGTCGAGTGCTCTGGTGTAGATTAAAAATCTCTCAGCCCGGAGAGCCGGGCTACTGCAGGTAGGGGCAGAACCACGGTCCACTTCAGACAGGAAACCATTACCTTCAGGGCACATCGTCTGCTTTAAGTGAGCTGCTTTTTTCAGATCTCATTGAGCTGAGGTTTATTATCAATCCTGGCAGACAGAAAAGTCCCACCTACTAACCTCATATCTCCACCAGGCTGGGAAAAAGACCCCTTAAAAAAAACAAAAAAAGGAGGGAAAAAAAGGCCCATGGCACAGAAACATACTCCTGGTCTCTATGGATCTCCATTTGCGTCATCCCTCAAATAGCTACTCGCACACCCTTTTTTCTCCTCCAGAAATCTAATACATTATCCTTTCCTCCATCACAAAAGAAACAGAAACATCTTAATTTCTCAGGCCACTAAAAATGCCACTGTTTTTCTACTTCTGGGGAGGAACAACGGGAGGGGAGGACCCTTCATTTAATCATCTGTGACGAAAGCGTCGAATGCGTTCTCTTTTAAGTCAACGTGACTGACCTTTTGTACTTTCTTAAATACGTTCACTGCATATTTTTGCACATTTCCAGGGTTCTCGGAAGAGGAAATTGTAACAGTTGGATAAAAAAAATCCACAATAATGTTTCTATGATTTTTCAATAGATGAAAAAAAAAAACAATAGATTTATCATGTTGGTCTGGAGAGAAAAAGATGTCACATTTGCCGTCACTCTCTTAGCCGTTGTATATGAAACACTCACGCAGCAGCGTTAACCTATGGAAGCTTGTTTCCGCCACTAAATTAAAAATTAAAAAGGTAATTCTGACTTTTTTCTCGCAATACTGACTTTATATCTCGCAATTCTGACTTTATAATGCGCAATTTCGACTATATCTCACAATTCTGACTTTTTTCCTCACAATTTAGATTTTTTTCTTGCAATTGTGAGTTTATATCTTGCAATTCTGACTTTATAACTCGCAATTGCGACTATATTACGCAATTCTTACTTTATAACACACAATTCTGACTTTATATCTCGCAATTCTGACTTTTTTCTCACAATTTTGAATTTTTTCTTGCAATTCTGTTTTTATAACTCACAATTTTGAATTTTTATCTCACAATTCTGACTCTATAACTCGCAATTCTGACTTTATATCGTGCAATTCTGAATTTATAACTCGCAATGCCAAGAAAACACAGTAACACTTTACTTAAAGTGCTCCTATATATGCTATTTTAAAGGTTCCTAATTTTGTTTTGTCTCCTACAACAGGTTTACACGCATCCAAGGTCAAAAACACTTTAATTTTCTCACAATATAAATTGTAGCATCAGCTCTTTTCTCACAGTGTCTGAAAAGGTTCGATAAAGGATTCAGTCTCTCTAAACCCCGCCTTTCTGAGAGCTTCCTCTGCTCTGATTGGTCAAATGACCCAGTCTGTTGTGATTGGCCTACCACTTACTGTGTGTCGGCAACCATATATTACTATATCTAAATTTCAGCTCCAGATCAGCACTTGATACACAGTGATACGAACAGTAACAATGGTGTCAGTTTTACCGTATCAATCCCAGCTCAAGTCCTCATCCTTTGGAAGAGATGCAAAATGAATTTGAGGTGCAGAAAACAGTCGACAACACGAACCAAACTCTTCCAATCTCAGCTACAAATACAGTGTTCGTGGGGAGCCAATGAATACTATAGGCAGGTATTATCCAAAAGTGTTATATTGTTATGTAGGTATGTAACAGGAAGTAAGAATTGCTGACGACTCATTTCAGCTGTTCAGAATCGCTTCTTTCTTTTATGAGACAATTTATTTACACTTTGAACTTTGAAACTTTGCAGACCTTTTCCATTCACAAACAGCAGCTACTTTACACACTACATGAAAGGTAATATCCGAAAAAGCATAATAGGGGCACTTTAAAGCCTTTATGTATGATGCATTATAAAGGTAAACATAATACATTATATCTTTTCATAAATAATTGTAATCAAAGTGCATTAAGATTTTTGCAGATTTCCTGGTTACATCTGAAATTGTCTGTTTGTCATTGTGTTTTAATGCATTATACTCTCTAAAAGTGTGTTTAATGAAGTATTATAATGTATTATAACTATGGTTACAATTATTTATGAGACCATACAATGTCTTACAAGGCATAATTAATGCATTGAAAACACTTTTGTAGTGCATTATACATAAACACTTTCAGTAAAGTATTTTTTTAAAAAATAAAACAAAAATAGGTAGATGTACGATGATAAAAACTGTGGAAATTTTGCAACCCATTTTACTTTTCACTATATATATATATATATATATATATATATATATATATATATATATTTTTTTTTTTTTTTTTTTTTTTTTTTCTCATTGAATATTCTGTTTCACTCCAAAATACCATTTTACTGAAGTAAAATGGGTTACAAATTATTATTTCTTCACTCGACATGCCTAAAGATGACGTGTCGGGCCACTCAAACAAACAGAGCAATGTTTTTGAAGTGCTACAGAGCCAGTGTTTACATTCATTCAGACGTCAACCTACAAATGACTAATACACACTTTAAGACAAAAACCTGTTGCCCTGCCATATTCAAGTCTGCCATAAAACATCCTAGATTGTAGCCAACTTGCTAGTGTGACCAATTTCAAAAATTTGAAATTGCAAAAAGAACACAAACATTCTAAACAAAAACAGAAGTTCTAAATCTTTAAATGCACACAACTTGTTTCAGTTTGCGTTTGACCTCGCTATTACTCATCTTTGCACATTAATCTGGGACAGGAGAAAGTATTTTAACATTAAAAATGACACGCTTCCCCTTTAAGAGAAGATTTAAATACTCTCTGCTCTGCCCAGAGGCTCCGGCTCACGGCGAACAGCTTTTCCAGGCAGCCCTAGGCTAATCGCAACTCAGTGACCCACTAAAGGCTTCTAAAGACTCCATGCGGTGAGGTGTTTGAGTTGAAACGACTCCTCGTGCCATTAAACGAGGGTTTTCCACGAACACGTCCTCTGGAGACCTGTGCTTAAACGCAGTTGAATGCCGTGAGGTACGCTTCAGTTTACCACCCAGAAACACTCGAGATGAGACACAATATCTTTTAAATGGGGTAAAGTCATCTAGAGAACTATTGAACTAATGTTTTCAACTACCTGTACAGCAGTATCATTGCATACATAAGTTTAATCAAGTCTATAGAAAGGCCACAACAGAGACAAGTGAGTGAAGAAGTAAGACTAATTCAGCATTTCAGTCCCGTTCTCAGTCCATTTGAAGAACGTTACGTAACTCACTTCACACAGCGATGTTCAAAACGGGAATGATTTTAAGTCTGTCACTGAAAGCGCCCAGGGCATGTGCTCTGCTGAGTGGGCGACAGATAATGGTCACAGCCACTCTGAGCTCACTTCCTGTTTACCTCGCTGGGCAGCAGGGCGATACGAGCCGATGACCAACCACCCGAAATAAAACATTTACTTGGTGCTCGGTACAAATGAGACTTTTGGGTCTCAAGTGCGATACTTTTTACATTTGGCTTTTTACAACAGAGAATGCTTGCAATGCCAAGCTCATAGGTTTGATTTCCAGGGAATTCACTATAAAAATAGTGAATATGTACTTCTTTACTAATTTGGATGAGGCTTTGGTAACATTATCTTGATAGTCCACTTTAGACATTCGGTAACACTTTAGTTTAACGTCCAATTCTCACTGTAAACCCTAACGCTCAAAATACGTTGGTCTGAGTAGGACAAACTTAAATTGAACAAATTAATTCAGTTAAATTAACTGTTATGAGTATTTAGAACTTTCTTTTTCTTTTGAGTTCACAGAACTGACATATTTCAAGTAAACTGAACTGTTTCATTGTTTGAAGTTGTATTTCCTTTCATTGAGACTAACTTAAGTTTAACTGAAACTGGGCTGGGATTTTTTTTTATTTCCCAGCATGCTTTGTCCATGGCACTCGAAAGGGAGAGTAAATGCTAAAATTAAGTGTTCTATAATGTGTTTTTATGTGCAAGATTAATGGTAAGTGAGATTTAGTAGTGATGAATGTTTTGTTATGGTAATTTAGGCCTTGTTTACACTAGTGCGTTTTCATTTTAAAATGAAAATGATCCTTGTCTACAATGGCGTTTCCACAGCGCTTAAGAAACGATCTCCGTCTACACTACATGGCCAAAAACGCTTGTCACATGACCGTTCATGCACATACAACTGTAAACAGTTGCCTCTTGCGCATGTAGGTAGCTGCAGTATTAAAAAATGCACAATGACTGGTAAAAATGACAACAAAGCCAGCAAAGACTGCAGTTCAGTCTCAATGTTACTGTTTACACGGTCATCAACGATACGCAGAGCGAACGTGGTAGCCACGCTATCGTTTTCAAAAGTCTCCATTTTGATGGGTTTATACCGAAAGCAACCCCGGTGTTTTTAAACTAAAACGGGGTCTGCAGCGTTTTTTAAAAGTCTCTGTTTTCGAGGTACGAAAACGCCGGCGTAGTGTAACTGACAGGTAACAAAACTTATGCATTTTAAAACAAAAATGCACTAGTGTAAACAGGGAGTTTACAAAAGAGTTTCTGTTAATGTGGGTTTTTGGAGATTTTCCATCATGGTGACAAAAGTGGCACATGCGGTTTGGTTTGAGAGCAGGTAAGTTACATGTTTTAAGTTGCTGTACTCATTCAGCAAATGCTATAGCATGCTATTGTTAACATGTTAACAAATTAACAAGTTTCTGAATTAGTTTGTTATAGCTAGCAACATATTTACGTTGAGATAACCAGATAATTTTAAGTTAAATGTATAAATTAGAGTACTGAAATATTTCAAGTTAAGAACAATAAAAATGTACAAATATACTTTGAGTTTCTTAACTTAAAAAATGCTCAATCAACTTTGAGTTCTGACAACTTATTAGGGTTTAGAGTGAAGTAAATAACTCATTTGATTTGCAAAAAAGTTAATTAACTAAATGTTAATTGCTATCAAAATGTCTGAGTTAGTACTTCAAGTTAGGAGCAATTAACATGCTTAAGTACTACAAACTCAAAACTGGATAGTTCTGCTTACTCATAATTCTCATAATTCAAAAAATTTGATGTAACAGATTACCTCAAATTATTTGAGTTAGTCCAACTTATTCGAGTTTACAGTGAGCTGTTTATTAGTACTCATAAAGCACATATTAATGCCTTATTCTGCATGAACATATTCTACATCCTTTAATACCTAAACTTAACAACTGCCTTACTAACTATTAATAAGCAGTAATTAGAAGTTTATTGAGGTTAATAGTTAGTTAATAGAGAGAATTGGACCTTTATCTAAAGTGTGACCAGACATTCTACTAAATATAAGTAACTTTGCAACTACATGTCAACTTATTCTACTAACCCGAACCCTAACAGTCTACTAATACTCTAGCGTAATAGAGTTTGTTGACATGTAGTTGCATGTAAAATGTCTAAAGTGGACTATCAAATTAAAGTGTACAAGTGCTTTATACAAGTAACGGTAACACTTTAGAATAATGGTCCGCCATTAATAAGTAACTATGCAGGACGTAATGCAGGACTACATTAACACTTCAGCTACTACTATTATATAACATAGAAACAAGCTTAACTAATCAGTAAGTAATATCAAATTTAGGACTTCCTTATTAGCTAATCAATAATTAGAGAATGAGATTGCCATCATTAAGAACTAATAGGTAACTATGACAAATTATAAAGAATTACTAATTATTATTAAAGAATTACTAATTAATTACTAATCACAATATTAAAGTGTCAGATGTGAGCAATTGTCTTTTTTTACTCTCAACGTGGTCATAAAATGCATCATTAATTACTCAACTGTTACCTAGTCACTATGCAGGAACTACTAGTGATCAGGACCATTATTTTAAAGTGAAAAACATCACTAGTAGTTCTTGAAGATTGTCCTTTTTTACTCTCAACGTGGTCATAAAATGCATCACTAATTACTCAAGTACCTAGTCATTCTTCAAGAACTACTAGTGATCTGGACCATTATTTTAAAATGAAAAAGACTTTAAAATAATGGTCCTGATCACTAGTAGTTCCTGCATAGTGACTAGGTAACACTTGAGAAATTAATGATGCATTTTATGACTATATTCAGAGTAAAAATGATGACTGATAACGTCTCAGACACACAATAATGTTCTTTACAATTTGTCCGTTAGTTAATAGTTATTAATGATGGTAATCTCAAAAGGTAATTATTGATTAGCTAATAAGGAACTATCTTCTAAATTTGATATTACTTACTGATTAGTTGAGCTTGTTTCTATATTAGTTAATAGTAGGAGCTGAAGTGTTAATGTAGTACTACTCATTAGTCCTGCATTACTTTCTGCATAGTAACTTATTAATGACGGACCATTATTCTAAAGTGTTACCCAAGTAACTTGCGTTGCATTTTATCAATTCATGCATTCTCTGGGAATCAAACTCATGACCTTGGCGCTTTGCGATACAGAAACAATCATTAAACGTGCGCTGCTTTGAACTGTCATCATCGATAATGACTCAGGAGGACAAGATGCATGTTTGTTCTTTGGATTTACCAAGAAAATTTCACAAACTAGCATTTGTCTGCAGATGCATTACATGAAACGAGCAGATGCACATTAAACGTCATCAATACATGATCACTGTGCGTTTTCAGACCAACAAAACACGTCGAGCAGACTTTGATCCACACTTAAAGCTCAGAAGGGCGACGTCTTCATGTATGCGATCGTGTTCTGTGTGGCCCATTAAGACACACAGGTTATTGTCGGAGCAGACGTGAGCGGTGCAGGGGTCACACGGTGGTATGTTTACACAGCCAGACCACACAGATAAAACAACTACACATAAACCATTATAGGAACTAATATCACTCCAGACATCATCACACATGTGCACCAGGTGTGTGTGTGTGTGTTATACAGAACATGGAAAACACACTCAGGGGTCTGTGCTCTTTTCCATTTCACAGTCAAAGCAAATACGCCAAAAGTGTCGCAATGACAACGTATTGATTCGTCACAAATTTTCTTCCTTTTAAGGATCCCATAGCAAAAGGTCCCAAATACATTAATAATAATGCGGCCACTAGAGGGTGCAAACTAAATACTCGCAGAGCAAAGAAGCAAAAAGAACAACTTCTCTGTGAAAACAGTGAAAACAACAAAGCTAAAATTAAATTAATCTTCATTTACATTCACTCCCGGGTTTAATGCAAACTTTAAATGCATATTTTCACATACATGAGCTGTAAACAGATGGGCAAGGGTGAATACAGTATTTATAGTGAGTTCAATGAATCGCACAGCGTGCAGTAACTCTCAATATAAAATAGATAAATTTGATTTAACAATTTAGTTTCAACACCATGTGTAACAACAGCCAGTTATTTAGACTTTGAGGCATTTTTATCAATAATTTGAATTTTTCAGCTAAATATTTTGCGCACTTTGCCAATCATCAGTCTAAACATTACTAGTGTATAGTAGGCTTTATTCTAACAATGCAATACATATTTGAAAAATAACAATGATAAAAAATGTCATATAATTCTAATATAATAAACGTATATGTAATAATTATGCATAAAATAATCAAACTATATATATAGTTATTCAAAATACAAAAATGCTTTGATGATCATAAATGTAAAGAAATAACGTGACTGATCATGTTATGTATGTCATGTAATATAATAAACGTATATGTAATAATTATGCATAAAATAATCAAACTATATATATATATATATATATATATAGTTATTCAAAATACAAAAATGCTTTGATGATCATAAATGTAAAGAAATAACATGACTGATCATGTTATGTTCTTTTAAAATACTACGCAGCTGATTTTACTGTACATGCAGCCATACAATGACATCCCTTTGACAAGCCAAATCCTCAGTCTTCTGTACTTGTGTGTATGTAGCAAAAAATACCACTAATATGCACAAACATTCACATCACATAACCTCCTACATGCTTTTGCACAAGAATCTCCACTTTGGTCCATATGCACGCTAGTTCTGTCATATTTTTTCTCCACATCAAACATGCTAAAATATAACACAATGCTTGTCAGCACAGCTGTAAATCAAAAACACACCTAATAGTGTACAAGAGGTCAAAGTTCACTCCTTCAGCTATGAGCTTTTCCTGTAGGTTCTGCTGAAATTATGTCATACATGAAAACTAATGCATGCTCCAAGTGTTCCAAGTATCCAAGTGTCAGGAGGACAAACAAAAAATACTGGGAAAACACAACCGACAGAAATATTCCTCATCTTTATATTTTCATAGATGTTTTATGATCATAATGTGATAATAATATGCAACAGCAACAACAATAAAGTGTATTAGCATTACTATTATTTATCCAAACAAACACTAAGGTAAAGTGTGACCTATTATTTATTATTATGATCAATAGCAACAATAAGAGAGTGCTGTTGTTAAAACGACCTCCTAATATCCTATTTCAGAACATACAGTCTAAAAATACATAATTCTGGTTATAATTGGCGCTATTGTTGTCATCAATAACAACAATATGAGCATTTAATTCGAGAGCAGCTCCAGTAAACGAGCACGCGGCGCTCGTACTTCTGCGTATTAATTCCGTTCCTTACTGTATTTGCGATGAAAAGCAGCAGCAATACGCGTACCTGGTCTCTCTGCAGACAGGGCAGAGACGTCCTCCTGTGAGATTTGCTCCTGGACTGGCCGTGCTGTGCCATGTCTGACGAGACTACGGAGCTGGACCTCCTGCGCCTCTTAAATACTGGAATATCTCCCCTCGATCCCTCCCGGTGTGATGCGCCCTGCTCCGGCAGCAGTCTGTCCGCATACCTCGCCAGCAGGACCCCCAGCACCCCGAGCAGGTACGCCAGGTAGGGTCTCCAACTGGCGCGCACCTTCTGCAGCGACAGCAGCGACACGGTCCTGATGATGCTGATGAAGAGGAGCACGGAGATGCCCTGACCCAGCCGCACCACCATGAGCGCCCCGCTGGCCAGGCAGGCGAGCAGCACCAGCGCGGTGGCCGTGAACGAGTACAGCTGCTGCGCATCCAGCAGCGACTGCGCCGCCGCTTCGCCCAGATGGCACACGGTGAGCAGGAACACAGCCGTACGGATGAGAACCCCGCAGCGGAGCAGATACACACCCACCCAGAAGAAGGCACACACGAGCGTGAAGACGGGCGAGAGCAGCTGCCACAAGAGCTCCACGAGCGTCACCAAGTGCAGCGCCGGAGATCCCGAGTGCGCGTGTGCGCGCTCCGCGTCCCAGTCCGCGGACTGATGAGCGAGCAGCGCGAGGAGCACGGACAGCGAGGCGACGCACACGGCCGAGGAGAGGCTCCTACGGCTCCGCAAGCACGAGTGCCAGCAGTCCTGCTCCACGGGAGAGACACAAGTGCGCACATAGCCGTTGCGCACAGATTCCAGTGCCATCGGTCACGGGAGAGCACGCGTACGCGCTCGCGCACACACGCATTAATGCGCAGAGCCTCTGTTCCTTTTCACGTGAGTGAGTGAGTGAGTGACTTTCGAGCAGCGGACTGCCACGAGTTCGCCTTCAACGCATCCTCGCGTGAAAACACAAGTCAGAAGTAAAGCCGGGGTGCGCGGAGGAGGAAAGCGAGCCCCTTTTCATTGCAATGCGTAAAATCCCACATTGTCTTACGATCCGGTCGAGCAGAACGAGGAATAACTCCTGATGTTTCTAGGCCACCATCATCATCATCAGTGATCTCCCTCCCTCGCGCTTCCTCTCTTTGTTTTCCTCTCGTGCCCTCATATCTCGCTGGATTATTCCCCCTCTTGGATCATTTTCCCGCGTGGAAACTCTCGCTGCAGAAAGATTTCCTTGACTTTTGGATCATATTGGCGGGTGTCCCGTCGCTCGCGAGGCGGTCCTTAACATAGCGCGCGAGCTGCGCTCCGCTGCTCCGTATCAGCAGCCAAACGATGATCCTGATCAGACCCGTTCAAAGCATCAATCAGTTAATTTACTGATTTCAGCTGCGCGCGCCCATGTGCATTTTTAAAACTCACCTACATCACACTTAGAAAAAAATAATCATTTCATTAAACCGAACTATAAAAGTAAAAATATATTTTATTTTCATGGTGAAATTGCACATGGCTTTAGAATACAGTTATGTGGTGTTTTTGACTTTACCACGCAAGACACATTTTTAAAGCCACGTGTGATTTATTTTCTTGCTTTCTGACTGATTTTCCTTTTACAGTAAAATATTACATTAACTAATAGTCACAATTCCAAACAACAATCACTCTTTGGCTTTCATGCTTTACACTCTAAAAATGCTGGGTTAAAAACAACCCAAGTTGCGTTAAATATAGAGAAACCCAGCGATTGGGTTGTTTTAACCCAGTGGTTGGGTTGAATGTTTGCCCAACCTGCTGGGTAGTTTTACTGAACTTAACTATTGTTTAAAAATGACTATATGGCTGACTTAAAATGAACCCAAAATATGTTGGAAATTAAAAATCAGACACAATTACTAGAGGCAACAGTAATAATCAAAAGGTGAATTTATCAATAAGCAATTTAATAAATGTTTATTGTTTAATTATTATTCATTAAACCTATTAATAATTGTTCATTTATTAAACATATACAATTTATTAAACATATAAAATAACATACTTTGGGTTCATTTTAAGCAAGAAATACAGTATTTTTAAAAAAATAGTTGAGTTAAATAAAACTACCCAGCAGGTTGATCAAACATTTAACCCAACCGTTGAGTCAAAACAACCCAATTGCTGGGTTTGTCAATTTTCAACCCAACTTAGGTTGTTTTTAACCCAGCATTCTTAGAGTGTTGGTTCTTTCTGACTTATTTTTCTTTACACTACGAATCCTTGCGATACAAACAAAATCACTCTTCAGTTTTTCTGCTTTCTTTGTGTATTTTTCCACAAAAGCCCTAAATATGAAAATATTTCATATTTTTAGATGTTTATCAGTTTCTTATCTTTCTTTCTTAAGTACTGGTTCTTGCTGACTGATTTTCAGTTTACAGTACAATTTTACAGTTCATTAACAGTTTTCTCGTAAACATTTCTCTGTCAATGGCCGATCGAGATCAAACAAAAATCATATGGCGATCATTTGGGTTTCTTGGCAATTAGTTCTTACTGACTGACTTTCCTCTAATATTTTATATAGCTAGTTAACATTCACTGGTACACAATATGATTCCCTATGGCTGCATGAAGGAGATTAAACAAAAATCATATAAATGTTGACAGTCCCAATCTGGTTACCATTCACACAGGCAGTCGGCAGTGTGGGCAGAATTCCCAGGATGGAGAAACCCAGTTTCTAGCACGGGAACTAAGGACCATCTCTCTGTTGGCAGCCGAGGCATTTCAGCAGCCTGATGGATGTCCACATCCCATCGTGACGGTCTCAGCTTCCCGGCCTCCCCCTGCTGAGGAGCGGCTACAGGGAATGTGGGAGTGCTTGTTTGGAAAGCTGCAGAGGCAACAGTCTCTTCCGGTCTCGGTTCCTGGGTCAGTCGAGGGCCAACTAATATTAAGTCCTTGCGTCATGTCCTCCAAACAGCAAAATAAAGATAAGGATAAAAATGGCAGGGAACGATCCTAAGCGGGAACATAGCAGAGCCGTTTCTGAGGATAAGGGAGCAAGACGTGCATCAGGGAGAGAACGAGCGAAAACGCCCCTGTCAAAACAAATGCCTAAATCCTGTATTATGATGTTAGGTCACCATAGGTTAATGCAATAAGTGGGAAGCATGGTGAAGGAAAAGCTCATGGAAGGTTATAAAGGAGCTGTAAAGTAAAGCAGGAGACACAAGGACACACAGCTTCATACATATACCACAAAATATTCTTAGTTTGAAGTGTTTAAAGGGTTAGTTCACCCAAAAATGAAAATTCTGTCACCCTCATGTCGTTCCACACCCGCAAGACCTTCGTTCATCTTCAGAACACAAATTAAGATATTTTTAGAGTGAGGCCTCCATTGACAGCAAGTTAATTAAAGCTTTCAAATGCCCAGAAAGCTACTAAAGATGTATTTAAAACAGTTAATGTGACTACAGTGGTTCAACCTTAATGTTATGAAGCGACGAGAATACTTTTTGTGTGCCCAAAAAACAAAATAACGACTTTATTCAACAATATCTAGTGATGGGCGATTTTAAAACACTGCTTCATGAAGCTTTACGAATCTTTTGTTTTGAAGTTGCGTTAAATATAGAGATACCCAGCGATTGGGTTGCTTTAACCCAGAGAATGGGTTGCTTTAACATGGTGGTTGGGTTAAATGTTGGGCAAACCTGCTGGTTAGTTTTATTGAACTTAACTATTGTTTAAAAAACACTGCTTCATGAAGCTTTACGAATCTTTTGTTTTGAATCAGTGGTTCGGAGCGTGTATCAAATTGCCAAAGTCATCTGATTTCAGTAAACGAGGCTTCTCAACGTCATAAGTGTTTCGAAACGTTTTGAAATTCCAATAGTTCATGTGACTTTGACAGCATGATACGCGCTCTGAATCACTGATTCAAAACAAAAGATTCGTAAAGCTTCGAAGCTTCATGAAGCAGTCCCCCATCACTTGTTATTGTTGAATAAAGTCGTTATTTTGTTTTTTTGGCGCACAAAAATTATTTTCGTCACTTCATAACATTAATGTTGAACCACTGTAGTCACATGAACTGTTTTAAATATGTCTTTAGTAGATTTCTGGGCATTGAAAGTGTTGATTAACTTGCTGTCAATGCAGGCCTCACTGAGCCATCAGATTTTATCAAAAATATTTGTGTTCTGAAGATGAACGAAGGTCTTACGGGTGTGGAACGACATGAGGCTGACAGAATTTTCATTTTTGGGTGAACTAACCCTTTAAATATAAAAATTAAGACCAAAGTCCACGTTAAATGCTGATGCAATTCCCAGGTTTGCCACTAAAGGGCACTACATTTTCTATACTGTAAAACCCAATAAGTTAGGGTAACTCAAACCATTTGAGGAAATAGATTGCCTTAAACCATTTAAGTTTTAAAACCAATAAGTATGAGTACTGTAAACTCATATAGATTGAATTAACTTCACTAATATTTTAGTGTCAATCATTAGAGTAAACTCAACCTAAAGATTTTAAGTTTATTTCACTCGGGTAACAAATCTAACTAAGTCTTAACAACTATATAGCTACTTAAATAGTTTGAGGAAACCGATCGCCTTAAATGGTTTAAGTTCTTCAAACTTAAAGTAATGAAGTTACATAAGGCTACATTGGTACAAAGCAATGATGCTACATTATGAAATGATCCAATATTGAATATATTTCCCCCCCTCTAAACGTCTAAATGTTTTCTGCTCACGTAACGAATCCAGACTGATCTCTGTTTAGTGAACGTGTTTAGTGTACGAATAGCGTACGACGATCTTGTACATTCAGTTTCGTCGGAGAAGCCAAAGTTATACATGAGAAAAGAATAATTGTATGCAGTCGCTGACCCGACATCGAGGTGTTTACACTTAAATCTATTTGCAAGTCCCGAAACATTTTAAAACCGTTTCCACCACCTGTCTAAAACATCTCGCCCGCCTTGTGATAAACAATCAGACACTCCAGGTTCAGCGCTTGCCATAGAAAAAGCTGAAATATAACCCTGCCTTCCATGAAAGTGTGTGGGGGAACTGAACGTGTGAGTCCAAAATGCATTACAGGTGGAGCGATTGAGGATTAAGTCTGGGAGAAGATTCAATTTTCCCTCCTAGTACATCAGCTCTAGCATAAACCCCAGCTTGGCACAAGACGACGAGTATAAAAGCATAATTTCACCTCCACCCCTGCTCGCTGTTCTCTAGGCACACTCCTGTGGTTAGAATCTGAATGGAGAATGTTCTGTATGCAGAGAGCCGTCCTCGGGGAACGTTAGGATGGAATTGTGGGATACTGTCACCGCACAGGCCGGGTTTTTAGCAATCTGTTTGAACATTTACAAAAGACATTTGATGCATGCATTGTGTTGGTCCAGCATGCTGTTATTTCCAATAGTCATGCTTGTTTAATGTTCAATTGAAAAAGGAAGTACATCGCAGTCTGACGTCACGGACCTCCCCTTAGCGGGAAGACCTGCCAATCTGCTAAAACAAGCAATTCGCAGTCCAAGCCTTTTATAACGTCACAAGAAATAGATTTCAAAGTCAAGTAGCATTTATTTCATTACAAAACAACTTTAATTTCAGCTGTAAAGCAGCTCTATAGTGTCATTATTCTGCTCAAGTCTGTTCAATGTTGATTCAGTTCAGTTCAATAACTGTAAGTGTGGCAAAGTTCATCAGTTATGAAACAAACTCAATTCAACTATAAGAAGCTCCACAGAAGGAAATAGTGTCATTATTTAATTCAGTTCAGTTCAATAATGTTGCAAAGGCCCTGTTTACACTTGGTATTAAGATGCGTTTTGGTCGATCGGATCACAAGTAGATGAGGGAGACACATTCCCGTTTACACCTTGTGTTTTAATCCGTCTCTTTTGTCTACTTTTAACCACTTCTGTCCTGATTTCTTCAAGGGGAGAGTCTATGAGTGGGTAAATGTGGGGGCTCTTTCGATCTAATGGACGAAATAAGCTCATGTAAACAGCTTTCGTTTCTGCTCTGATAGCCGCAAGACGACGCTGAACGCCATGAGTGATTGTTAGAAATCAGGAATGGTGAGAGAACATTGTGTTTGGTATGTTTTTCATCTTCAAACCAAACTATGGTCTTCAACCGGCAAAGTTTAAATCCCATCTGGCTAGCGTGCGTCCTATAATGTTTACGCGTTAAGTCAGTAGGCGTTCTTTTGTGGCTGTTCGAAACGCATGAGCGTTTACACTATGAAAGCAATCCGGTCGAATGCGTTTTCGACTACCCCTGGAAGTGGTTGAAAGTGGACAAGCTCAAAATCTTTTAGACCCCGTTTACACCTGTATTTAGCATCGTCCACTTGTGATCCGATTGACAAAAATGCATCTTAATACCAGGTGTAAACAGGGCGAAAGACGCCAAATGCTGCAAAAAGTCGACATGAAAACTAAACTGTCTTTAAATACATGTTCCTGGACTTTTTGTGAACAAATTATCAGTGCATGTTAAACAAATACTCAGTAGGGATTCACCGATATGAAATTTTGGCCAATAGCGATAACTGATAATTCTTTATATTTGAAAGCCAATAACCGATATATTGGTCGATAAACCTTAAACAAATTTTTTATGTAATTTTTGAGAGCATGATTATAAAAACAAAAGTCTCACCATTAAAAGCCATGTCCAAAGCACACAATTATAATGTTCTCATTATAATATTACATAGCCTATATGACAGACAATAACATTAAAAATGAACATATATCGAACATATACCGATACAGTGGCCGATATCTCATGCATCCCTACTCAGTACTTTCAAAACTGCTTAAAAACCATTCAGAACATCATCCAGAAAGCAATGCCCTGCCAAATATCTTTGCAACCACGTAGACAACCTCAGCAACCACCTAGAATCACCCTTTGTTTTCAAAATCTTTCACCAAAAACATAATAACTTTCTCCTCCTCTGAAAAAACATTCCTTTTCGCTGACTTCACCAAGGCCTTTTATTATTAAGCCCCTCCCCTCAAACCAAATCAGCCCAATCAAATCCAAATTAATAAAAGCCCCGCCCTACACTTTTTTCTTATAGGAAATTCTGTTTTACTCAAAAATGCATCACATTATGGAAGGAGATACGCAAGAAAGAGTGAGAAATCAATGGATTCTAGAGGTTATTGACATCAAATCTTTGGCACTTAAGCAAGTAAAGCACAAATGTATTTTCTAAACTACGTCTGAGAAATTAATCAGTACTTTTTTACTTTTGGAAGGACTGAAATTCTGATGAAGTCTATATACATTTCTGCTGGTACTTACTGTACAACCGTTCACGGACTGACACTGCTTTGCAACCCTAAAGAGGTCAAAACTGTGATTGGTAATTTCATGAAATCTAAATGCAAAGTGGACCAAACATACAGTACTCAAATGTCTTTCTTCAGTATTTCAGGAACCTCATTAGCATCAGCTAAACTGAATGTGTTTAGTTTAACTGTTGCATAGAGACCAGAGCTTGACATGTTTTGGTACAAAGGATCCTATCTGACCCAAAAACGTGCTCGGAGACTCTATGCTGGGCCAAAAAATCTGAATTTCTTGGAAGAACAGCCGGTTCTAGAATGGCAGCAGAGAACTGCTGAAGCGAAAGAGCAAAAAAGCCTCCTGTAAATACAAGAGCATGCTTTTTAATTCCCCCCAATTACCGTGATTCATTATCACAACAATGTTTAATAGAGGGTCAATACATAGTGCATTTTCAATTGGGCCCTGGGAGAAAGCACTGGAGCGGTTATGAAGTACATCACTGCGTTCCCTCGTTCAGGGTCATGTGACCTTTGATCCCGGCACCCGACGACTCACAACAGCTGTTCGAGACACGGCAAAGACTGACCGTGTGAAGTGTGTACTGAGGACAAATATGTGCATGAAGCCCTTTATCATCGTGCTTCAATTAATTATTTATGAGGCTCGAAGAGAATCGGTGCTATTTGCAAACACTCAGGCTCAATATATACACTGGGCTCAAGTGCTGGATGAATACGTCCTCAATTTGGGCGTTGAAGCAGGTGAGCGGTTGATTTCAGAGTGTATGCTAATAGCCCGCATGGTTGGTGGTTGGGCTTTGATGTTGAGGACGGAGCTCGCGACAGGAATGTGTAGCTGCGCTGTTTTTGGAAGCAGGCGAGCAAAACCGCTTCAATTAAAACGGACCGTTCCTTAATCAGCCCGGCAACTCATAAACACACTCCCCCCTCCACACACATGCTGAATCGCTTTGGCGCATGAGGACTTTAAATGTGTTTTAAACAGCACAGGCCTGTGTGTCTCCATGGGATCTGGACCCCAGAATTCATTCCTTAAACATGTCCTGTGTGTGAAAACATGTTCAAATAAGACAATATTTGATGTAATTATTAGCGCTACTTATCACTTTAGAAACTGCTGAGCAACTATCAAAAACACCACAGTGCTTCCCACAGGATTTTGTCCCAATTTCTATACTTGCAAGAGATAAACGTGAGCTTTTATTTTGACTGAAACTGCAGTTGAGCTTTTATTTTGGCGGAAAACTAATTTACAAACGCGTCTCATTAAAAATGTAGTGCAATGCTGTAATTGTCAACTATGCAAATAATGCGTAACTGGTGCCCGATACGTTCCCAAACGCAGCACACACACAGATGTATTAATTCACTGTGACCTGAAACACGGAGCTGCGATCTGATAAGGACACAAAGCCTTATCGTGTTTTCGATTTTAGTTTGTTTGACAGCGATGGTGCAAAACACCACAATAAAGACCTTTTATTTTATTATGAGAAGTTTAAATATACAGTCTAGTTAATGAATGGGAAGCACTGAAATATATTTATGGCGGTCAATGTTGATATTGTGACGGGCCGCCACAAATAAATCAATGTATTGGAAACACTGCACCATAGCAACCACTAAGCAATCCCCTGGCAACCAACCATAACACCTAACCAACAACTCAGCGACTGGCAACCACCCATAACTTCATTAATGCCACAGATGCAGTGAGAAGCACTGAACCATCTATCTATCTATCTTTTGTTCTATCTATCTATCTATCTATTGCTCCATCCATCCATCCATCTATCTATCTATCTATCTATCGTTCCATCTATCTATCTATCTATCTATCTATCTATCTATCTATCTATCTATCTATCGTTCCATCTATTGTTCCATCTATCTATTGTTCTATCTATCTATCTATCTATCTATCATCCATCAATCTATCTATCTATTGTTCCATATATCTATTGTTCCATCTATCTATCTATCTATCTATTTATCTATCCATCCATCCATCATTCTATCCATCTATCTATCTGTTGTTCTATCTGTCCTTCTATCTATCTATCTATCTATCCATCCATCAATCTATCTATCTATTGTTCTATCTATCTATTGTTCCACCTATCTATTGTTCTATCTATCTATCTATCTATCTATTGTTCTATCTATCTATCTATTGTTCCATCTATCTATCTATCTATCTATCTATCTATCTATCTATCTATCTATCTATCCATCCATCCATCATTCTATCCATCTATCTATCTGTTGTTCTATCTGTCCTTCTATCTATCTATCCATCCATCCATCCATCCATCAATCTATCTATCTATTGTTCTATCTATCTATCTATCTATCTATCTATCTATCTATCTATCTATCTATCTATCTATCATTCCATCTATCTATTGTTCTATCTATCATTCCATCTATCTATTGTTCTATCTATCTATCTATCTATCTATCGTTCCATCCATCCATCATTCTATCCATCTATCTATCTGTTGTTCTATCTGTCCTTCTATCTATCTATCTATCTATCCATCCATCCATCAATCTATCTATCTATCTATTGTTCCATCTATCTATTGTTCTATCTATCTATTGTTCCATCTATCTATTGTTCTATCTATCTATTGTTCCATCTATCTATTGTTCTATCTATCTATTGTTCTATCTATCTATCGTTCCATCCATCCATTCATCCATCATTCTATCCATCTATCTATCTGTTGTTCTATCTGTCCTTCTATCTATCTATCCATCCATCAATCTATCTATCTATTGTTCTATCTATCTATCTATCTATCTATCGTTCCATCCATGCATCCATCATTCTATCCATCTATCTATCTGTTGTTCTATCTGTCCTTCTATCTATCCATCCATCCATCAATCTATCTATCTATCATTCTCTCATGCTATCTATCCATCGTTCTATCGTTCCATCCATCCATCATTCTATCCATCTTTCTATCCATCTATCTATCTGTCATTCTATCGATCGATTGATCGATCCATCTATCTATCTATCTATCGTTCTTTCGTGCTATCTATCTATCTATCTATCGTTCTCTCATGCTATCTACCTATCTATCCATCGTTCCATCCATCCATCCATCTATCTTTATTAATTTATATTTATTTTAAATAAACATATTCATGTATTATTATTATTTTGTCTGCAATAAAATGTCTTAAATTGAAGGGACCTAGTAACTAGGGTTGCAAAGGGGCTGAACATTTTCGGTAAATTTCCAGAAACTTTCCAAAAGTTTCCGACAATTTTTTCTAAAAAATGGTGAGGAGAGTGAAGAGTTTCCAGAAATCCTGGAAAGTTAAAAAAATTCAGGAAAGTTTCTGGAAACTTTGCGACCCTACTAGTAAACACCTAAAAAACCCTAGCAACCAACACTATATATATGTGTATATATATACTACAGTAAAAATCTAACATACTGTATCACTCTAGCTCAGTTTAACAAAAGGATGTAAAAAGCACAGTCTAACTAAACATCTAGCTCTGCTGTCACATCATCCTCACCCTATAACTCGACTGACCCACCTTCTTAAAACACTTCCCCTGTTTCAGCCTCTGCAGAATGCTTGTTAACTTCCTTGACTTTCCCCAATAATGCCAAATGAAACTATTTGTCATGTGTTTGACACAGGGGGCTTGCTTGCGACGTAATTTGGTGCGTGTTTGTTCAAGGGCTGCCAGGAAAAACAGTGGAAGTCCACCTCAGCAGAGGGAACGGGGACCGGAGCACAAAAGTCTGCTTTCACACAGCTGAGCCCTGGGGGAAGTGAGGGGCCCGGGGCCCGAGAGATGACTGTGGACTTTCAGGTTTTTCCCCCGCCTCGCAGACATGTTTTCATAAACACCAGGAATGCGTCAAAAAGGCACAGTGCAAGTACCTTCCTCTTTTTTTATGAGCGTCAATCCATCATCCACCAATCAGAGGCGGCGCATAGTGAGGCCACGCCTCCTCCTGAGTGTGGGATGGGAACACAATCTGCAGCGTTAGCTACTGTATCCACCACTGTAGAATGAGGGAATTATGGGAAAGATCGACATTGTCCAAAAATTTAATAGCGGACGTGAAATCATGGAGATGGATTCCAAGCATTGTTAATCTTTCCATCAGTCTCTCTCTCTCTCTCTCATTTATGCCTCGGCTGAATAACTGCACGGCCCCAAACTCAACCCATGACGCATCTAGGGAGATTTATATGTTCGGAGCGTTCAGCCTCCACGTTTGTCTGGAATCATGCTGTATGTCGCCAACTCCTAAAACTGAGTCAACATTTTGTCGCTAGAGCTGAAAGAGTGAACCTCATGAAACCTCAAGAATACATCCAAGTCACATTTCACCTGAAAATCAAAATAGAAAATAAATATATAAGAAAATGAAGCTTCTTTTAGGACCATTATTATTATTTTTTTTTTGTCATTGTGACATTATTTTTATGACATTAACGTAATATTAACGTAATACAGTAGCATATTTTAATCTTTTTGTAATGTATATACACTGTAAAAAATTATTTTCATGATTTGTTGTTACTTTTTTTCTTTTGTCAAATCAACTTAGACAATTAATGGGGTTCAGATAACATAATATTTTGAGTTTCTAATTATTAAACCAAGCTCCTTCATTGTAATAACTCAAATTTTTAATTTCAATGAACTCAAAATTTTAGAGCAACCAGGTAACTTACTTTTTTAAGTTAAACCAACAATACTTTCTTTTCAAAGTGTATAAATTCACATTACTATAATACAATAACAACACAATATATATATATACAAATAATACAATATACATTACAACAAAACAAGGTTTTTACTGTATAAAAGCTATTTTTATGTTAAAATTTAGTTTCATTTAAATTAAATATTTTTATTTAAATCAGAATAAACTGAAGGCAGTGCAACAAATACAAACATGTTGTATAAAAATATAGTATTTAACCTAATGTAAACTTCATCTATCATCTTTAAGATTATAAAAATAAAACTCGTGACAAGACAAGCTTTACATTAGTTAAACCTAAAAGTTAGCATTAAAGTTATTTTCTCATTACAATAAAACATTGTTTTACTGTATAAAAGCTATTTTTATATTCAATTTTGTTGCATTATATTAAATATTTATATTAAATAATAATATCATATATTTAAATCAGAATAGTCCAACAAACACAAACGTGATACATAAAATATGGTAGTTAACTTAATGTAAACTAAATCTATCAAGTTTAAAGGGGACCTATAATGCCCCTTTCACCAGATGTAATATAAGTCTCTGGTGTCTCCAGAATGTGTCTGTGAAGTTTCAGCTCAAAATACCCCACAGATCATTTATTATAGCTTGTCAAATTTGACCCTATTTGGGTGTGAGCAAAAACATGCCGTTTTTGTGTGTGTCCCTTTAAATGCAAATGAGCTGCTGCTCCTGCCCCCTTTCCAGAAGAGGGCGGAGCTTTAACAGCTCATGCTTCGGTCGCTCAACAACAACAAAGCTGGAAAATCTCACGCAGCCAAAATGAGGATTGTCAGTAACGGTGTTCAGCCTTACATTGTTCAAACCGGAGTCGACACTGATGGAGAGACTCAGGAAGAAGTTACAACTTTTAGTTTCTGAATGTTTAGTGGATAAATTTATGTAGTTGCTGTGGAGTTGATTCAACTCATCGACTAGCATGTGCCGTCATGTTAATCTTTTGTGCAAATCCAGCTTTGAATTGACCCTCGTTTGTGAAGCAGTCCGGCGTAAAATGACGGCTTTGAAACAACACTCTACTACAACAACTCTTCGTTTATGTAAATTTTGGGGTTTGCGATGTAACAAACCCAGGAAGAAGCTCGTTGTAGTCCCTACCACCAGTTTGTTGTAGTCCTTAAAAAGCGAATTCTGTAAAAGAAAATATCTCTCTTCGCATTGAACTTTCAGTGTCGTAACTTTGCATGTAAAATGTATAAAATGTTAAAACAGAATATATTTAAATATTTGGAATTTAATTTAAAAAAAGGCAGTACAACAAATACAACTATGATTTATAAAATATGGTCATTAACTTAACGTGGCATTTAATGTGATTTTGCATAATTGCTTAACGGTCATGAAAATAATATAAAAAAATTATGGTCTTTCAAATAAATAAATAAATATGAACAAATGAATCAAAAAATAAGCCTCAATTAATTGATTTTGGGGGTAAAATAGGTCATGAACATGTTCCTTGCATGTCTAAAAGAGCTTTCTAGCTTTACACGTGAACTTTCATCAGTCCATCCAGCCATCACAATCACAGGCTCATGCAGGTATACGAGGGAGAAAAGCAGCCTCAGTTCTGTCAGGATGAGTAACAGCGACGAGAAGCAGAATTCTTACATCGGGGGCTGAAATGTTTGAACTCCAAGTCAGTGAGTCAGTCCTGCCAGCTGGGAGACATGATGATGTCATATCCCGAGACCTTCACGTCCAGAGACGTGAGACACACTTCTGATGTTCGGTCATCGCTGCATCTCGGATCGCATCTGAAATGACATCACTTTTGAAGATTCAGCCGTGACAGAACAGAACAGATGTGAATAATAAATCGTCTTTCTTTTTACATATTTTATTTGTGCAAAAGCTGGATGGTATGCTAAAAATCTGCCCGGGCTTTGATTAGCGGCGGGGAAGAGCGGCGCATCCTCTGAGGACGCAAAACAAGCGGCAGCGACCGTCTTTGATGATCATACAGAGTTATGAAAGCACATGTTGTATCATAGGTGCAGCGCTCCGAAACACAAGACAAGCCTTGAGAGAAATTCATTTGAATAGTTGTGAGGTCGTGCGACGCCGTAATGCTGAAATATGACTTTCATCAGCTGATGAGCACTGGGTTTTCATAGGGACACGATGAGCTGACTCACTGTAATTAGGTTACGGAGTTTCTCGCTAAAACTGATTGTGCGTGTCCTACCGGCTGATGGATGGAAACGCTATGCCGAGAGCACATTTTAATACCCCGGATTTTCAAACTCACTTACTGTTCTCAGTCTTTCTTCAGAAGACAATACCCGTAACACAATTACTGTAGGATAAAATTTGCCTGGGTCCTAAAATAACTCCCACAAAGAGACCCCGCTTCCAAGTAACTGTCTCGCCTGTCCTCACTCGTGCAGGTATAATTTCTCAGTTAATGCGTACTAACGAAGAAACCGACCTAAAAAAAAAAACCTCCTAAACAAATTATGTGGACGTTTTAGAAATATCCACCAAGATGTAGGATTCTTCACATGGACAATAACGAGTGAAACGTAACACAATATGCCGAAAACATTAATGTGGCTGCCTCGAGACTTCCTGACTTTAAATCTAATGAACATTTAGACAAAATATATATATAAAAAGGTTTTCATATGTGAGTATCATATTTGATACGTCAAGCTTTTATGGCTCATATGGAGCTCAAAAACACCTCAATTTTATTCAACTGAGCAAAAATATGCAATTTGCTGCAGATGCTGATATTTATACGGCCAGAAAGATGAAATTCTGATGGCTTGTAATGTAAATCAATGAGATATTTATAACAGTATAGCAGACTACTGACATAAAAATATCATTCGTCACTCTATATGCCAATAATATGTCTTGGTAAGATAATATTTAAATGCTTACACTAAAAAAATACCAAGTTGGGTTGAAAATGGACAAACCAAGCAGTTGGGTTGTTTTAACCCAGTGGTTGGGTTAAATGTTTGCCCAACATGCTGGGTAGTTTTATTGAACTCAACTATTATTTAAAAATGGCTAGCTTAAAATGAACCCAAAATATGTTGGAAATTAAAAATCAGACACGTAATTACTAGAGGCAACAGTAATAATCAAAAGGCGTACATTTATTAATAAGCAATTTAATAAATGTTTATTGTTTAATTATTATTCATTAATCTTATTAATAAATGGTCATTTCCAACCTATTTTGGGTTAATTTTAAGGCAGTCATATAGTCATTTTTAAACAATAGTTGAGTTCAATAAAACAACCCAATTGCTGGGTTTGTCCATTTTCAACCCAACTTGGGTTGTTTTTAACCCAGCATTTTTTTTAGTGTAGTAGATTTATTAAAAGTTTTGATCATGTTAATCATTTAGAGGCCTTAAAAATTTGCACATCAAATATAATACAGAAGGCTTTATAGGGTTAAAAACTAGATTTTTGTTTTCTGAACAGGACAGATACATTTCGGATCTATCTTTTGAGTTATTTCTGCCTGTCTTGTCATCTACCAGGCTTTTAGCATGTAATTAAATCTTCTCTGTTTGTTCAGACAGTGTGGTTAATATCAAGTGTATCTACATTGTTTACTGTGATAATGATGCTGAAAGAGTGTGAGAATAGCTGTCATGACAGAAAGGAGGACGCTCAGATCCATCATCCATCTCATTGTCTGAACTCGTTCACTATATAACAATATATAACAAATGCATGTACAATTTACAGAGCAGAAGTGAGAGAAAAATAGTGAATTCAGACACATTTAGACACAATAGTGCACACTTTGTATGATGTTACATACATACTGCATTGTGTCCTAAACTACTTTCAATCAGACCGTACAGACCGAAGCATTGATTTTAATGTGATTCCAAAGCAATACAAATGCATTTGCAGTTTTTGTGCTGTTCATATCAGTGCAACTGTTCTGAACTCCATTATAGTTTTGAGTTTTCTTCCAGGAACGAACATGTCACAATATTCCTCATTTAAATTATTCATACGCAGAATAAAGGGGCGGGGCCTGGTTGAGTTAGTTAGTAGTGTGTTGAAACTGGCGGGACATTTCCCAAACACACTGGAAGCACTTGATCAATCAACACACTGCTCCAGCTGACCAATCAGAGCACACTGTGCTTTTCAGAAGGAGGGGCTTCATAGAGTCAGTGTTACTGACAGACTGGGAAGAGAGGAGCTGCAACAATGGACAATATGAGGAAAATAAGAAACATTCAAGCAGGAAAACCTGTTCTAGTAGAGCACAAAAACAGGTCCCCTTTAAGAGTGTCAGTGCATCAGCAGTCTGCTCAGACGCTGGTCTCCTCTGCTGTATTAACACTCTCAGGAGAGAAAGAGGTGGACCGACTTCTAAAGTCCAGACTTCTCTTTTATCATATGCCTGGCTGCATCTGTACTCCTCCTAATTGTTTCCAGAAGACACAGGGCTTGTTTGTGTCCTGCTGGAGTGGAAAATGCCCCGTTTCCTGTTCTTTTCTCTTGCTTTAATAAGGAAGTGGATTTGGCCACCTGTTCTAAGCAAGAATCCACAGAGGAGTGCTGGAGAATAAAAGGTGAAAATCTCAGCCGATTTTCCTTCTTTTTCTTGCTTTCTCTTGTGACAGTGTGTGTTTATATTCATGTTGTCTTTAAAGACTCAAATCCGATGTTTTACTCAGTTTTGGAGTCAATAACACACACTCAAACTCTATCACCTCAAATATTCTGACCACAACTTGGAACACTTGATATGAAACATTATTTGGATGTTTGCATCACATCCTTTGGATAGTGTTAGAATTCCAGGAAATTCATACATCTAAAACTTGTTTAAACTCCCATTCATTTGCTAGATTACACTTCCTCAAGACCAAGAAACAGGCATAAATCAACAGATAAAAAACCAATCTCTTCAGAGAACAGTACAGAAATACATCTGAGAGTCATAGATTTATTATGAAGGCTAAATTATCTTAAATTATGTCCTCTTGGCTCCTGATAATCTTTCCAAAAAGTTAACCCATGAATTTGCTTCGCCAGCGCCCAAACACAATACAAATGGTGGTGATATAAGCATCACTATTGCTCAAACAAACCCCTAATGCTCAGTATTAAATTAAAAATATCAGAGGCATGTTATTTTTGTTAATAGAAACTAAAAGAAAATTAAAAGATTCAAGAAAAAAACAGAAAACAAACTAAAATACATTTTCCAAACATTTCCTAAATTAACATAAAATACTTCATTTTAATTTTAAAATTTAAATAAAAATGAAAAAGTTTCAGAGAAAATGAACTAAAATACATTTCCCAAACTAAAATAAAATAAAAAATTTAGTTTGGATTAATGAAAACTGAAATAAATAAAAAAAATCTGAAAAAAATAAACAGAACTAAAATATATTTTCCCAAACATTTCCAAAACTAAAATAAAATTACATTTTAGTTTTTGATTAATGAAATCTGAAAAAAAAAAAAAAAAATGAAACAAAAATACATTTTAGTTTTTGACAAATGGTATATTGTACATTTTTAAAATGTTTTTTAAACAAGAAAACGGCAGTAAAAGTGAATTTTTAAATGATATCAGTGAGCTCATTAACTTTGACAGCGCTAACATTTATATATATATATATATATATATATATATATATATATATATATATATATATATATATATATATATATATATATAGATATATATATATATATATATATAAACAAACTACACTCTAAAAAGTAATTCAGGAGACCTGTTACCACAACTTAAATAAATCAGGTTGCAAGTATAAAAAAAAAAAAAAAAAATCTAATTTATTTTTTTAATTAAACCTTTTAAATTGCAAACATTAATTTGTTGAGTTCTGTTGACATAATAATGTTGATCATTACAAGATCGTCTGTAATTTAAACTCAAATTTCTGCATTAATTTGCTTTTTCTTTTCTTTTTTTTTAAATTAGGTTGTAGTAACTTAATTGTCTTGATAACTTCGGAAATTATGCAGTGGATTTCTAGTTCCCAGCATGCTTTGCATAGGACTGGATAAGGAGAATAAATGTTAATTTATTTGTTTTTAGTGAAGGGAAAGACCTGTTAGTGTTTAATGCTGTTATGTTTGACACTTAAAAGTTTCTGAAATGTTGAAGATTTTGTGGTTACCATTGTGCTGAAGAGTAGATACATGACGGTAAACACTATTGACACTAGAACTGCGCAAGTACTTGTCAGCATTATGTTCTATTAGTTTCTGTTTTATGGACATAGTTTATTTTCATTTGTCACGTCTTTGTTCAGATTCCCGTCACTCATCTGTCTGCCGAGTCACCATCATTAGTTCATATGTGTCAGCTGTGTTTGATTAATACCCTCATTTGTGTTTCGTACTTAAGTTGTTCCTTATCCTGCACTCCTCGTCTAGTCACCATAATACCAATGTGTTTACACTGCCTGTCTGTCTGTTTGTTATGGATTATAATTAAACGTTTGACGTTTGGAACCTTTATCTTCTGCCTTCGCCTGCATTCCTGCTAGCACCGTTACAGTAATATTTTACTTATAGTGGTTGATTTGAAATTAAATAAATAAGATTAATTGGTTCCAGGGCTACAACTCTGGTAGTTGGAACAACTTTTTTTTTTTTTTTTGAGTAATCAACTCCAAAAATTGTGTTTATGCTCCAAATTAATAAGTTCCTCTAACTCAGTGTAGCTTGTTGGTTGAACATAAATTCACTCAAATTTATGCAAACTGTTGCATTAATTGTTTTTTGTTGAGACAACACTATTTTTTAGAGTGTAAAACTAACAATGATAAAGTAAAAACCTACAAAACTGAAAAGACGCAATAAAAAATAAATTACAAATTCAAAAAATGCTTCAAAGTGGGCTATTTTGACTAGCAACACCCTAGCAACCACTCAGAACAACTGTATTGCAGCACTCTGCCAACCCTTTAGCATCATCTCACCATGTTTGTATGGATAAACGCTACTCATTTTCTACAGAAGACATAAAAATCCAGCATATCCTCCACAAAGCTTTCAGTAAAGAGATTCGACTATCAGAGCTGGCGTAATTGCTTGCGCTGAGGTTCTGGAACCGCTAAATGACTTCCTAAGATCTCGCTCATTTCCTGTCGCAAATCTTTCTTGCAGCACTTGGCCTACTTCACTTAGTCCTTTTTTTCTTTTTTGAACATGTGATGTGGCGTCCCTTGAGCACCGGCCAACCTCTCGCTCACTCCAGACATCGCAATCTCTTCCCCCAATCTAATCTGCACCACCAGGAAATCCAAGCGAAATGTGTTATTCCTCTTTCTCCACCCAAACAGCACCTCAATCCTTCCTCCAGAAGTGCTGGCGCTTGCGTCAGAACCCTGATAAGTGCGGGGCTACTAACCCTTCAGGAATCCAATGATAAAGGGCTTTTTAAAATAAGCGACCAAGAGCTTATAACCAGGTGTGATGGTTTGTGGGAATCGCGTTTACTGCTCTGGGATGCTTGTGCTCATGGTCCTGAAGCTTTCACATATGAGACCGTAAACTGTGTATTTGGGCAGAACCCGATCCAGACTGTTTTGGTTGGGCTGAATCTCACCCTCTGTATGTGTTTGCTTCGTTTCTACACGACCAACCCAACAGATGTTTGGACATGAGGAACAAATACAGTCGGGAAAGACCAAAGAGCCCATTCTGCATACAAGCAAATAACCCAGTCTCAACCTCACCCAATCATTGACCGTCAAAAGTGGAGCGTTTTAATCAGTTCCCCATGTTTCAATCCTGTAACAAAGGCCTCCCTGATCTACTCACACAGCGAAAATTGTTTCTACACCATTTGCAGACCAAGAAATTGCTAGTAATTTCTATGGCTGCCCCCTAATAGTCGACTAACCGTTAGTCGGCGAGAAGGGGCTTAGTCTACCAACATTTTATTAGTCGTTTACAACGTGTCCTAACCAAAAGCGATGCGATACGATACGATTCTAGCGACAAGCAGTTTGTCTGTCCACATCAGACGCGACGCGACTATGAGACACAACAAAATCAATCAAAAACCACAGCCAATCAGAAGAGCGAGAGGGCGGGCTCTCTAGGGAAGCGCACAGCAGTCAATGAAATGGATGAGTACATAATCAAATTCATAAATATTGCACAATTTAAACATTATTTAAAGTACATCCTGAGTGACTGAAACAATTTTTGTCATATAATACATTTATTATACATTTATTCATTTTCACGATCTGAGGCGAATTATCCGTGGTTACTTTCAGTACGGCTACAACGCTGAGAAGACAAAATGATATTCAAACTCACATTAGACGCTTTTGACATTAAATAAAGCACATAAACAGTACTTACGATTATCTTTGGCATACTTTGTGTTGTTGTTCTAGCCGCGAGGTCGCAGAAACATTTCTAAAATGTAATCATTGCGTGTTGTGGCTAGATTGGACAAAAACTCTGATTAACATGGAAAAGATTTTATCACGTGTCGCGGCATCACGTCGCATCTGGTTAGGACAGGGTGTTAAGCCGGGTGCACACTGTGCGATTTTTAATAGTCCTTTACGATTGTTGCTTGTCAGACTGTACGAACATGATGCTCATGTCACACTGTGGGATCTCAGCTGTCATTTATGTCAGACTGTATGACGCGTTAAAAACGGATGAAAACTTGTCCGGAGTTTTACAACATCAACCCACACACGTTCGGTGACGGTGAGCTGCATTACACACGGGACTGAAATGGTGGCTAACAAAGACATCTCTATTGTTAAACTTGTACGAAGACAATTTGACGTTCGTCGTAGGAGAAGTCACACTGGAGGATTGTGCGCCAAAATTTGAGGTAAAATTTGATCGCAACGGTCATTAATCGGCTGTCTGTGAACATGTCAAACTAGCGATCAAAGACCACAGATTTTAGGCTAGGATTATAGGAATCTTTTAGGAGTTGCAAAATTTGCCTCAGACGACAAAATCGTGGCCAAAATCGCACAGTATGAACCAGCCTTCAGTCGCAGTCGTTTAATCAAAAATATCTTAATTTGTGTTCTGAAGATGAACGAAAGGCTTACGGGTTTGGAACGGCATGAGGGTGAGTGATTTCATTTTTGGGTAAACTAACCCTTTAAGATGCATTTCGGAAACACAACATAGCATAAACAAAGCTTTAAATATATGACTCCTTTGGTTACATGTTATATTAGGTGTCTTTAACTACAGTGTACTTGTGTTCATGTTGTAATGACAAACACTGTTGAGGTGGATACGGGTAAGGTTAGGGACAGGTTTGGTGGTATGGGTAGGTTTAAGGGTTGGTTAAGGGTTAAGAGAAGGTCATCAGTGTAATTTTAAGCCACGTTTCCACCGCAGGAACTTTCCCGAGAAACTAGGAAATTTGGGGTGGTACTCGGTGTGTTTCGACCGCAGGAACCAGGGTCTAAATGAAATTCTGGATAAAAAATCCCCCCTCAGAAAGTCCCTGCTCACTAGGTAGTACTTTTTCAAAGTTCCAGAACTTTCAGGGGTGGGACTTGGGCACTGAACATGCTGATTGGTTGAGTTCATGCAGCATTTTGATTGGTTGACTCCACGCAGCATTTTATTTCAACCAAAGTCTGTTGCAGTGCCTGCAGTAAGAGTTGTTTGCTATTCGAATCAACAATGGAGTTTAAAAAATATGACCGATGGACTGACGATGAGGTTCAGGCTTTATTAAGCTTATATGCGGAGGACGAAATCCAGCGGGAATTGGAAAGTCGCGTGCAGTCCTACGTCACCGGACTATCTTCATGGTACTTTAGACTGCTATGGAAACACAGTTAGCAATAGGTCTGGGGGAAAAAAGTTTCTGGGACAAATTGTTCCGGATAATTTTGGTGGAAACGCGGCTATAGATGTAATTACAGAAAATAGTTACAATATGCAGTTTTATTTATTTATTTATTTATTTTTTATTAAAATTGTTAGTACATAGTAATATAAAGTGGGACCACACCTTTCAAAACTGTTTACAAAGTTATGTCGTTATTGTCATTTAAATAAAGCTGAAATCAAATGAAATATGAATATGAAAACTTAAATGAAAATTAGAAATGCTGCTTTATGTTGAACTACAAAAATTATGAAAACTAAAATAAGATAAGGCTAAATAGAAATATTGGTAAAACTATATTTTAAGGTGACATAGTTTCATGTTACTTCATATATTTACTATAGTAATAACAGTAAATTATGTATGATTATAAGTAACTAACCCTAAACCAAACCCTAACTGTAACTATAGTAAATACATTTAGTTAATCAATAATACTCAGTACTTATTTGAGTAAATACAATGTAATTACATCACCTTAAAATAATATTTTTAATAAATTTAATAAATGTTTCTTGCTGCTTAAGAAACATTTATTGTGTACAATTGTACAAAATATTTGTGTACAATATTTTTTTTCAGGATTCTTTGATGAATAGAAAGTTCAAAAGAACAGGATTTATTTGAAATATAATCTTTTGTAACATTATAAATGTCTTTACTGTAACTTTTGATCCATTTAATGCATCCTTGCTGAATAAAAGTATTAATTTCTTTAATTTCTTTTAAAAAAAAAAAAAAAAAAAAATTTTTACTGACCCCAAACTTTTCAATGGTAGTGTATAATGTTACAAAAGCTTTGTATTTCAGATAAATGCTGTTCTTTTGAACTTTCTATTCATCAAGGAATCCTAAAAAAAAATATTGTACACAATAAATGTTTCTTGAACAGCAAATCATCATATTAGAATGATTTCTGAAGGATCATGTGACACTGAAGACTGGAGTAATGATGCTGAAAATTCAGCTTTGATCACAGGAATAAATTACTTTGTAAAATATATTCAAACAGAAAACAGTTATTTTAAATTGTAATAATATTTCACAATATTACTGTTTTTACTGTATTTTTAATTAAATAAATGCAGCCTTGGTGAGCAGACTAAACTTCTTTTAAAAACATTAAAAATCTTACCGTGTCCAAACTTTTGACTGGTAGTGCATATATATATATATATATATATATATATAAAGCAAAACCTAAAATATAAAAATAAATGCTAATTCAAAATATAAATAAATACTACAATACTATATAAATACTAAAAGGTTTTAGAAATAAATAAATAAATAAATAAGATACAACATGGACCAGTAAGAGATCGACCAGAGCAAACTATAGTTTCACACACATGAATCTAAAAATCAGCTGATCTCACAGAAGGCCATGAGAGGTCAACCTGTTTTTGGTGCTCACCTCATACGTCAGAGAGTTGGCCATGGAGAACAAGACTGTGGATTTGGCAGGCCGCTCGTCTTTGAACACAAGGCTGCAGTTGAGCTAATGTCCTTCCGATCGCTGCCTCTGGTGCTTATCAACCACAGGAGAAAATTTGCCTATTTCGTCCAATAAGCATGTGCTCAGGGCAGATGATGTCATTGCTCGTGTAACCTGTGCTCCATTACAGGTAAATAACACAACAGAGATCCTAAATTGGTCTCGTTGGCTCATTACAGATGCGCCATTTAAAAAGAAACATCAGGCTCTGCATATGAAACACAATCCTCCCTCCGGGGCTCGAGCGGCTAGAAAAGTGACTGCTATCATTTAGCGATAAGTACATTCAGTTTCATAGACGTTATTGTGAATCTGAGACTCTGATTAGCGTCCATGCTAATCTCCTCTTTGTCTCAATGGATTAGCTGCATGGGGTCAGGACTGTTGATGTAATTCCTTTCCATTTCTGATGAAATATGTACTAGTATTTGTTTTTGTTGTATTTATTTTTACTTAAATCTAGAGGGCTTAGATAGTTTATTGCAGTGCAAACAAATAAAACAGTACATTAAACATGCAGACTCTTACTGACAACACACAATGAGGTCAGATGGGCTTTTCGCAAAATGAAATGACTATAAAGCTTCATGGAAAAGCCCTTCAGGATGGATAAACCCCACCTCTGTCAATTTATTAAAGGCCTCAAACAAAGGTTTTTTTCTCTCTGGAAAGGTCAGTAAAAGGGTGAGGTGCTTTACAGGTGAACATAACCTGCCTTCACTGTACAGGGTCAATGATGATTAGAAAAGCATACATTTATACTGTTTAATGACTATGAAAATAAGACTGTGAAGTGGTGTAACAACCATTTAATCATTTTAATATATATTTAAAATACAGTGTGATACGATTTCAGTACAATAGGAAAAATTGTCACACTTTAGTTTAGGGTCCAATTCTTACTATTAACTATGACTTTTGCCCCAATAAACCCCTAATTAACAGTTAGTAAGTAGTTGTTAAAGGATTAGTTCACTTAAGAATTAAAATTTCCTGATAATTTACTCACCCCCATGTCATCCAAGATGTTTATGTCTTTCTTTCTTCAGTCGAAAAGAAATGAAGGTTTTTGAGGAAAACATTCCAGGATTTTTCTCCATATAGTGGACTTCAATGGGGACCAACAGGTTGAAGGTCCAAATGTCAGTTTCAGTGCAGCTTCAAAGATCTCTACATGATCCCAGCCGAGGAATAAGGGACTTATCTAGAGAAACAATATGTCATTTTCTAAAAAAAATTAAAATAATATCCATTTTGACCACAAATGCTCGTCTTGCACTGCTCTACAATGCGCCACACATTACGTAATCACGTTAGAAAGGTCATGCGTGACGTAGGCGGAAGTATTGCGGTAAGATGAAAAACGCCATCTCCATTTTCTCCTCCAACTTCAAAATCGCCCGACATCGTCGTTTTACCTTTTTTTTGTAAAGGCCATTTGACTTAGTTTTTGCACGTTCACTTTGTAAACACTGGATCGGTACTTCCGCCTACATCACATGTGACCTTTCCAAAGTGATTATGTAATGAATGGCGCATTGCAGAGCAGTGCAAGATGAGCATTTGTGGTTAAAAAAAGTATATAATTTTTTTTTTTTTTTAGAAAATGACCAATCGTTTCCCTAGATAAGACCCTTATTCCTCATCTGGGATCATGTAGAGCTCTTTGAAGCTGCACTGAAACTGACATTTGGACCTTCAACCTGTTGGTCCCCATTGAAGTCCACTATATGGAGAAAAATCCTGCAATGTTTTCCTCAAAAACCTTCATTTCTTTTTAACTGAAGAAAAAAGAAAAACATCTTGGATGAGTTTTACCTTTAAGTTTAGGTATTTGGCATAGGATTGGCATAGCGCAAGCCTTTCAAAGTTTTCTCGTTTGTCCATGAGCACAGAAAGACGCATTCTAGTTGGCTTTTTGCTTTTTCCTGTTGTGGCAGTTAGCAAATAACATTGTATTGCCACGCTGCCCCCTTCTGGATTGGAGTGTGGATCGCCTGTGACTGACTGTATTTGTCATATAATTGCATGAACCAAACCGTGACATCCGTAGCATTTGGGACGAATACATGTACCATTACACCCCTATATATATATATATATATATATATATATATATATACACGAGTGTTACATCATTGACCCTGTAATCATAAATTGGATCATTTCTCTGCCAGAGCATCTCCTGTCCTCATGAAAAACAGAACAGCGTTTGATGTTGAGACCTTTGCTCTGGAATCACTCTGAATGCACACAGCTCGGATCTTGCTTTCATCTCGGGTCTGCATCATTTTGCTAACATATAAATAAGTTTCTCTCATTATTACACAGGACAGTCCATATAATTTCACTGGTCTGATGTTTGCAACTTGCCAAGAAATATTAGCATAGCATCTTGCCCTAATGCATCTTACACAGGACATCCGTAACCCACCAGGGAACAAGACGGAAGAATGCGGCCATCAGTCTCAAAGACATTTATGATCAACAAAGGAACAGGTCTGGACTGGACCTACTAGCTGTTTGAGCAAAACAAGCACATTAGCTAGAGAAGTTTTCATTATTTATGCACTACCTGTGCTAACAACTGCAAATCTAAAAGCTGCAGGTGGGCCGCTAATGCAACGTTTGCTTCTACATCTTTCAAGGAAAGTTCAACGAGTGAATCGTTTACAGCAGTTTATTGGAAATGAGCTGCTTTCCACGGATTCGTTTACCCAACAGGGAATGAGTCTGTTTAATATGCCTGTGATTTAGGGTTGGATCCGTCTCAACACAGTCCCCGGCTAGTTGTTGATCTCTGCTCAGAGTTTGTTCGTAGACATAATATATGTGACCTCTCCAGCATTTAACAGCTAACCAGTTTTAAAAAGTGTTTATGAACCATCAGTAGATGCTGTAGAGAAGTGTCCTATCTTTACCTCCCAATTGCTCAACTTTACAAGCCTTTACAAGACCGTAAACACATTTGTTAAGCTCAAGCGTCACAAACTCACTTCAATCCAGCTATTTATTAACCATTTTAATGGAAATTCAGCGATGACAATCCAACAAAATATGCTCATAAACTTCCAAGAAACAACCTTCCAGGTAAAGCTTTTTGGTGTTAGATATTTCTCAAAACAGAAGAGCACACTCTAAAAAAAAAAGTTTTTTTTTTTTTTTTTAAAGTTACATTTTACAAGAAAATAGCTACTATTTCAGTCTTTCTACCTTAAATTTTCACATTTAATTCAATGTGTTACTTTGTAATTCTTTGTAAAATTTCAGTGTGACTTGTTAATTATATCATGAAATATCTGATATCATATAAATGTAAATGTACTTAAACCAGAGGCGGTTTCATCCTCAGGGGGCTTAGAAGATCGGATAAACAAAGAAACAAAAATAAATTTCAAGTAATAGCACAAATAAATACAAGAGAACAAAGATATAAATTAAATAAACAGCACTTTACAGTGCTTGTGAAAACTATACACATATCTATTAAAGCTACAGAAGTTATTCAGTTAAGAGCAGTGAGTGATTCTCTCTTTTTCTTTTGTTGTTTGATTAACATTATTAACATAATAAACACAAGGTATATGAGGCTGCTGTCACTTTAAGACTTAATGCAAGGATCCGTTATATTGACGCACATCCGATATTTTCTTAACTGTTTATTTACATTTAAGTGGATACTCGTCAACAGGTGACATCATTTTGTGTGTATTTGCTCAAGAAGACGCGAGAAAGAGAACTTAATTTGGTACTCGTGTGCTGTCTGAGAGGTGGCTTTCTGTGTGCACGCTTCAGGCATGTGCACGAGTACCGCATTGAGTTCTCCTTCACAGCATCTTGTGCTTGAATGGCTTAAAGGTGCAATATGTAAGAATTTTGGGTAACACTTGATTTTACAGTGTCCTTGTTACATATGTTACATGTACTTACCATAGTAATTATGCATAATTACATGCAACTAACCCTTAACCAAACCCTAATCCTACCCTAACCCTATAGTAAGTACATGTTGTTAATTAATATTACTTAGTACTTAAATATATAATTACACTGTAACAATGACACCTTAAAATAAAGTGTAACCGAATTTTGCAGTAAAATTTCCAAAAACCACTAGGCCAGTGTTATATATTTTGTTCAGTTGAGTACTTACAATATCCCAAATGTTTCCAACTATTTGTAAATCGTGAGAAAATTGCAATTTTAACCAAGGCTCCGGGACGTGTGAGGAGTCGCCTGTCAATTGCGTCATGCGTCAGGGTAATTGCGTTACGCACGGTTTCCCGTTTTATTTTGTAGAAACCATGGAAACACCAAAGACGCTTTAATATATTACTCGTTTAATAGGCAAGGGAACAACCGTTTTGATATATTTACAGACAGAAAACTAATTGTTGTTATATAGCTCAACACGTTTAGTCTTATTGTTTAAATCTAATTTTCTTGATTTTTTGAAAGAGTACCATGCCTCAGAGAAAAACACTATTTTGTCAAGTAGCTAACATAGCATAATCAGATGCAGCTTTATTTTTAGTAACAGTAATACAGAATTTTCTCCATCATACAATACATTTTAAAATTATTTGCATGCCATTTATCAACAGTATCCATCCAGCATTTATTATGATATTCTAAAATCGATCTCTCTTACTGCAGTGTGTAACAGTGTCTCACAGCAGCCACCGAGCGAACGCACAGAGTAATGTTATAACATCATTTTCAACACACTCAAATGTATCTAATATGATAAACAGAGCTGTGTTACCTCATACTCATGACCGGAAAAGTGGAAGCAGCGCCGGCGACTGTGGCATAATAAAAGTTTTGCTGCTCGCGGCGTGTGTTGCGCAATCGCTCCAGCGTCCTCGTTCAGCTCACACAACACTCGCTCCTGCTCTGCTTCATACTACAGTAACGTTAATAATCATATCCATGAACATGATTTCTTCCCGAGTCCTATTTCGATTATTTTCCACCGGCTGTGAGATGAAGACCACATGTCCCAAGATTCCGCACTCAAACTTGGCGTCATCAAGCTACGCCTTTGTTTTGAATAGGCCTCTAGCGACCTCTACCGGACAGAAAATTCTACATATTGCACCTTTAAAATCACTCGAATGTTTAAAAAAATGACAAGACTTGGGCCCCGTTTACAATAGTCCGTTTTCATTTTAAAACGGCGTAACGTAAACGTGAAAATGATAAATTTTCTTGAGGAAGTAGCACTGGCCAGATCGTTCAGGGGTAAAATGGATCATAGTTGATCCGTGATCCATACGGACCAGGCCCCATGGTTTGGCACACCGGTGTTTCACGGATTAATTGTTAAATTTCACCATCATTTCTGTACTCATGCACTGTTTCATATAGGGCGCGAACAGCGTATTGACTCCTCTTTTGCATCTCCATGCACTTGAACGGACACATACACACAAAATTATGTCAAAATACCAGTCTCGAAAAGTATTGTCGTAAACACAGTTGGTTATGTCTTAAGTGAACGTAAAGAGTTAAAAAAGAAATCGGATGTGTATCATTATATTGGATCCGTGCATTCGGTCTTAAAGTGACAGCAGCCTATAAATACCTGCTGCTCTCTGTGCCATTAATGATAATCAAACAACAGAACACAACTTTAACAAAGATTAATCTATATTTAATTTATACAGTGATTATGTTATTTTACATTTAGGCCTAATTATTACATGTCTGTACCTGAATACACAACAGTTAGACCTTACTTTATTTGTAACTTTGTTGTATTGCATTGATCTATGCTTGTAGTTAGTGTATTTGATCTTATTGTTTTTACTGACTGTTCACTTGCCTTTAATAATTTAAACTTAGGCTAGTAGTATTTGCTGTGGTATCGAAGTACATAAAGTGTGCTTTAATTAATAAATGGTAAGCAAAGTTACAACCCCCCCATAAGAGGGCAAAACCAGCAACCTGTTCACCCACTTCCGGGTCCACCGTCCTGCGGATTTCACCATTATAGATAGAGTAAGCTGCAATTATTTTGCTAGTCCTGAAACGGGAAATTACAGTATATGGTTTGTCTGTGTTCTTCAAGCCATCACGGTTACTTTTATAAGGATAATGTATATTATGCAATGCTAATCGACATACCCTTTATCACTGTATAGAAAACTATCAAACAGTATAATTTCTGCCTCATTCTGTGATAAGAAGCCACATCAGTTCACAGAAGGAAGTTATTTCAATCACTCGACTGATGCTATAACGCGATTTTGGAGTAAAATATGCTGTGCTAAGCTAAATTTGACGCTGTGCTAAGCTAAATTACCATGAATTATTTTGGCCATGATAACCATGATGTGAAAAATCTGATATCGTGACAGCTCTAGTTGATCTATAATGGGTGATGGAGCACAGATGCAATTCAGAATCAAAGTTGTCGGATTAAAAACATGAAAATTCATCCACTTCTTCCGAAAGGTTCTGGTTCAGCGCTAGCCAAAGCGCGAACGCAGATTTGAATTTAGCAGATGATGACATGCCGCGCTGAACGTGCAAGTGTGATTGTATCAAATGTAAAAATATTATTAATTTATGTCTTTTGGAAGCTCCATTCAAAATTCATTTGGCTCAACAATTGTTGGTTTGAATGGGCATGAAGCCTCTAATCACATCTGCACTGGCTGAAATCATTGTGGGTTTAAACTTTCCTGTAATGTGCAAAAATGCCTTCAGGCTAGAGAAAGGGCTGGAATGCAATAGAGAAACACTAAAGAGGGAAGTTGTGGGTGAGCTTATCAATCAAACAATACAGTTCACATAAATGACAGCAATAAACTTGTAGCCCAGGCTGTGAGCACGCTGCCGTTCCCACGAGCCAACCGTCTCATGTAGCACAAGAGAGACCATGTGGTACTATAACACAGCCTCATAAAAATCATCAGCACTGTCGGCCCACTCTAAAATCAACAGCCCTAAACCGACGTCATCAGTGGTCTTTAGCCTGCTGTAATTCACAGCTTAGTGAATACGTGCCTTCGCAGGCCCGCGATGATCACGAGACAATTAGCGGAGGGTATTTGCCTGCCATCACTGCGAGGAGTTCTGTTCAACTTAAACGCTTCTGACAACCAAATGATAGGCTGATGATTTAGAGGCTAATTAATGAAATAATAAATTGGAGGTTCTTGCCGCGCTTTAATCTGTTCAGTATGGCGCTGACTGATAAATGGGCCCTCACCTGATTGATGGGGCCAATTAGCACGAGTCCATTCTTGAATCGCTCTGGGAACAATAACTGTTGCTGTGCTCCAAATCCAAAGGGTGACCGAATACATAAAAGGAGGACGTAACTGGATCAAAAGCAATGGAAATTATCACAAAAGCACAGGAAAATGATATGATCTCACTGGGCAGTAGTATTGTTATGCTTTGATCAGTGCTTGATGAACTGTTCATAAAAATGGTGGGATTTAACTGTTGGCTAAATGTTGAAACATAATTTTTCTTTCAACTTTTTATAAATTAAATAATGAATGGCCAACATTAAACATCTAAACAGAAAAAGGTTTTGGTTCATTAAATTTATATTTCTTAGAAAAAAAGCTTCAAACATTAACCAACTAATAGAAACATTTTAGAAAACATTTTAATATAATATAATATAATAATGTGTTGGTATTGTTAAATAAAACTATTAAAAATTGTTTGAATTAGAAATATTTGAAGCTAAAATAATTAAACTAAAAATAAAATAAAAATAAATTTAACCTAAAAAAAAAAAAAAATACATAAAGTTATTAAAACTTAAACTAAATTGATAACTGGAAATAAAAATAAAAGTAAAAATGAATAATTAAAATATTAATAAATACTATACTGATTTATATAATATAATATAATATAATATAATATAATATAATATAATATAATATAATATAATGTGTTGGTAAATACAACTATTAAAATTGTTAATTGAAATGAAGCCAATTAAAATATAAATATTAGATTTTAGAAAAACATAAAATATTAAAACAAACTAAATTGATAACTGTAATAAAAGTAAAAATTAATAATTAAAATATTAATAAATACTATATAATATAATATAATATATGTGTTGGTATTGTTAAATAAAACTATTAAAATTGTAATTGAATGAAGCTAAATAAAATATAAATATTAGATATTAGAAAAACACAACAAAATTATTAAAACTTAAACTAAATTGATAACTGGAGATATAAAAATAAAAGTAAAAAATTAATAATTAAAAATATTAATAAATAATATAATATAATATAATATAATATAATATAATATAATATAATTAATATAATATAATATAATATAATATAATATAATTAATATAATATAATATAATATAATATAATATAATATAATATAATATAATATAATATAATATAATATAATATAATACAATTCTAATAATTCTAATAATCTTTTCCCCCCATCATAAACCATAACTTCTGAAACACAATGAAACCAGTTATCAAATTTGTTAATATGGTGAAACGCTGACAGATCTGAGTGAGACATAAACAACAAAATATTAAATGATGTGAGATGAAATTGTGTTCTTTACTACACACTGTTGTTAAACATTGCTGTACCATGACTGGCCAGTTGAGGCCACAAGCTATATTTGTTAATCATATTTATATTTTAAGTCCCTCTCGCCGCTGACCCTCACTGTCCGTCTGCGCAGATGCTCTCACATCTGACAGCTTCAGCCGGAGACATTCAGTAGTCCAGACAAAAGTCTGCGCATGTAGATCCGATCAGCCAGAAGCCATCATATCACTGACGGATGTTTACAATAGGGTCATAAAATATCAAAAACAGGAACATCCTTGGAGCTTGTAACTTTCAGAAACCCTAAATCTTCCTGCCAGCCGGACGGATCCGGCACAGACGCGAGGCCGTGTCGCTGAGCAGAAGTGAAAAGCGTCGCTCAGCAGCTCGTGTGAGGTCAGCTCTTCCCCAGGGCCCCGTTCCACCGCCAGACAGACACACAGCACTAAACGCCTCACTCTGACGCTCATGCGTATTGAAAGGGAGCATGTTCCCGACGACCCGACGCTGGAGCGGATCTTACCGTTAGTGACAGGCCTGTCCCCATTTTGCCCCACCACTGAATATTCCTACAGTATTTTAACATTTGAGACTGGAAATACCACATTTATAAGATGCGCACTTTGAATTAAAACCATGACTGATGGTACACAGAGGGTGTTTGTTGGTTAAAGGTCATATTTCACCCAAAATCAAAGGAAATAAATAAGATTATATAATTTGCATAAAGAAAATGAGGACTATTTTTTGGACCATGGCATTTTTTGCAGACATTATTTCCAAATCATCATATTAGAATGATTTCTGAAGGATCATGTGACACTGAAGACTGGAGTAATGATGCTGAAAAGCTTTGATAACAGGAATAAATTACTTTATAAAATATATTCAAACAGAAAACATATTTTTTACATTGTAACAATATTTCACAATATTACTGTTTTTACTGTATTTTTAATTAAATAAATGCAGCCTTGGTGAGCAGACGAAACTTCTTTTAAAAACATTATAAATCTTACCGTGTCCAAACTTTTGACTGGGACTGGTAGTATATATATATATATATATATATACATATGTGTGTGTCTATATATATATATATATATATATATATATATATATATATATATATCATAGCAAAAAATATATATGAAATTTTTATGATTTCATTTTTATGGATTTTTTTTTATTCAAAAATGATATTTAAAGGCTAAATGAAATATGACCTTTAAATATGACAGGTTTGATGAGATTCACCCGTTTACAGTCTGTCTCTTGTGCTTTACATCACTCATTACTGTGCAACATTAACCTTAAATCATTTTGAGAGGAGAAGGTGAGACACACACACACACACACACACAGAGAGAGAGAGAGAGATGATGATGATGCAAAAGGGAAGTGTGTAAAGAGAGGTATAGAGGACTAAATGAGAAAGAATGAACTGACGAGACAGATAAACGCTGCTGTTCGTCCGGGACGCCTGCGCTGCACACATACAGTAGCGCTTCACACCATTAGAGGGTTCGCAGTGACGCAGGCAGAGAGCTGAATTAGCCAGGACTGATTGTGCTAAATGTAGTAAACACACAGTTCAAACAGGGTTAGTCTCTGTGCTGCTGCCAGACGTGGTGATGAAGTGTACAATTGTGTCCTTGGGGAGCACAGTAACTGTAATGTTACGCCATGTGCAGATGTAAATCAAACTCAGCCCGAACAGGAAGTGGTGGGGGGGGGGGGGGGTGTCTTTGTAATCTTGAGAGACCAACAAAACCTCCACCTGAGAGCCATAAAAAGTTACAGATCAAAAAGGGAAGGAGCAGGAACTGAAAGACATATAAAAAGATATTCAACTAAAATGTGGCCTTTTTCAAACTTTTATCGACACTGAAGTCTGTTTTCATGTCCCCATCATTTATGTCTTAATATTGTGTGCAAACCTTTCATTATTTAATACTTTATATATCACAATATTCTATTCTATTCTATTCTTATTATTACCTTGTTACCTATGTCCAAAAGTGCTATTCATTAATTGCTAAAATAAAAAAACTGCACGAAATTTTCTTTCATGCTTATTGTTGTTTGTTCCTCTCATCATACACACCATATTTCAAACAAACAGAATATTGTTCCCCTTAAAGAATTAAAATTTCCTGATAATTTACTCACCCCCATGTCATCCAAGAAGTTTATGTCTTTCTTTCTTCAGTTGAAAAGAAATTAAGGTTTTTGAGGAAAACATTCCAGGATTTTTCTCCATATAGTGGATTTCAATGGGGACCAACGGGTTGAAGATCCAAATGTCAGTTTCAGTGCAGCTTCAAAGAGCTCTACATGATCCCAGACGAGGAATACGCGTCTTATCTAGAGAAACCTTTGATCATTTTCTTTCTTTCTTTTTAACCACAAATGCTCGTCTTGCACTGTGTCATGCATTACGTAATCACGTGGGAAAGGTCATGTGTGATGTAGGCAGAAGTAACGATCCAGTGTCTACAAAGCGAACGTATAAAGACTAAGTCAAAAAGGTAAAACAACGATGTTGGACGATTATGAAGTTGGAGAAATTGAGATGGAGTTTTTCGCCCTACCGTGGAAATTCCACCTACATCACGCGAGACCTTTCCAACTTGATTACGTAATGCATGACACAGAGCAGTGCAAGATGAGCATTTGTGGTTAAGAAGTATATAAATTTGTATTTTTTTTTAGAAAACGACCGATTATTTCACTAGATAAGACCCTTATTCCTCGTCTGGGATTGAGTAGAGATCTTTTTAAACCACAATTTGGACCTTCAACACGTTGAACCCCAGTGAAGTCCACTATATGGAGAAAAATCCTGGAAGGTATTACTCAAAAACCTTCATTTCTTTTTGACTGAAGAAAGAAAGACATGAACATCTAGGATGACATGGGGGTGAGTAAATCAGGAAATTTTAATTCTGAATTGAACTAATCCGTTAAAGGCACAATATGTAATTTTTCACCACTAGAGGCCGCTTATTCAAAACAAAGGCGTAGCTTGATGATGCTGTGAATGAGAGTGGAATCATGGGAGTTGTTGTCTTCACCTCCACAGCCGATGGAAAGAAATCCGACGGACTCAGGCAGAAATCACGTTCATGGATAATGTATTAAAAGCTAATGTAATAGAGTTTCATTAATGTTACTGTGGTATGAAGCAGGGCGGGCCGAGAGCCGAGCGGAGCAGTAATCTAGATCGATATTAGAATGTCATATTAATAAAAACTGGATGACTTGTGTTTCTAAATGACACGAGTGACTTAAAAATATATTGTATGATGGAAAAAGCTCTCTCTGATTATTCTATGTTAGCCAATTGACGAAATAGTGTTGTCTCTGAGGCATGGTAAAAACATAGTACGTGTGGTAAATCAAGAAAACAATCAATTCAAACAATAAGACTTACTGTGTTTAGCTATATGACAATAATTCGTTTCCTGTTGATAAAAGTATCCAAACAGTTTCTCACCTGTCTAATAATACACATAATATATTAAAGTGTCTTTGGTGTTTCCACGGTTTCTAGGAAAATTGAGCGTAATGTGGATATGACGTCATTGACAGGTGACAAAATGACACGGTCTGTGTCCTGGTTAAAATTGCTGATTTCTCTGGATTTAAACATTGTTGGAAACTTTTGGGATAATGTTAATACACAAGTCAACAAAATATATAACATTGTTCTAGTGGTTTTTGGATATTTCCATCAAACATCAGTGAGTATTAGCAATGGTTTTGATGAATTCTGTGATGTTCTGTGCTATATATAAGTTCAAAAGGTACTGTGTAACAGGAATGACCCATGGAAAGTATAAAGGGAAAAGAGGGGAAGGCAGAAGACGAGACCAAATCAAACTCATCATGTGCGCTAAAGGTCAAGTGCTAAGTGCAGGGCCATGATGACTCCAACCGAAATGTCGTCCGTGAGGTGAGGGATGGCGAGATAAGTGGCAGGTTTTTTGTCCAAAGATGTCAAAACTTGTTAAGTTTCGTAATGATCATGAGAGTTAATGAAAATGCCTTCAGAGTTTGCATCATGGAATGATTAACCAGCCGGCACTAAAGCTGAAAAATGCACGAGTTTAAAACCTCTTTCGTTCTCAGGCTCATTAAAAGCACTACTACAGTGATGAACTTCTTCATGTCGGACATGAAAGCGTCCTCACTCGAGGAGGTAATCTGTAGCGCTGAACTCTTGCGGGAGATCAACTCTTTTAGTGCTGCGAGTGCAGCTGGTTTGCGCGTCTGGCCCTGTGATCTGACACGTCAGGGAGTTGGACTTCACAGCTCTGAATGAAAGGCCTCGGGCACAGCGAGCGTCTGAAAGGACCGAGCGCGTTTCGCACATCTACACCCTGAAATAAAAGAGGAATAGCACAACATCAGAGGAGGGGAAGCAAACAGTCACTGTGACTGCGGCGTCCGCTCGGACTTCACTGAGGGTCACGGTTATATTGCTCATGTTTCCCACCCAAAAGACACAATGATTAAGACAATGATGACAAGAGAGAATAAAATCAAACTTATGTCAGGATTTACTCACTCACAAGTCATCCTGTATGCGGTTATTTTCCCTGTGAAAGAATTTAATAAGTTTCATGCTCATAAACAGTTCATTCTGACCACATGTCAAGATTTGTTTTTAAGAAATCTCTTGTGCTCACCAATTTGATACACATTAAAAATAGAAATATTATTACAATTTAAAATAACTGTTTTCTATGTGAATATATGTTAAAATGCAATTTATTCCTCATTACTCCAGTCTTAGTGTCACATGATCCTTCAGAAATCATTCCAATATGCTGATTTCTTATTATTTTCAGTGTTGAAAACAGTTGTGCTGCTTAATATTTTTGTGGAAACCATGATTTTTTGATGCATGCAAAGTTCAAAAGAACAGCATTTTTTAAATATAAACTTTTGTAAAATTTATTCACTGTCACTTTGGATCAATTTAATGCACCCTAGCTGGAAAAAAAAGTGATTTTTGGTTTTACTGATTTAAAAACACTAATAATTTAATGTAAAATATAGCAGAGAGATTAGAATTAATATCCATTTATCATACTGTACATCACAATATTCTGATGCCTAAATTCACTTTTACCATTTAAGAAAACTGATTTTAGTTTTAGTTTTAATTTATTTCAACAAAATAGAATTAGAATATAGTTTTAATATTCTATTTTTATTTTATATTATTTTATTTTAAATATATAATTATTTTATATCATTGACATACTATTATATTTTTCATCAATATTGTGAATTAATGTTTTCATTTTAACTATATATATATAATTAATATATATAATATTATAACTATTTAATATAAATATTACATTATACATTATATAAATAAATATTAATTATAATTATTTCATATTTATTTATATAATTTAATATAAATAAATTAATATAATTTACTACATCAAACATTTTTTTTTTTTACATTTTTATTTATTTCAGTTAAAATATATTTAATTTCAAGAAACAAAGATGTTTTTTAATGGATTTAGTTCTAGTTGACTATAATAACCCTGATTCATCCATTAAGATTATATCAGCATAAATTATTCGCCAGAATTTGATCATCATTGCATTTCTGGTCTTTTTGGGATCATGACAGAAGTGCTCAATTTGAACTACCACTGTATGGAAAAGTGCAGCGTGAAGTTTCTTCAGAAAGTCTCCTTTTGTGTTTTACATTAATATTAACAGCATTCAGGATTGAAATGACATATTTCAAGTGGCTTTGGTCCAAACACGCAGGCTAATGAAGGTGCACATGAAAAGTTTCAGTGGAACAGTGCTTTTAAGAGCATTACGCACATACTCCCATGCTCGTTTGCTTTGAAGTCACTGAATCTAATCTGTTTTCCATTTTTATTAACAATATAATGTTCAAAGAGACCTGTGTCTCCCTCGGGCCGCAAGAGTTGGCTTAACCTTGACACAGAGGTTACGACAGGGACGAAGGTCTCCGAGACCCGCTTCATTTGTCCTCTTTTGTGTGGATTTCGTGAAACATTAGCAATGACACGATTCACAAGGAATTACATAAGCTGACGTGACGTCAAACGCCTCCCAAGAAATCTGCTTTGAGAGTGGTGTCCTTCACCTGAGTCACAGCGAACAATCGGTCTTATCATGAGGTCGCTTTCAAGAACTCTGTGTCCGCGGCGCTTCAGAAGTGCGTGAAGGATGACGTGGTCTTGAGTAATCATTTCATACACAGAACTACAGTCATTATCATAATCTCCGTGGTAATATCCAATCATAAATAGCAGCCGCCTCATTGGCCAATCCAACTCGGCAAACAAACCCACTTTATTTATTGCGCAATTCATGCTCTACACATGCTACTGAATCTTACATGAGATTGAATGTGTATATAATTTATGGTGCCTGCTAAATATAAGTGCCGTTTGCATTGAAAGACACGGGACACAGCATGAGCCGCTGGGCAGGTGGGTTGGAGTTTAACTAGATCAGGATCACAATTCCTAGTACTTTCTCTTCCTCCATTAAACAAGCTGATTGATAATCTTTCCACTAAAAGATGGCTGATAAATGAAGCATGCTTGCATTCTTACTTTTCAGTAACACATTCCAATAAGCTCCCAGTAAAGTTAACATTAGTGTTCAGCCTTACATTGATCATCATTGACTCAGGAAGAAGTTACAACTTTTAGAATGAAACTGGACGTTTCTGAATGGTTAGTGGATAAATTTATGTAGTTGATTCAACTCATCGACTAGCATGTGTCGTCATGTTAATCTTTTGTGCAAATCCAGTGTTGAATTGACCCTCATTTGTGAAGCAGTCCAGCGTAAAATTACGACATGTCAACAACACTCTACTACAACAACTCTTCCTCTTCTCTAATGCAGCCCAACATGGCCTCGTCCCCTTTGTTGCATGGTCTAGGGGGCGGGGTTTATGCAAATGTTTGGGTTTGTGATGTCACCAACCCAGGAAGAAGCTCGTTGTAGTCCCTACCAGCTGTTTGTTGTAGTCTTTAAAAAGTGCTTTCTGTAAAAGAAAATATCTCCCTTTGCATTGAACTTTGAGCGTTGTAACTTTGCAGATGTTGTTTATGATCAAACAGCGACATTACACATTAACTAAAGTTTAAAAAAGTCTCTAAATAATAAGTTAACACTTAACAATAAGGTTTCATTAGTTAAGATGAACCAACAATAACAACACTTCTACAGCATTTACTAATCTTAGTTAATGGTAACTTCATTTATTAAGAAATTTTTATTTGTATTTGTTAACATTAGTTAATGCACTAACTTTAACAAAGATTAATAAATGCTTTATGAAACCCTATTGTAATTGTTAAATTTTCCAAGGATTCGCATTCTCCCCTAAAATTGATCGGGCAGACCAAACCGTAAGTCGTAGAGGGCTGGTAGTACTCACACCATCAACAATGTCACCAAGGCTCGCCTCGATCTGCCTGTCGGGGGCGCTAGCGGTGAAAAGTACGAAATCACTCATAACCATTAGGTGTAAGCTCAAGTGTCTTCTTTCTTAAGAATATATCCTTGGCTCAAGGCAGACAAAAAGTAACAATCATCAAAAATCAGCCACACGCCCATGACATTCATACCACATGGTAGAACTCCTCATTCTGAGCAACTTTGCCTGATAACTGTTAAAAAGCTTTTAAAAAACATATATATCCTATGGTAAATTGCCTGTAAATGGCAGAGATGGTTACAGGCTTGCTAATTAAAACATAATACCTTTTTACACATATGCTTAAAGGTCTTAAAGCGCTTCAACCCTGATAATTGCTGCTCGCAGCTATATTTGTAAATTGTTACCGTTTTTTTCTTCTACACTGTAAAGTCTAACATTTATCTTTACTTAATGTCCAACAATTTAATTGTAAAAATCTAGTAATCTGTACTATTCACAAACTATGGCTTTGTTAATCAGAAAACCTAAGATTAATTGATTGGTTTGAGTATCATTTCATCAAGCAAAATAAGAGTTTTTGAGGATTTTCACAAATTTCCTCCACTTCTGCAGTTATCTTTGCATTCACTCATTTTTCAAAGTCATATTGAATGTTGAATTGCCAATACAACTGAAAGCATAAATTGATGTTAATTTCTTTAAATTGTTTTGTTTGTCACCATTATGGTGATCAGTGTTCCCTTTGGTTGGGCACTTGGAACTTAATTTATATTACTATAATTCCCTTCCTATTGATGCAGTGATGCAGCAAGAAACCACAGTTATTTGTGGCTTAAAAAGAAGAAAACAGATGAAATTACTAATTCATAAACTAATCTACTGTAGAATTTTTGATGTTAAAATGGCTTTGCTAACACTTATGTCATAAATACCCTGTGAAACATCAAACTTTTAATTGGATTGATATAATCCGCCTTTAGTTGAGACAGTATCTTGCAGTTGATCTTGCCTTAGTCACTCAGACATCAACATTCATGCATATACTATGGTAACAATTAAAATTAATTTACTATTTACTAATTGTAACAATAACAATTGTATTTGCTGTCTTTGTTGCGCTATTGACAGCAAATTAAATAGTAAAACAAAGCAATTGCAATGCACTTCAGTTATCAAGTATTCTCTATAGTTCTTTTTTAGTTACTTGAACTCTTGTGTAAGTGAACTCCACTAAGCATTTGTCAGTACAACATACTATTGCTATTTCACTTTACTTGAAGTCAATCGGTTAACTAATTCGATTTTACAGTGTACTGTATTCGCAGTAGCTCATACTTTTCTGTACTTTTATCCTAAAAGACGAAACACTCTTGTTGCAGTTCCTGCTCAGTGCTGGAATGTGTCGTAGCATTTATTTAACTTTCAGATAAATATATGCATCTATCTATCAGCGGTCCACTCTACGCTTGCAGCTTCACTGGCCAAGCATGAAAGCAATATGAGCGCTAGCCCAAACAGATCACGGAAAGCATAAATTCATGGAGAAATATTTAATGAGGGAGAGAGTGCAGCTCACATTTATCTGAGATTAGAAACACAATATCTCATTCAGTCAGAGAGAAAGTTGAAAAGAGATTCAGGGACCTTTGAAACGACACACTACTCGTACTATTTCTGCAGTATAGTGTGTAATATGTAGCAGTCACTGTCCTAAACAATTACAGTAGTAATATGATGGTAAAATAAAACAGTAAGACAACAAGAATGAAACCGCCTCTCTTTAGCAGAAGGAAAAGAGACTTCTGTCCAGATAGACGAAGGCTGGCGTTCACAGTTATGTCAACCTTTACGCAAGATAAAGTGAGCTTGAGAGACGTGCTGAAAGTTTAATATCCCAGAAGGGCTTGATCAGAGAGAGCAGTCATCAGTCAAATCTATACGCAGACACACAGCGCTGCACGTGTTCGGATGACCCGAGCCGGATTACAGGATATTTAGAATAATTCACTCTCTTTGTCACCTGCCCGCCCGGAGGTGAAATCATCCGTTATCAGGGTCGAGCTCTGACGGGGGCACGCTTTTATTTCAACCAATCATTTCTTCATCTCCATCTGCCTCTTTCCTGCACTGCTGACTTGACTCTTTTGAACCAGCAATTTTCTTTTTTGCTCCTGGGAGCAGAGCCTGTATTTTTACAGTGTAATTCTCTCTGTCATTATTTCAAATAGGCTGGAGGTAAAGAAAGGAGAAAGAGGGGCAGAGAGAGAGAGAGAGAGAGAGAGAGAACACAGGATATTTGGAGGCAGCAGTTGGAAACAAAACCTATGACCGAAAAACATACTACCATACTGCTTGAATTCAATTTCAGCTGTAAAGCAGCTCTACAAAAGACAATAGTGTCATTATTCAGCTCAAGTCAGTTCATTGTTGATTCAATCCAGTTCAATAACAGTGTTAAAGTGCCCCTATTATGCTATTTTCAAGGATCCTGATTTTGTTTTGGAGTCTTCTACAATAGCTTTACATGCATCAAAGGTCAAAAACACTTTAATTTTCTCGTAATATAAACTGCACATCACCTCATTTCTCAAAGAGTCTGAAAATGGTTAGTTTGAAGGTTCAGTCTATCTGAACCCCACCTTTCTGAGAGCCTACTCTGCTCTGATTGATCAGATGACCCAACAATAGTGTCATTATTATTCAGTTATTTTTGATTATATCTCATCATATGCCATTATTATATAAGTCAGTTCAATGTTGATTTAGTTCAGTTAATAACAGTGTTGATGTTGCGTAGCATCATTATTCAAATCAAAATTTGTTCTAATCTGATACTGTCAGTGCCGTTAAACCATTAATAATCTTCAATATGAATTACTATTATTAATTATAAATATTTATTGTGTATACCAGCATCCACATTTTCTCTATAGCCACTTTTCCTCCCTCAGGACGAACAGTTCTAAGAATGGTACGGATCGTGCATTGTACGGCACGGCCTGATTACAAACCATTCTCAGTCAGGAATGCTTATGCATAATGCATAGTGTTTCATACAGTACAATAAATTATATATGTATATACTGTGCAGTATGTAGTAATCAGTACACTATATTCAGAGTCACAGTCTAAAATAACCATATATACACTAACAGTTTCAATCTGGGTGAGATTAAGCTACTGGCTTAAAACAATATCAGTAAGCAAATCAGCCATTTGATTCATAAGTGTTTGAGTCACAGAAACAATGCAAACCCTTTTAAATTAGAACTTAATACTTTCAATACAAAAACAAAATTCACCATTGATTAATATTTAGAAAACAGTATATTTGTGGAAAATAATGGAAATAGAGATGACGAATCAAGCCAATGGCATGAAGAAAACAATTTTCTGAAAAAAATGAGTGGCACTTGCCAGTGCAAAAGTCACTGCAACGATACTCAGGTGTATGGAAGCTTGTTTCCACCATGGAATAAAAAAAGAAGACAATTACAACTTTTTTCCTCACAAGTGCGAGTTTATATATCGCAATTCTGGTTTTATAACTCGCAATTCTGACTTTATAACTCGCAATTCTGACTTTATATCACGCAATTCTGACATAATATCACAATTCTGACTTTATATCACACAATTCTGACTTTATAACTCACAATTGCGAGTTTATATCACAATTATGAAAAAAAATTTTTTAGAATTGCGAGATGTAAACTTGCACTTGCGAGAAAAAAAAGTCAGAATTGTGAGATTAAAAGCTGCAATTACCTTTTTATTTTTTATTCAGTGGCAGAAACAAGCTTCCATACAGGCGTTCTGGACTTTTTTGGCACTTAATTGCTAGCTTGAGTCAAAAGAGCTCCCAAGTCAAAAATCATACATGTTATTGAATTTTTGACCATTCTTCTAGAAGCGCATTTGTGAGGTCAGGCAGTGATCCCAAAGGTGTTCTGTCGGGTTGAGGTCAGGACTCTGTGCAGGCCAGTCAAGTTCCTCCACACTAAACTCGCTCATCCATGTCTTTATGGACCTTGCTTTGTGCACTGGTGCGCAGTCATGTTGGGTCAGGAAGGAGCCATCCCCAAACTGTTCCCACAAAGTTGTCCAAAATGTCTTGGTATGCTGAAGCATTAAGAGTTCCTTTCACTGGAACTAAGGGTCCAAGCCCAACCCCTGAAAAACAACCCCACACCATAATCCCCCCTCCACCAAACTTTACACTTGGCACAATGCAGTCAGGCAAGTACCGTTCTCCTGGCAACCTCCAAACCCAGACTCGTCCATCGTTGACCGTGGAATATTTAGTAGTGAGGAAATTTCACAAATGGACTTATTGCACAGGTGGCAACCTATCACGGTACCACACTTGAATTCACTGAGCTCCTGAGAGCGACCCATTCTTTCACAAATGTTTGTAGAAGCAGTCTGCATGCCTAGGTGCTTGATTTTATACACCTGTGGCCACCTGGAACACCTGAATTCAATGATTTGGAGGGGTGTCCCAATACTTTTGGCAATATAGTGTGTGTGTGTGTATATATATATATATATATATATATATATATATATATATATATAATTAGAGTGATGAGAATTTGGTGGAAAATGTGTTTAAAATCACATCATAATGCAAAATGACTTAATGGCCATTCCAAAAATGGATATTCCATTAAAGCAAAATATAATTACTTCGATTTTTTCTATGACATTTTTATTTTCTTGTATTCTTATTTCTTATATATCTGAGTGCCTCAAAGTCTTAGTGATTGTTTAATTCAAAAACAAGACACATGATTTGAGGACTTATTCATGTCTGGAGCACAGAGTTTTGTTTAAATCCTTAGCAAGCATCACTAAGTAAAACATACCGATATTTTTCTAACAGATGCTCAAACATGTTTTGTGTCATTTGTATGAGTAGGAAGAACTAAACGTAAAAAATTTGGAAAAACAGGTTTAATATGGAGAAACTGTTCCATCTCGCCCGTGTGGTCGCCTTAAACCGGCAGGTGTTCTGCTTTCTTTTGGGTAAGAAAACCTTTAACAGATCGCCAACACAAAAGTGCCTTTGTGAACAGGGCTTTTTGGAGTCTTTTTTGTATTAATGGATGCAGTTCAGCATGTAAGTGTGTGTGTGTGTGTGTGTGGTTTGGGTAATTTCACTATCCGGCAATCCTCCAATCCAAGTCCAACAGGGTAAAGAACACGTATACATCAAATAAAAATCAAATATTTGGAGTAAGAAATGAGTAACTGGGGAAAAATGGAAACGAGAGAAACTCTTCTCAAGCCAAATCCATGGTAGAACGAGTGTAGGACAATACGAAAGCAGCCAAAACAGACGGGGTACTGGGAAGTGTGTCGTCTGAATGGATTTGTTCCCCTTATCACTGGATTTGTGCCAGAGAGATTCTGAAAGTTTTAAGAAAATTCCCAAGATAAACAAGACGCCTGGCTCACTGAGTCAAATCTGTGAACACAATGAAGGCCAGGAATGGAAGCCACACTTATCCAGACACCAGCACGAGTGAAAGAAAGGCAATTAGACTGAAAGTCTCCCTCCTTGTTTTATTAGAGAGAACGCCGCGGCCCACTGCAAATCATTCCTGGATAATCCAGTGGAAACAAACTGATAAACATTCCACACAGGAGCTCGTTTACAAGCTGCTGCTAACTAAACCTTCCACTTGTTATGACCACAAAAAAAAAAAGAAAAAAAAAAAGGCCTGAACAACGTCCAATGTCTGTCCAGCCCTCTGGAGCCCAAATACTCGGTTTAATGGAACAATATTTCGATGTGGGATTGAGATATTGTTTTGTGAAAAATGAACCAGTATTACTTTTTAAAAACAATATACAGTTATGGTTTGCACTAGATATTAACTTGGCACAAAACAGGGCTTATAAACAATTCCTGTTAGTTATTGTAGTGATACAGTACAAGCTTTGAATTGTTTTAATACACTCTAAAAATGCTGGGTTAAATATGGACAAACCCAGTGGTTGGGTTAAATGTTTGCCCAACCTGCTGGGTAGTTTAATTTAACCCAACTACTGTTTAAAAAGTATTATATGACTGGTTTAAAATGAACCCAAAATAGGTTGGAAATTAAAAATCAGACAAATTAATAAAGGCAACAGTAGCACTCTAAAAAATGCTGGGTTAAAAACAACCCAAGTTGGGTTAAATGTTTGCCCAACCTGCTGGGCAGCTTTATTTAACTAATTACTAGAAGAAACAATAATAATCAAAAGGTGAACATTTATTAATAACAAATGTTTATTAAACTTATTAACAAATTTGCAAACTATTTTGGGTTCATTTTTAGGCGGGCAATATAGAAGTTTTTAGACAATAGTTGAGTTAAATAAAACTACCCCGCATGTTGGTCAAACATTTAACCCAACCGCTGGGTTAAAACAACCTAATCACTGGGTTTGTCCATTTTCAACCCAACTTGGGTTATTTTTAACCCAGCATTTTTTAGAATGAATAATCAAAAGGTGAACATTTATTAATAAGAAATTGAATAAATGTTTATCATTTAATTATTATTTATTAAACTTACTAGTAATACTTATTAGTAATAAATGCTCATTTATTAAACTCATTAATACATGTTAATTTCCAACCTATTCTGGGTTCATTTTAAACCAGTCATTTTTAAACAATAGTTGAGTTAAATAAAACTACCCAGCAGGTTGGTCAACCATTTAACCCAACCACTGGGTCTGTCCATATTTAACCCAACTTGGGTTATTTTTAACCCACCATTTTTAGAGTGTACAGTAATATAATAATCTACATGATTGCCATGGATTTTTCAAGTCATAATTCACTCTAAAATCAAAGAAAGAAATAATATAATTACTTAATTTTCATAACTATAAATATGATTATATTTTGCATGCCAGATTTCCTATATTGTTATATTAGTTTTAGCACATTTTCCAGCAAATTTTCATTACCGTAATACAAAAAACATTGCATAGCAGTATACATTGAATTACTATAGTATTAATACAGTACAAAATACTGCATTTATGTCATAATTATGCATTAAAATGGAAACTAGGACAAAAAAAAAAAAAAAAACTAAGAAAAAAAGGATGGATGCATTACGGAAATGTGAATATGTGGGAAAACTGTGTCAAAGAGGTTTCATTTTGTTACGGAAAATGATGTTTCTTATTTTTTCCATGACGTGGTTTTGTGAGATTTATATATACTTCTAATTTAATTTTATTTAAAATAATACCCAAAACAATAATAAATTCACAGATCACAAAAAAAAAAGTTTTACCAAGTCACAGCATGTCTTCAAGTTTCGAAGTCTGCAAACTTCTCTTTGACTTTTTGAGACCGACTGAGAGAGAGAGAGAGAGAGAGAGAGAGAGAGACAGGACAGGTAGAGAGACAGTGTCCACATAATAACACATGCAAAGCTCCCGTTCCCACAGCCGAGCTGCATTTCGTATGGAATCATGAGGTGAAACGTTAACACTGTGAGAAATGATAAAACACTGCGAGTTGCGTGCAGGACTAAAAAGGGATGTAAACAGATTACAGTACATATACCCCATTTATTAAGGTAAATGGGTTTTAAAATGAAAACAGCATTTGAGGACGGGTTTGTGATGCCTGTTTTTTAAGAAATCAGAAGGGGGGAGTCCAGAATATGTGTGTGTGCAGAGAAACAGAGTTGGGCTTTATTAAACATCTGGGAGTCATCAGTTGCTGCAGCGCTGTACTGAACTCAGCTGCTCTTGTTTTCACTGCTGCCTGCTTCACATCTACCCAACACCTTCCCATAGGACGCCAGAGCTGTAAACCGTGAGCTCGGACGCAGAGAGGGAGCATAACCCAAAGAACCCAAGCACAAAAACTCCACAGACACCAAAGATGTGAAGTTTCTGTAAAACTTTGTTTATCTGCGGTCCCTGCGTTTAATATCTGTGCATAAACACATTCATGGCCGTGCAAGTTACACCCTTTTTATTGTCGTCACTTGCTCTTTTCTGCCGACATGAATAATGCAAAGGATTCGCTGGTTAAAGAGGGTATGCACGGCCACAGATGGGAGTGGAGTGACGCGGCTCACTGTCCGTAATGAGAGGCGTGTTTGGCGGGCAGTTTCCCGTGTGGTGAGCGTGGTTCTACACACAGCACGACGGAGATGACGGCTCGAATATTTTCAAGACATTTGATGGGAGCGATTGAACAGCCACTTGCAGTTTCGAGTTTGGACTCTTCGCCAACTCGGCCTGCGTGAACCCGCTGCCCTGCTTGCAAAATATTACGTTAGGATTTTATTGGAGCGAGGTTATTCAGTCCAAAACAATATTTTAGCCATGTTTTATTAAAGTCACCAGCTAGCAGTATTATTAGGGTGTTTGTAGAGCGTATAACATTATCAGATATTGTTTGAAAGCACACGCCCTTAAACCATGTTAAACCAAGACATTATGCCAGTCACTATTTTTGTCACATTGTGCTATTTAGCTCCACCCACGGTGCAATCTCATTGGTTGACAATTCTGATTCTGCACATATTAAAGATCATGTTGTGATTGGCTGTGATTTTAAAGCTTCAAGTACACTCTAAAAAAAAAAAAAAAAAAAAAAAAAAATGCTGGGTTATAAACATCCCAAGATGGGTTGAAAATGGACTAGCCATATAGTAATTTTTAAACAATAGTTGAGTTAAATAAAACTGCCCAGCAGGTTGGGTCAAACATTTAACCCAACCACCGGGTTTGTTTTTAACCCAGCATTTTTTAGAGTGTAGCAGTATAAATGTGTTTACAAGTATAACTAGACATGAGTCAGATTAAAATTATAATACTGTGAAATATTATTACAATTATCCTTTTTTTTTTTTTTTTTTTTTATTTGAATACATTTTAAATGTAAAGGTTAAAAGTTTATTCCTGTAATTTAATTCAAAGCTGAATTTTCAGTCTTCAGTGTCACATGATCCTTCAGAAATCATTCTAATAATGATTCATTTGCTGCACAAGAAACATTTATTATTATTATTATCAATGTTGAAAACAGTTGTGCTGCTTCATATTTTTGCAGAAACCATGATACATTTCTTTTCAGATTCTCTGAACCGCATTTATTTGAAATATAAATCATTACGGTCACTTTTGATAAAAAAAAAAAAAAAAAAAAAAAAATGAATAGTAGTGTATATACATTGTATATACACTGAAAGACATGCATATTCCAAGGAACAAACTTTTTTTTTTTTTTTTTGATATTTTTTCATTCACTGTCTTGGGTTCTGCTCAGTGGTTTGTTAACGCATCATGAAGTTCAGCATGTTTGAAGCGCAGACAGGAAAATAAAGCAAGCGAAAGGAATTCCGTGTCATGACTGAAACGTTGAACTTGGCCGAGTTTTTGATGTGGCCTCCACAAACAGCCTGCCAAACTACAAGAGGATGATGCATCTCATAATGTGCGGCCCATCTCTGGGGAGCGTCTGCTCTCAGGGGACAAAAACGCTCACGTACATCTTTTCATTATCAAAAGAGCTCTGCTATATTTGTACCCAATCCGTGTCACGCCGCCTCGCACACACGCACACGCTCGCAGCTGAGGGCTCTGGCCTGTTGTCCATCACATGGCCCTGAGACAAACACGATCTGGGGTTATGACATCAGAGCAGGACACTGTTAGCTCACACGTCACTGATTCACCACATGTGCTCCCATCACAAGAACATCATGGGAAAACGACCAACAGCTGCGGTGCGTCCAGTCTCCAAAGACTTCAAAAGGTTTAAACAATTACTCAATCTTAGCCTGGAACTAGACAAATATGTTAAAAATACAACCCTTATGATAATAACTTTTATAATAGCAAAAAGGTCTTGACACCATGTTAATGTTTTATAATAATAATTTAATGATTTATAGAAAATAATTATATAATACGTATTATTACATATAGTATTTTATTTATTTGTTATATATATATATATATATATATATATATACACACACACACACACATTTATTACATATACAAATTAAATATAAAAATTATTAATAATAACATTTTATTATTAATTAAGTTGTATTTAATTAATGTGCATGTAATATTAATTATATACAGTATGTGTGTGTATATATATATATATATATATATATATATATATATATATATATATATATATATATATATATATATACACACATATACACACATACACCCTTAAAATAAGAAAAAACTAATATATATTTATATTTAAAACTCATTTATATATTTCTATAAATATGGTTTTATTTTTCTTATTTTAATACACACACACACACACACACACACATTTATGTATATGTAATATACACAACAAAAGAAAAAAAACTATATTTATAAACTATATAAACTGATGCTGCATTAGCCAATCAGCATCCAGGAACAGAGATATCTGCTTTATAATCCACTGCAAATAACAGTGAAGATGTCACGAGGTCACAGGAAGTCTTTGGGGAATGAAAGGGCAACAGTGCAGATGGATTTGGCGTTCTCTCAAAGCTGATTGGAGGAATGGAATTAACACATCCGTCATTTGCCCGTGGGGTTTAATGGGAGCCGCAGTGAAAGGCCTCGTGGATGATGGGATTGCTGGGTGGAAGTGAGACAAAAACAACGGGAAAGGGTGAATAAAAGATTTCTGGCTTGAGTTAGTATTATCACATATGCATGAGTCATTTGTTCTATTATGCTAATTTATCACATCACATGTGACATATCCCATTTGTTTGCACGAAACGAGTTATTCTAGTTTTTGACTATTTAAGATGCTTTCTTATACCAGGATGACAATCACAAAAAATGAAAAGTGAATCTTACAAAACTAGTCAATAACAATTTTCTACACCCAAATAAAGATGTTATATTGAACAACAACACAAATAAGCTGATTTCTTTAGTTAGATTTTGTGTACAATGTAATAATTACAATATGAAAATGTTAAAAGCATTTGTGCGTGTGTATATATATACAGTATATTACATATATACACACACATATACACGGTGCTCAGCATAAATGAGTACACCCCCTCTGAACAAATACAAAAGATGTATTTTCTTTATGATCACTAATACAATTCATGGAAAGATGGCAAAACTGAAATGTATTAAACATATACATAATAAAAACTGAGAAATGTGTGTCATTAATAGCCATAAAATAAGTAAATTAAGCCAATTTTGTTTAAATTAAGGATTGCAGAAATGAGTACACCCTAGATTTAATTCAACAAATGTATAATATTCTAGTACTTAGTATGCCCTCCATAATTTGTGTACAAGTTCATGACAAACTGTCACATCTGTCCTGTTTAACTCCTGGATGATGAGCTCCTTAAATGCCCTGATCCCTGATCAACTCGTCTCCACACAATCCCCCACAGGTGCTCAAGAGTGTTAAGATTGAGTGCAATACATGTCCACAGAAGGTTTTTCACCTTGGGAGAATGCATATCCTCATTGTCATGTTGAAAAAATGCCCAACAATGCAGGGAATGAGGAAAGGGTAACATCTTCTGTTTCAAGTTTGTGTATTAAATTACACAGTGGTGTGGGAATTCATGACAGCATTGATAAAGCACAACTCCCTCACACCTTCAGCACTCATACATCCCTATATAAGAGCTTTACTACCACTGAACTTTACTGTGAGAACCAGGCACTTCTCACTGTACTCCTCCTCTAGCAACACCATAACATTTTGGATGCTGTTAGATCCAAAATGATTGATTTGGTCTCATGAGACCAGAGTATTGATTCCCAGAATCTATGTTTTGTAAATATGGGCTTTGGAAATGGCTAACTGACTTTATTGTAGCTACAATAAAAAACCCATTTACCTTTGGCTACAATAGGTAGTTCCAGTGAGAACAACAACCATGCATGTCATTTCTGCAGGCTGCATCTTACTGTGTGAGATATGACTTCTCTTTAAATGTTTTGGTTCAACATACTTACCGGTTGATCAAACATTGCCTTAGGAGGGTGTACTCATTTTTGCTACACAACATTTTATCACCTTGATAAGAAAATCTTATTTTCCTGAATAATTTTGACATGCTTCTTTAGTAATTGATTAAGCAGACTTGCTGGAACATTATATCTCTAAAGAACCCTAACATGTCTTCTAAGTAATTGAGTAATTGCTGAAAGTTTCAGAGTGGGTGTACTCATTTACGCTGAGCACTGTGCGCTGTGCACACACACATACACACATACACACTTATTTACATACATATACAGATAAATTAGAATATAATGAATATCCCCATTTAGAATGAATAAAAGACAAAAAACATTTTTTGTACATCCAGTTCAACATTCAAGTACATCCAGACACTTCATGGCAATAAGAATTTCCCATATCTATTGAGAATGAAATATGATCAAGAGATCAAGATATAATTTTTATGACCCACTTGACCAATCAGGACAGGATTAGGAGTCATGTGACCTGCCGTCAGCACAGCGGTGTTGTGTGACCTGCATGCAAATGAGGAGCATTACTCAGTAATCTGCACTAAGACCTTTCATAATGAACACCTCCCATAGCACTGCACAGCAGATCGGCCTGGAGCAGCTGCATGTGTTTCCCATTAACAGAAAAACTCGACACCTTCTGCAGTCAAAGCTCAATCTCCGAGCCGCTCCTCATGCGGTTTACAATGAGTTCTGCTGAACATAAGCGGGGAAGCACAGGAGATATTATATTGTTAGTGACGTGCATTTGAATTTATTTATCTGACGAGTACATTAATTTCCTCAATCTGCGGTCGCCGCAAAATCCTGACCGGCATTCCGCCAGCATCCAAACACTTACTTCACACATTCTTCGGATTGCAGCTGTAATGTTTCTCAGACCAAAGAACGGTGGAATAACTGCCTTGATAACCGCGGCCAATCGTCTCCTGAGCCTCCACGGTTACAGCATTAATAAATCAATAAAGAAGCCTTTAGAAGCCTCGTGCTGCGGACACGCAAAAACGCAGCAGTGGGCTCAGGGAGTCTGGATAAATGAGGGATTCTGACAAGACGTTGCAGCGCTCTTGAAGCACTGGGCTGGAATTACATCCTCACTTTTCTTCAACTTCATTAATGACTAAATAAAGCATTTTTTATTTTTGCCCTGTTTCCGCAAATTCCAAAAACAACTTTGATCCAAATGACCTCAGAGCTACGATGAGTTTGATTTCAACTTCTGACACAACTACATGATTATTAAACTACAATTAAAATCAAACCTTTAGTTTTGTCCAAGTTTTAGCTACACATCTCACCTGGGAATTATTACAAATGTGTGTAATTATCCAAACATTACACATTTTTAATATTAGTTGGCCAGGTATTAACATTATAGGTTAAACTGATTATCTTTAGTTCTCAAAACACCCCAGTAATTACCTAGAAATTACCTAGTAATTTAGGAAGGTGCTAAAACAATTCTTAAAGCGTTAGTTCACCCAAATATGAAAATTATCCCATGATTTACTCACCCTCCAGCCATCCTAGGTTTATATGACTTTCTTCTTTCAGACAAACACAATCTGAGTTATATTAAAAAATATTCTGGCTCTTTCCAAGCTTTATAATAGGAGTGAATGGTACCTGAGATTTTAAAGCCCAAAAAAGTGCATCCATCCATCATAAAAGTAATCCATATGGCTCCAGGGGGTATAATAAAGGCCTTCTGAAGAGAAGCGATGGGTTTTTGTAAGAAAAATATCCATATTTATAACTTTATAAACTATAATCACTGGCTTCCGGACACAAGTCGAGTTCCGGCGGAAAAGTGACCTCTGACCCGACGCATCACATAGGATGTAGGAGTAGCTTAGGTGAGAGTCGACGCCTCTCGCAGTTCAAACAATTACGGCTGGACAACAAACTTAAGCTACATTTGCTGCATTCACACGGAGCGTCGGCGTCAACGCTTGATGGAGGACGTGTCTGAAGCTTGGTGCTGACATGACCGTCATAGTGACAACAGCCAATCACATTACTTTCCGGTGTTGCATGAACGCAATTGGCTAGCAACTGCATAGGGTATTTGCATAAGGCGATATGATTGGCTGACGCCTGCATTGGCGCTTGAAAAGTTGAGAAATTTCCAACTTCTGCCGCGAGCAATGGAACCGACAATTCAGTTTGGCAATGCGTGACGTCACCCATTCAAAGTAAATGAGAAGCGTTAACGCAGTGTGAATGCAATGTACGGCCGTTACTGGAAGTCAGTGATTATAGTTTATGAAGTTATAAATATGGATATTTTTCTTACAAAAACCCATCACTTTGCTTCAGAAGGCCTTTATTAACCCCCTGGAGCCGTATGGATTACTTTTATGATGGATAGATGTGCTTTTTTGGGCTTCAAAATCTATGTTACTATTCACTCCCATTATAATGCTTGGAAGAGCCAGGATATTTTTTAATATAACTCCAATTTAGAAGAAGAAAGTCATGGCTTGAGGGTGAGTAAATAATGGGATTTATTTTTGGGTGAACGAACCCTTTAAGCTGCAAAATTTAAAGTATATTATGTTTTTAAGCACAAATGGTGTGGTATGAGTTATGCACCAAAGTTGGATTTAGGGGTAGTTAGTAGCTAGTTTAAATAGTGTCTAAAAAGCACTAAATATGCTAAAACATTTAATATACATGGACAGATACACAAACAAGTGACATCACCGAAAACAAATTAATATTCTCTAGAAGAGTTTTTTTTTTTTCTATGTCAAGAGAAGGTAATTTTTAGTTATAGGGTTTGGTAATGCAATATTATTGAATTCTGCCGCTTTTGGCAAACACCTGTAAGAGGCAGCCACCTTTTCCGATAACTCTGAAATGTGTGGGATGTTAAGAACGAGAGGTTTCCCACTGCCAACCTCTACATGTTTGATTGACTCGTTGTTTCCACACATGAATCCCTTGAAAAATGTACAATCCAATATTCTCAACTGACCAAGACTGGCGATACGGGGTTCGCAATACACTCGAAACGCCTTGAATTTCAACCCAAATCCTATAAAAACCTGTTTCTTGTTTGGACTAAATGGAGCTAAGCCACATTCTCCATGTGTTTCCAGAACCTGGTTTTGGAAGAGGTTTACGCTGTTTGATGTTTTTGTTGGGTTACAACACAGCCAAGAGTTCTGCCGCTCGCTGAAACTCTTTAACTTTACGGCAATTTAGCCGATATGTAGCAAATGAATGTGAAAAGTTGACCCGAGTTGACTTCTAGCCCGCGCACAAATACACGGCATGTCATCTTAGATTACACAACCTGCCAAAAATTTGAGGCCTTTTATAGGAAGAGTTTCAAACAAACTAGGGGTCGTATTTAACCCAAGACGTGACCCCAGGACCATTGCTTACAGCCTCAGATCCCGCAACAAGACAGCTCCTACAAAACAAGAAGGTCATCACGGAGAAGAAACGCAGAGGGTTCGATATTTATAGGTTAACACCAAAGTCTGACAGACACTTTCAAACAGTGATAAAAGTGAGATGCTTTGTCAACACTCTTGGGTTTGCTACGTTAGCATTTGTCCCTACTAACAAAAATTTATGCTGGACTAAGTGTCTCATTTCTGACAGTAGTCCAGGAGAGTTTGGATTGTGTTAGCATAACTGTGAAGGGCCTGAAAACATTTCGTAGAGACATGGAAAACAAACTGACAGGAAGGGGAATGAGGCCAAGATTCTCTCACACTCAGTTATTTGACTTGTTGTCCGGCACAACGTCCAGCGTTTCTACTCGGTGGAACGCTCCATTACACGTCTGTCTGTCCCACTGGCACTTTGCTAGAAGAGCAATGTAAACACGGTGTCTGAAAATGTTTCTCCTTCCCATCCCAAGAGCAGCTGTGAAGCAATTTTCGATGTTTTGGAGGGTGGGTGAGAAGAAAAGCCAAAGGAACAAGAATCTTTGGATGAGAAAGACATGGTTGGACGGTTTGCAGGGGTTATCAGATGATTAATGGACTGTGTGTGCAAATGTCCACCACTGCCAAAGTCCTCTTTACACCGGCTTTGTTTACACTGATCACTTCCACAAACCAGCCGATGGACGTCACAGCCACTAAAACAGCTTTTGGGATAAAGGTAAGAATGAAACAAGCGATTATGTTTGCAACTAGTTAACAAATCATTCTTGCTCTCTTCCATGCACTGACTCATATTTTACTATATTCTTTGTTCACTGAGGTCTACTGAATGAGAGTCTGAATGAGATGAACGAACTGGGACATCTGATTCATGAACGAGGCGGGTCACTCCTTCAGACTGTCATGTGTCACTCTCGTTCACAACAAGGAGAGAAAGAGGGTTGAAGAATTATGAATGTGTTAAATTGACTGATGAACACTGGCAATTAAAATGACATGAGGATGTTATTGAAACTCAATGAATTCATTTCATTTCTACAGCTTGATAAAGTCAAGTTGAGCAGTTGTCAAGATGGAGGGTTGGAAATGACAGATCTAGTAGACGTTCAAATTTTGATTAAGGATAAAAAAATAAAAAAAAAGATTCATTTTTTGATGAATCAATTAAATGATTGATTCAGTGACTCACTCTAATCACTCAAAAATACTTGGGTGTGACAACACAACCTGTAGAAAGGGCCATTGACAAATTCAGTGACTGAATCTTTATGGTGATTCAAATCACTGGATTGAATAAAAAGCTGTTCTCAAATGTAATGAACTGAATACGAGTAACCTGCATTGACAAACTCTCTGAATTAATCTTTTTTATGGTGAACAGTTTCAAAGAATTTAAGTCAGTGAGTGATTTGAATCAAAAACTGTTCTCAAACATCATGAACTGAACTGGAGAAATCTGCAGAAAGGGCCACTGACAAATCAGTCAACAAATCTGAACGATTCTTTTCGGTGAACAGATTCACGGGAATGAAACAAAAACCAACACTATTCTCAATTATGATGAACTGAATAAGAAAACCAGATCCTAAATCCGCTTTCAGTTCAGACTGTCGTTGACCCTCCAGTTCTGGGTAAGAACCGAAGCCCGAGGCTCTCAAAAGCGGTCACAGGAACAAGGAAGTGGTTTCTACATGGAGTCCACATCTCTTGTACCTCACTTCCTCTTGGACTCGAGCCAAAAAAAAAAAAATCAAGACTAGAGCTCAAGTGTGACACTACGCTCTGTGCTCACTATCAAGGGTCTATTGCTGCCTTTAAGTCTTCCTGTAAGTTGAGTTGTGGTGTGCATTCAAGTGATTTTGGTTAGAACACAACAGCAAAATTGGGCAATTTCGAACTCATAACCAAAACTAATTAGCAATTAAATGTGTGTTGAAATTCACGTGCACGAATCTCACGAACATGATCGTTCCAAAATGAAGCATAAAATGCAAAGGAGATGTCTTGAAAACATAAAACAAATGGAAACACAAGAACCAAAGATATGCACATTCATGCAACACTTTTCAATTAGCATGTGTGCACTTTTACATAACCAGGCCCAAGTGGAAATGAGCTGGATAAAAAGAAAAAACAATTCGCCAAGCAATTCATTAGCTTTTGTTGCGTAGCAGGCGTGTTTTGTGGGCTAACAAAACATGCTTACTCGGGTACGACAACAGCAGCAGAAATCTCAATGAGTCACTGCGGCACTGCAGCGTGAATTCATTTGCCAAACGCTGCGTTCGGAGCGTGAGTGTTTGTCAGGAGCGCATTAGCATATGCAACATTGGCTGTGGATGAGTAGCTGCTAACGTTGAGCAAACCCCTTCCCTCGACCTCAAACTCCAAGCTAGCTATATGTAGTACAAGAATACATGGTACAGTGTGTGTTAGTGACGCAATGAAACCTGGCCATCTGACAAGGACAACTAAAAGAAAAAAGTTTTTGGTCTTTTTCTGTGACAGAGGAGATATAATTAATCTGTAAATAGCTCAGAGTAGAAAATACACCATCTTCCCCCTCGGGATGAAATCGCTCTCTGGAGAAGCATGGTTTAGCCAGCTGTTCAGCATAACTGAAGGTCAGTAAAGACCTTGCTGGCTTGCATGAAGTCTCTGATAGAGGAGAAAGACAATGTGTTATGAAAGCGACGGTCCAAATCAGACTTCACAGCATTTGCTTCATTCAACTAAATGGGTGCTATTTGTTTCTCTCAAACACATTATATTTAAATAATAATAATATATATTTTTTTATTTTAATTTAAATTAAAACAAAACCTTTTTTTCGAAAGGTTGTCAAAATACACACACACACACACAGCTGTCTTGTATCAGGTGAGATTGGGCAAAAATTTCACAATACACACACATATATATATACACACATTATATATATATATATATATATATATATATATATATATATACATATATATATATATATATATATATACACACATACACACACACACACACACACACACACACACACACACACATATACAGCCATATATATACATATATATGCATATACATACATACATACATACATATATGTGTATGTATGTATGTATGTATGTATATGTACACACACACACACACAAAGAAGTGTCATGCTGTTGGAGGATTTTGGACATAAGGCTTGTAATGTTGAATAAATGTTGATGTCAAACCATAAAAGAAATGTCAACCCCATAATATCCCCAATAATTATCTCTCAACATGCATTAACATGCATTAATTTATTTTGAGATGGCACTGCAATTAATACTTAAACACATTATCTAATAGAATATTCAAAATATTACAGCATTTATAAAAATAAAAAAAAATTAGCTATAAAAAAAAAAAAAAAAAAAAAAAATCACATTTTCACAAATGTAAAGGGCACCAGTTTCACAGAATGACCTATTTATAAGATCACTGGGGTCTTTTAGTGATTCAGACAGCACAGACAAAATTGTCTATCTTAAAGCACGCCAATCACAACAGTCCTCCACATTTCTGTTGCTTTGGCAAGCGTCGTACCCTTCCCACAAGCCATCGATGTGATTGCAGGTCTAATTATTAGTGAAGCTCAGTTTCACAGAGGTTTGGGGCTCGGTGCAGTTAGTTCACTCTAATGGATGTGAAAATTCTGCTCTCGCAGAGGGACCATGTGAGAAACATTTAGACGCATGACGTGAGAAGAGCCAATTCACAGCCAGCTCTGGTAATCTATCAATCTGTAGACACCTCCGAGTGAGAAGTCTTACACAATGAGCTTTAATTTGCAACAGCGCTTTAGCGACACAAAATTAGCAAGAGAAGACGATAGACAGAGAGAAAAGCAGGACCACACAGAGAGCGGCGTTGGACCAGATATCCGATTGCATCTCCATTGCCTACTAAAGACTGAATCTTCGGAGGCTTTCCTCTGACCTGATTTCAGACGTGCAAAACACTCGCTCTCTGCTGGATGCGGTTTGTGTTGCAGACTGATGTTGAAGCAGCAATTAGAACACCGCAAGGAAAATAGTTAGAGAGAAGTGTCAGTCAAAACCCTGGTGTCTGACCAAAGAGAACAAACTGCATGAGCCATATCTCTAATATAAACCATGAAAACTGAAAATGCAAGATCAGAAAGACGTGGACTAAAGTTATGGCATTATTGCAAGTGTGCATTTCTCTCAGCTTCAATCTCGCCTGATTACATGAAAATCCTGCTATAAACTAAGAAAACATTTGACCTTTGAAAAGTGACACTTCAAAACAAGCATCATATAATTTTTATAATTAATATACAGTTGGGGCCAAAAGTCTGAGGCCACAATGAAAATGACTAAGTCATAAACCAATAAATAAAGACTTAGGATTTTGAACATTTTAAAATAAACTTTATGATGTAAAATTACTAAGAGCTATTTAAGATTCAGCACTATTTATAGGTCAGTTATCTAACAACACAACACAACACAAACATAACAAATATAACAAACAAACATAACATACACAACACACAACAACGCATAACAAACAAACATAACATACATAACGCAACAAACATAAATATAAACATAACATGCATAATAAACAAACAAACATAAACAAACAAAGATAAATATATAACATACACAACACCCAACATAATGCATAACACAACAAACATAAATATAAACATAACATACATAATAAACAAACATAACGCAACAAACAAACATAAACATAACACATAACAAACAAACAAACATAAACAAACAAAGATAAATATATAACACAACACCCAACATAACGCATAACACAACACAACAAACATAAACACAACAAACTTAGAACATACACAACACACAACATAGCGCATAACACAACAAACATAACATAAACATAACACCCAACATAACACATAACACAACACAACAAACATAAACAAACACAACAAACAAACTTAGAACATACACAACACACAACATAGCGCATAACACAACAAACACAAACAAACAAACAAATATATAACATACACAACACCCAACATAACGCATAACACAACACAACAAACAAACAAACACAATAAACAAACAAATACAACAAAAACACAGAACATAAACACACAACATGGCGCATAACACAACACACAACAGACATAACATAACATACATAACATACACAACACACAATAATGCATAACAAACAAACATAACATACATAAACATAACACACAACACAACGCAACAAACAACGCATAACACAAACATAACATACACAACACAACACACAACATAATGCATAACATAACATAACATAACATAACATAACATAAACATATCACACAACACAATATAATGCATAACATAACCTACACAACACACAACATAACGCATAACACAACATAAACATAACAAACATAAACATAAACAAACATCCATAACAAGCATAACAAACAAACACAACACAACACATAACATAGCATAATGCAAAACATAACGCAAAACATAAACATAACATATACAATCAAACATAACATACAACATCATTTAACATAACATATTACATA